>JAGDYQ010000075.1:3319604-3476938 GCA_021962125.1 Bulinus truncatus | reverse complement strand
CCTTATAGAATGGGCCCCACACACCTTAAAGAATGGGCCCCACCCACCTTAAAGTATGGGCCCCGCCTACCTTATAGAATGGGCCCCTCCCACCTTAACGAATGGGCCCCGCCTACCTTAAAGAATGGGCCCGGCCTACATTAAAAATGGGCCCAACCTACCATAAAAAATGGGCCCCACCCACCTTAAATAATAGGTCCCACCCACCTGAAAGAGTGGGCCCCGCCTACCTTAAAGAATGGGCCCCAGCCACCTTAAAGAATGGGCCCCACCCAGTTGACTTGTTGCTTTTTTGTTTTGTTGTTGTTTGTTTGTGGGTTGTTGTTTTTGTTTGTGGAAAAGGAGGGGGGACTTTACAGTTCTTCATACAGTCAACATTAAATGGGCTCAGTGGTTTAAACGGTGCGCTGCTTAGACCGAATTTAATTAGAGGGCACTTCCACCATATTGTGGTAGGGCCCCCCAGTTGTATGCCACGACACTGGGGCCTCATGGCGTTTGATCGCTTGAATTTCACTACCTATTTGTTTGGACGGGGCCTATGATGATTGAAGATGGCCTGCAGTGTAAGGGCCCATAGTGTATAGTCTTAAACTAATGGGCCCCGCAGGGCCGAAGTTTTTTTAGAGGCGCTCCCACCCCCTCAAACATATTGTGAAAGAGCACCCATGATGTTAGCCATTTCACCGAGCCCCATGCTAATAGACCACTTCATACTTCATAATGTTTTTAAGATGACATGACATGAAGTAGGCCCATAGTTTTCTTTAGTGTACTGTAAATGGTGTTCAAGTATAAAGTACTCTCGACCCCCCCCCCCTCACCCAACGTGCCAGAATTTAAGATGACCTCATGAAACAAATATTGGGATAGACCACAAGTTGTTAGCTACGCACTGGGCCCTAAGCTAATGGATCATATATATTTTACGGACTTGCTACGGTTCCGACAAAAGGGCATGTGCTATAGCGCTCTAGACGGACTTTATTTTTTTACGGCTGTAGATGTGCGTATGCGCGATTGTCGGACTCCGTTTCGGGGTCCGACTATAGATATTGCTCCTATCCCTAACCCTATTCCTAAACATATCCCTTACTTTAATCCTAACCCCCTATCCCTAATCCTATTCCTAGCCCTATTTCTAACCTTAACCCTAACCCTAGCCCCGAAAACAAAAGTTATCAATAGAATGCAGTAAGTCTGCCACGCATGCGCACAACTATTTTCGAACCCGAAAAAAAAAATACCTAGTCCTTTTGTCGGAACCGTAGCCACTCCGTGATATTTTATTGTCACACTGGTTTACCCGGGGTACATGCGGTTCTTAATAAAGTCTTGTTTAAGACATTGTTTAAATACTTTTTTGTATGCCTTGTTTTCATACTTAGTATGTTGTTGTTTTTATAAATATCTGAACGTGCCATTCCCTGTAGCGACATATAACTATGTAAACGTGTCATTCCCTCTATCGACATATAACTATATGTAAACGTGTCATTCCCTCTATCGACATATAACTATATGTAAACGTGTCATTCCCTCTATCGACATATAACTATATGTAAACGTGTCATTCCCTCTATCGACATATAACTAACTATATGTAAACGTGTAATTCCCTCTATCGACATATAACTATGTAAACGTGTCATTCCCTCTATCGACATATAACTATATGTAAACATGTCATTCCCTCTATCGACATATAACTATGTAAACGTGTCATTCCCTCTATCGACATATAACAATATGTAAACGCGTCATTCCTACCAGTGATTATCAAAACCTCAATTTAAATATGATCTTTACTTTTTTTTTTTCTTTATCTTCCCCAGGTTGTTTTGACTTGTGTTGACTTCACATGCGATCATTGACCCTCAACTGTAAACAAAACCACGCCTTGACCCATATTTGCCCGTCACAGAAACTGATGAACTAATTCAAGACCAACAGATGTCGCTGTACCTACATATGTAAACATGTTTCATTTCTGATGTCTGCAAGTAGCAAACTGAACAGTTTATGGACACCATTGATGTTTATACAAATAGACTCAAATTTATTTATCGCCAATAGCTCAGATGCATTCATATTTTTTAAATTATTAAAAAAACAAACTCTACTTGATTAATTAAAAATCATGAAATCAAAAAGTGTTTGTTATATTTCTAAATGTGTGTTTGTTTTTAAGTGTTGTCTTAGGTTCACCTAATTTAAAGCCTACATGAAAAAAGATTAAGATCATTAACTTTCAAATATTTATATCATCTCTGATAGTTCAAGAATTTGACCTATGATCAACAAGTCTGTTTGGTCAATAGAAATACTAACATTAACATAATTTATAACATGAGGACACAAAAAAAATTGTTTGAAAAAAACTGTAAACAATTTGAATACACAATAAAGTAATTCATTTTATAACAAAAACTAAAATCCTAACTATCAAAATAATAGCATAATTTATTATTGATAAGGACCTATATATATTGTTACAACTCTTTAAAATTCTGTTTAATAAAATCAAAACAACACAAAGGCCGCCGTTGGTTCCAAGAATATTTACTAATATCTATAAAAACAACAACAACGGCAACATGGCCACACTCTTGCCGGCTTCTTACGTCACTGTCACTACTGCGTCATCGCTTTCACTATGTAGACTGTACGGTGCGCACCGAGAGGGTCTTAACAATGCCCCCCTCTTAAATCTGTCCGTCCCGGACAGGTCAGTTCTCACAACAGTATCTGTACAGTCTGTCCACATGTACCAGAGCTCTGTTCTCAGCGTTACCGTTGATGCTAGCTAGAGCATGTCGTTTGTCAGGCTGTGGAGGTTGATTATCCCCGTGGTGGGGCGGGGAGAATCGTGTTCGTTCCCATAGCAATCTGGCTGTTCACCGGGTAGGTTTTCTCGCAGTGCAGGCTTTCGGGATACTGACCTCCATTGATGAGGCCCAACAAAATCAAGTCCTTGCTGTTGCTGAATAACATGACGATGACGAAACACACGTTGTAGCAGTAACGAAATGTTTTGCATTTGACAGAGCTAGGATGAATGTATACTGAACTGACCAGATTAAAGTCAATGGTCAGGTTCATCTCTGTCCTGTCTCGTTCTCCTCTGCTCCGATGCACTCTGCTGGTCTCCTCGCTCCTCTCTACCTTTCGCCTCTGCTCCCCAGGTGGCTCATATCGGTTCACCAGTGTCTCAGATGGCTCTTCATGAGTCACCAGCTCCTCAAGGGGGCACTTCATGGGTCACCAACTCCTCCGGTGGCTCTTCATGGGTCACCAACGTCTCAGGTGGCTCATCACAGGTCACCAATGTCTCCGGTGGCTCATCACAGGTCACCAACGTCTCAGGTGACTCATCACAGGTCACCAACGTCTCAGGTGGCTCATCACAGGTCACCAACGTCTCAGGTGGCTCTTCACAATTCACCAACGTCTCAGGTGGCTCATCACAGGTCACCAACGTCTCAGGTGGCTCATCACAGGTCACCAACGTCTCAGGTGGCTCATCACAGGTCACCAACGTCTCAGGTGGCTCATCGCAGGTCACCAACGTCTCAGGTGGCTCATCACAGGTCACCAACGTCTCCGGTGGCTCATCACCGGTCACCAACGGGTCAGGTGGCTCTTCACAATTCACCAACGTTTCAGGTGGCTCATCACCGGTCACCAACGTCTCAGGTGGCTCATCACAGGTCACCAACGCATCAGGTGACTCTTCACAATTCACCAACGTCTCAAGTGGCTCTTCACAATTCACCAACGTCTCAGGTGGCCCATCACCGGTCACCAACGTCTCAGGTGGCTCATCACAGGTCACCAACGTCTCAGGTGGCTCATCGCAGGTCACCAACGTCTCAGGTGGCTCTTTACAATTCACCAATGTCTCAGGTGGCTCATCACATGTCACCAACGTCTCAGGTGGCTCTTTACAATTCACCAATGTCTCAGGTGGCTCATCACATGTCACCAACGTCTCAGGTGGCCCTTTACAATTCACCAATGTCTCAGGTGGCTCATCACAGGCCACCAACGCATCAGGTGACTCTTCACAATTCACCAACGTCTCAAGTGGCTCTTCACAATTCACCAACGTCTCAGGTGGCCAATCACCGGTCACCAACGTCTCAGGTGGCTCATCACAGTTCACCAACGTCTCAGGTGGCTCATCGCAGGTCACCAACGTCTCAGGTGGCTCTTTACAATTCACCAATGTCTCAGGTGGCTCATCACATGTCACCAACGTCTCAGGTGGCTCTTTACAATTCACCAATGTCTCAGGTGGCTCATCACATGTCACCAACGTCTCAGGTGGCTCATCACAGGTCACCAACGTCTCAGGTGGCTCATCACAATTCACCAACGTCTCAGGTGGCTCATCACCGGTCACCAACGTCTCAGGTGGCTCATCGCAGGTCACCAACGTCTCAGGTGGCTCATCGCAGGTCACCAACATCTCAGGTGGTTATTCACAATTCACCAAGGTCTCAGGTGGCTCATCACATGTCAACAACGTCTCAGGTGGCTCATCGCAGGTCACCAAATCTCTCTTGTTATCGAAGCGCGGCAGATTGTGCACGAAATTAAGACCTGTAGGGGTCTTGCCGTTGCAGTGCCAAACGTTGGCACTAGCATCAACTCCACCGTTGTGGATTTCCATGCATTCGTGGCTTTTGTTTAGTTGTGGTTTATTGTTCTTGACGTTGTTTTTATCAGACTCTGCTCAGTTGTCTGGATATTCAAGGTAAACAGCTTTCAGACATTCTGCAGACCGATCATTCTCACAGGGGCTCAGATCGCTGGGCGGCTCTTCTTGGATTAGTTCCTTCTCGTGCGCTACGTTTTGGATGACCACATCATCAGGTATCACGTCGTGGATGACCACATCCTTAGGTGCTACTTCATGGATGACCACATCCTCAGGTACCACTTCATGGATGACCACATCCTCAGGTACCACTTCATGGATGACCACATCCTCAGGTACCACTTCATGGATGATCACATCCTCCGGTACCACTTCATGGATGACCACATCCTCAGGTACCACTTCCTGGATGACCACATCCTCAGATACCACTTCATGGATGACCACATCCTCAGATAAAACTATATATATTGTTACAACTCTTTAAAATTCCGTTTAATAAAATCAAAACAACACATAGGCCGCCGTTGGTTTCAAGAGTATTTACTAATATCTATAAAAACAACAACAACGGCAACATGGCCACTCTCTTGCCGGCTTCTTACGTCACTGTCTCTACTGCGTCATCGCGTTCACTATGTAGACTGTACGGTGCGCACCGAGAGGGTCGTAACACTGCCCCCCCCCTCTTAAATCTGTCCGTCCCGGACAGGTCAGTTCTCATAACAGTATCTGTACAGTCTGTCCACATGTACCAGAGCTCTATTTTCAGCGTGACCGTTGATGCTAGCTAGAGCATGTCGTTTGTCAGGCTGTGGAGATTGATTATCCCCGTGATGGGGCGGGGAGAATCGTATTCGTTCCCATAGCAAATTGGCTGTTCACCAGGTAGGTTTTCTCGCAGGTGCAGGCTTTCGGGATACTGACCTCCATTGATGATGCCCAACAAAATCAAGTCCTTGTTGTTGCAGAATAACATGACGATGACGAAACACACGTTGTAGCAGTAACGAAATGTTTTGCGTTTGACAGAGCTAGGATGAATGTATACTGAACTGACCAGGATTAAAGTCAATGGTCAGGTTCATCTCTGTCCTGTCTCGTTCTCCTCTGCTCCGATGCACTCTGCTGGTCTCCTCGCTCCTCTCTACCTTTCGTCTCTGCTCCCCAGGTGGCTCATATCGGTTCACCAGTGTCTCAGATGGCTCTTCATGAGTCACCAGCTCCTCCGGTGGCTCTTCATGGGTCGCCAACTCCTCCGGTGGCTCTTTATGGGTCACCAACGTCTCAGGTGGATCATCACAGGTCACCAACGTCTCAGGTGACTCATCACAGGTCACCAACGTCTCCGGTGGCTCATCACAGGTCACCAACGTCTCAGGTGGCTCTTCACAATTCACCAACATCTCAGGTGGCTCTTCACAATTCACCAACGTCTCAGGTGGCCCATCAACGGTCACCAACGTCTCAGGTGGCTCATCACAGGTCACCAGCGTCTCAGGTGGATCATCAGAGTCACCAACGTTTCAGGTGGCTCATCACATGTCACCAACGCCTCCGGTGGCTCATCACCAGTCACCAACGTCTCAGGTGGCTCATCACAGGTCACTAACGTATGACGGGCGCTCTTTACAATTCACCAACGTCTAAGGTGGCTCTTCACAATTCACCAACTTCTCAGGTGTCTCTTTACAATTCACCAACGTCTCAGGTGGCTCATCACAGGTCACCAGCGTCTCAGGTGGATCATCACAGGTCACCAACGTCTCCGGTGGCCCATCACCGGTCACCAACGTCTCAGATGGCTCATCACAGGTCACCAACGTCTCAGGTGGCTCATCGCAGGTCACCAACGTCTCAGGTGGTTCTTTACAATTCACCAACGTCTCAGGTGGCCCATCACATGTCACCAACGTCTCAGGTGGCTCATCACAGGTCACCAACGTATCAGGTGGCCCTTCACAATTCACCAACGTCTCAGGTGGCTCATCACCGGTCACCAAATCTTTCTTGTTATCGAAGCGCGGCAGATTGTTCACGAAATTAAGACCTGTAGGGGTCTTGCCGTTGCAGTTCCAAACGTTGGCACTAGCATCAACTCCACTATTGTGGATTTCCATGCATTCGTGGCTTTTGTTTAGTTGTGGTTTATTGTTCTTGACGTTGTTTTTATCAGACTCTGTTCAGTTGTCTGGATATTCAAGGTAAACAGCTTTTAGACATTCTACAGACCGATCATTCTCACAGGGGCTCAGATCGCTGGGCGGCTCTCCTTGGATTAGTTCCTTCTCGTGCGCTACGTTTTGGATGAACACATCATCAGGTATCACGTCGTGGATGACCACATCCTTAGGTGCTACTTCATGGATGACCACATCCTCAGGTACCACTTCATGGATGACCATATCCTCAGGTACCACTTCATGGATGACCACATCCTCAGGTACCACTTCCTGGATGACCACATCCTCAGGTACCACTTCCTGGATGACCACATCTTCAGGTACCATTTCATGGATGACCACATCATCAGGTACCACTTCCTTGATGACCACATCCTCAGGTACCACTTCATGGATGACCACATCCTCAGATAAAACTAAAATCCTAACTATCAAAATAATAGCATAATTTATTATTGATTAGGACCTATATATATTGTTACAACTCTTTAAAATTCCGTTTAATAAAATCAAAACAACACATAGGCCGCCGTTGGTTTCAAGAGTATTTACTAATATCTATAAAAACAACAACAACGGAAACATGGCCACACTCTTGCCGGCTTCTTACGTCACTGTCACTACTGCGTCATCGCGTTCACTATGTAGACTGTACGGTGCGCACCGAGAGGGTCGTAACACTGCCCCCCCTCTTAAATCTGTCCGTCCCGGACAGGTCAGTTCTCATAACAGTATCTGTACAGTCTGTCCACATGTACCAGAGCTCTATTTTCAGCGTGACCGTTGATGCTAGCTAGAGCATGTCGTTTGTCAGGCTGTGGAGATTGATTATCCCCGTGATGGGGCGGGGAGAATCGTATTCGTTCCCATAGCAAATTGGCTGTTCACCAGGTAGGTTTTCTCGCAGGTGCAGGCTTTCGGGATACTGACCTCCATTGATGATGCCCAACAAAATCAAGTCCTTGTTGTTGCAGAATAACATGACGATGACGAAACACACGTTGTAGCAGTAACGAAATGTTTTGCGTTTGACAGAGCTAGGATGAATGTATACTGAACTGACCAGATTAAAGTCAATGGTCAGGTTCATCTCTGTCCTGTCTCGTTCTCCTCTGCTCCGATGCACTCTGCTGGTCTCCTCGCTCCTCTCTACCTTTCGTCTCTGCTCCCCAGGTGGCTCATATCGGTTCACCAGTGTCTCAGATGGCTCTTCATGAGTCACCAGCTCCTCCGGTGGCTCTTCATGGGTCGCCAACTCCTCCGGTGGCTCTTTATGGGTCACCAACGTCTCAGGTGGATCATCACAGGTCACCAACGTCTCAGGTGACTCATCACAGGTCACCAACGTCTCCGGTGGCTCATCACAGGTCACCAACGTCTCAGGTGGCTCTTCACAATTCACCAACATCTCAGGTGGCTCTTCACAATTCACCAACGTCTCAGGTGGCCCATCAACGGTCACCAACGTCTCAGGTGGCTCATCACAGGTCACCAGCGTCTCAGGTGGATCATCAGAGTCACCAACGTTTCAGGTGGCTCATCACATGTCACCAACGCCTCCGGTGGCTCATCACCAGTCACCAACGTCTCAGGTGGCTCATCACAGGTCACTAACGTATGACGGGCGCTCTTTACAATTCACCAACGTCTAAGGTGGCTCTTCACAATTCACCAACTTCTCAGGTGTCTCTTTACAATTCACCAACGTCTCAGGTGGCTCATCACAGGTCACCAGCGTCTCAGGTGGATCATCACAGGTCACCAACGTCTCCGGTGGCCCATCACCGGTCACCAACGTCTCAGATGGCTCATCACAGGTCACCAACGTCTCAGGTGGCTCATCGCAGGTCACCAACGTCTCAGGTGGTTCTTTACAATTCACCAACGTCTCAGGTGGCCCATCACATGTCACCAACGTCTCAGGTGGCTCATCACAGGTCACCAACGTATCAGGTGGCCCTTCACAATTCACCAACGTCTCAGGTGGCTCATCACCGGTCACCAAATCTTTCTTGTTATCGAAGCGCGGCAGATTGTTCACGAAATTAAGACCTGTAGGGGTCTTGCCGTTGCAGTGGCAAACGTTGGCACTAGCATCAGCTCCACTGTTGTGGATTTCCATGCATTCGTGGCTTTTGTTTAGTTGTGGTTTATTGTTCTTGACGTTGTTTTTATCAGACTCTGTTAAGTTGTCTGGATATTCAAGGTAACCAGGGCAGCGGTTGCAACAAGCTTTCAGACATTCTGCAGACCGATCATTCTCACAAGGCTCAGATCGCTGGGCGGCTCTTCTTGGATTAGTTCCTTCTCGTGCGCTGCGTTTTGGATGACCACATCTTCAGGTATCACGTCGTGGATGACCACATCCTTAGGCGCTACTTCATGGATGACCACATCCTCAGGTACCACTTCATGGATGACCACATCCTCATGTACCACTTCCTGGATGACCACACCCTCAGGTACCACTTCATGGATGACCACGTCCTCAGGTACCACTTCATGGATGACCACATCCTCAGGTACCACTTCCTGGATGACTTCATCCTCAGGTATCACTTCATGGATGACCACATCCTCAGGTACCACTTCATGGATGACCACATCCGCAGGTACCACTTCCTGGATGACCACATCCTCAGGTACCACTGCATGGATGACCACATCCTCAGATAAAACTGGCCGCATGTCTAAGTCTGCTTCAATGATTAACTTTGTCTGTCTCTGAGTCATGTTTTCTTTTGTTGTCGTTTCATTCACTACTTTCACTTTTGGTAATTCAATCTTTGCTTTCTCGGTGTCACCTTTAAAACCTTTCTTAATGTCCTCTTTTTCACTTCTTAATGTTAAATGAAATTCTTTCATTTCATTCCGGCCTTCTTTCATTTTTTTTCTTAACTGCCCGATTTCCGTGGTAAAAACGTGGCTCTCCGGGTCCATTCCCTCATCAATAAGAGCTTCATTAAGTCTATTAAACAGTTGTTGTTTGTTGCCGTTATGTGGAAGGTCCCTTTCTTCTAATTCTTCCTTTAACTCTCCAACTAAAAGTTTGTTTAATTTCTTACCGAACATTGTAAGACTATCCCACTTCTGACACCAATGTTACAACTCTTTAAAATTATGTTTAATAAAATCAAAACAACACACAGGCCGGCGTGGGTTCCAAGAGTATTTACTAATATCTATAAAAACAACAACAGCGGCAACATGGCCACTCTTTTGCCGGCTTCTTACGTCATTGTCACTACTGCGTCATCGCGTTCACTATGTCGACTGTACGGTGCGTACCGAGAGGGTCGTAACAATATTAACAATAACTACACCTATACTCCCATACATACGTCATTTAGGCAACCATAAAGGAACCCCCCCCAGCCACACTTCAAAATAAACACATTCATATTCAATAGGGCCCAGACTGGAAGAACATTTCCTAAAATTTTCTGGGGGCCCTTGTGTCACTTTGCCCTAGATAAAATAACATCTAGTTACCCTATACACAGTTATACTTGGAGCCCATAGTGTCAACTTGCCCTAGACAAAATAACATTTAGTTACCCTATACAGTTATTCTTGGGGGTTATAGTGCCTCAGACTGTAAATTTCAGATGATTTCCGTATAGCATTTAACCCACCCCTTTTATACCTCCCACAATACATAAATGTGCACGGAGCAGAATAATAGCTCGTATTATGTGACGCTGCTCGTATCTCCCCCCACCCCTCCCACATTCCATCTTCTGTACTTCTGGAGTTTAAATAACTTAAGGTCAGCACAGGGTCAACTCTATATAGCAAGTTAAACATTCATGATAATTTAAATAAAGTACATTGCCCGTTCGCTAAGATGGCAGCTGAGGTAACAATAGAACCCAAACCTGTCTTGACAATGGGCCCCATCCACCTTAAGGAATGGGCCCCATCAACCTTAAAGTGTTGGCCCCATCAACCTTAAAGTGTGGGCCCCATCAACCTTAAGGAGTGGGCCCCATCCACCTTAAAGAGTGGGCCCCATCAACCTTAAAGTGTGGGCCCCATCAACCTTAGGGAGTGGGCCCCATCCACCTTAAAGAATGGGCCCCATCAACCTTAAAGTGTGGGCCCCATCAACCTTAAGGAGTGGGCCCCATCCACCTTAAAGTGTGGGCCCAATCAACCTTAATGTATGGGCCCCATCAACCTTAAGGAGTGGGCCCCATCCACCTTAAAGAGTGGGCCCCATCAACCTTAAGGAGTGGGCCCCATCAACCTTAAAGTGTGGGCCCCATCAACCTTAAGGAGTGGGCCCTATCAACCTTAAGGAATGGGCCCCATCCAGCTTAAAGAATGGGCCCCGCCCATATATATATATATATATTAAAGTAGGGAACACATTGATATGGCCCTATAGTATAAAAGTAGATTAGTTACCTAATCGTGGTGCAAACTTAACGAGTCCGTTCAAAATTAGGTACCGCGCTTTAGACTTCATAATTGCTCAGTAAAGTAGTTAATGTGAGGAGCCGCGCCCAGCCGCCCTCAACAACAATGTAATATTACTTAGCAGAAATATCTAAGAGCCCTTTATATAGCTTAACCATTATAACCTGCAATCTTGTAAACTTAGCCGACAGCTAAGAGCTATTTTAAGAGTTAAATATACATATTATATAAAGTATGTAATTAGCTATTGTGCACACACCACATTTGTGTTGATCTATATTCGTCTGTCACGTGGCTGTGTGCAAATAATTATTTGACCTCACACATTCAGTTTGGGACTCAGATTACTCCAAATTACTAGTCTACCTGCTAGCTTGTGACAGCTAGGCCTCATCTTTCAAATCTTGGGCGCCCTAATACTATTTTAATATATAGGCCCCAAAAAACGTTTGATTAAAAGGGATCCCTGACCCCATTAAAAGCAAACAAAATCCTAAATAGGTGGCCCCATGATAAGGGAGAGGAAGGGGCTTAGGCAGTTGCCTACATTACCTATGAATGAAAACGGCCCTGCTGACAGGTACTTCATAACCTTACAAGGGCTCCCAGCTGTACTTTGGCCTAGAGTCCCCAAATATCTCAAAAAAAGTCTCTACCGGGCTTAAGGCTTGCCCCGTAACGTGAAAATTCTACAGCAGGGCCAGTCATTCTAGAACAGGGGCCAGGCCAATAGCAGGGGGAGGCAGGAAATAGATGTTACTAAGTAGAACAAATAAGCAGAGGGGGCCATACAAATCGCAGGAAGGCCTGGCCGTCCAGGCCCCCCCCCGCACGCTACGGGCCTGCCTAAGGCCCACACATAAATCTAAAAGCAAGTCTAGCCTCGAGTAAGAACGATCAATGAAATTGTATTATATCTACATGCATTCAATTAAATGAATGGCTTTATTCATACATAACACATAGGCCAATGAATTTACGATTTGATTACTGAATTTAAAAGACCATAGCTAATATTTAATTCCCACTAACTTTAAATATAATATATAATGAGCACATATGGTTCCAGGATACACTTTATTGAAGCCTTACAACGTATAAAACAGGGAAAGCCATAATGAGTAGGCCTCTAAAGCAGCGGATCTCAACCAATGTTCCCTCTAAGGTGTGGTATGAGAAAGAAATTTCGTCTCTGAGCGACATTTTTGTTTGAGGCCAAAATTTGTGAGCTATTTATGCCATTTCGTCCGTCGGAGTGAGCGATCGTACATGTAGTATGAGCGATGCTCTGAATATGTGTGAGCGATCGCTCACGCGCTCAGCTTAGATGGAACATTGGTCTCAACATTTTTCGCGTCTGTACCCCATACAGTGGCGTACCTGGGGGGGGGGGGGGGCGGTGGTTGCGGTCTGCACCGGGCGGCACTTTTTATTAACTTTTAGGGGGGGGGCGGCAAAAATGTATAGATTAAATTGAAATACCTGAATGAGATGGAATGACATCAGATTCATTGTTATTTATGTTATCACTGATATACATTTTACACTGATGTATGAAATTTGTTGGTGTGTTACATGTCATATATAATAAAACTAAATATTTTCTCAGTCCAGTCAGTGTCATTTTTAGTTCTTGGTCTTTTAGTTGTTGTATCGTTAATTGTAACTATGGAAAAATAATCAGATCAGCTGATGTATGTTGTTGTTTGTAACTGTTGTCGTGTTACCTTACTTTTTCATTTCTTTTTTTTTTTTTTCAAAACTAATTTATCGATCAAGTCAATAAATCTTTTGTTAATGAGATTTATATTTTTATTTATTCTAAAGTTTAAAAGAACAACCTTAGTATTTTTTTTATAATGTAAGTTTTAAAATATTTATAAAATAATAAATGAAGCAAAAATCGTCAACTGACTTAACAATAAATAGTTTTTTTTTTGTTAATTTAAAAAAAAATAATATATCAACCTTACTAGAAAAGTAAAGCTTATAAATGACCCTGATTCCCTACCGCACCATTTTAATTTGGCCGTGACTATTTATAATTCGGTGACCTATTTGTAGTTAACTTACATAATATAGCCTGAGCCGTTATTGATTGTTGACAACAAGTCGTATGGGGCGCTATTCATAGTTCATCAACTGACCTACATAATAATATACATAACTACGAAACGTTTCATCGGATGTTGTCATTATCCGGGCTTGTAGTACAGTGTAGTACATTTTCTATGTTTTTTTCAATGTGTGTTTATGAAAATTAAGATTTAAAATAAAAAAATCTGCCGTGATTTATTTTATTTTTTTATTTTCTCATTTGATCAAAAATCAAATGTAGATGTCAATCACACAGCAACAATTCTCAGACAAATTCTGTTATGTATTGTTTATCCTAGTCAGATTATTGTACCTTAAGGTTTCAGCTAATCATTAGGACATGTATCCCTGACATGAGTTTGGGCTGCACCCCTCTTCCATAATGACCTAATTAGTAGGCTTTTCTTACATCTTCTATTCAGTTTATCTCACATTTTATAATCACTAATCTAATAGTATTGAATGCATTATAAACATTTCATTCCAAACACCCCCCACCCCAGACAATGTGGAAACTGGCGTAAGTGGATCCCGGGGTGGATTCTAAAGATGCCACCCATTCATGTGACAAAATGTATTAAAATGATGAAATACTGCCCTAATTTTCGCAAAAGTACCGTATTTTCGGACTATAAGACCCACGGCCCGATTAAGGGCTAGGCAATATAGGCACCGTGCCTAGGAACTACAAAAGGGAACAATAAATAAATAAATACATTTACAACTATTTAATATTAAATTACTTATAATTGATTAATTAGTGCCTAGGGCCTACACAATCTTTAATCGGGCCCTGATTAGACCCACCACACACACTTCAAATTAGGTTATACTATTAGGGTGCGTTCTTATTGTCCGAATGCTGTTTAGTAAGGCTAAGAGTTATTTTCCTTGTTTTGAGGATTAAAAACTGTGTTCGGGGTGCGCCTTATTGTCCGTTGTAAAAAACGACAAGAGATGCTCAAGGTGGAGTGCCCCCCTCCCCTACGTCCCCACTTAGTTACGCCGTCCGCAAATCCCCCCCCCCCACCCCACAAACATACATCTACCTACATTTACCGAAAATTGTCGAGTTTTCTTTGGTAATTTTTATTGTTTATTGTAAGTAATTTTTTTTTTTAAATATAGAAAATAAATACCAATAATAAGATATATATAATTAAATAAAATATTTATTAGAATGTGTGGAGAATTGAACCACACCTCATGTGTTAAGAGGTTTAGAACTAATCTAACTGCGCATGCGTGAACTACATATAACCTAAGCCGTTACTTACATGGCCAAGACAATCAATAGCAGCAAATTACATTATTCGTTACGTTGTCGGCAAAGTAATTTTAATTCCCCTTCATTCACAAATTTCAAAACTTGAGATTTTTTTTTTTCCACTGAGATTACAGATCAATTAACTTGTTAACCATTCAAGGCTAAATATTGTGTTAATTACCACTTATGTCAACAAATTGTGAATATAAATTAAGATGCTTTCCTTTCATTGGCCAATATTTTTAAAGCTGAACAAATAAGTGCATCCATTGTAATCAACAGGACCGATTGCTCTAAATTCGGCCTGACTGGGGGGGGGGGCGCCAGCATCCGTTAAATTGGAACCCGCAATTCGTAAGCCTGGCCCTGGAGAACAAAGTCAATTGCGTTGTCATTAGTTTACTGTGTTAGACTTTCAGTATTACTTCTACTTTAGTCAATGTCCCATGTATACCATATAATGATGAGATATTTATAGCCACATCCGTATCGAATCCCTAACCACTATTGGCTGTGGCGTAGCAAGGTGGGGGGGGGGGCAAGGAGGCATAATGCAACGGGCGCTACTCACAATTGGGCGCCAAAACGGTATATTTTACATATAATGTTATGTGGTTTTCGAGTGGGGGGGGGCGCTAGAAAGGTGTTGTGCCCCGGGCGCGAGTTAAGCTCGCTACGCCACTGAATATTGGAACAGTTGTGCAGATCTCTGTTAACAAAACCATTCTAACAGGAAGGAGGGAGAGGAAGGGAGGAGTGGGCGAGTGAAGATTTATTTGGGGGCCCCTAGACCAACGACCGGCAAATCTATAACCTTTAATAAACTAGTGCCCCTCTGACAACTCTAACCCCCCCCCCCCCAGATGTCTTTAACTAGTACTCACTATTTGGATCTCTGCCTGACCTTTGGTCTAACATGAAACAAGGTAAACAATGTTTTCTTTTGTTATTGTTGGTGTGTGTGTGTGTGTGTGTGTGTGTTAGTGTGTGTTAGTGTGTGTGTTATTGTGCATGTTAGTGTGTGTGTGTATAGGATAATGCCCAGTACTGAACATACAGGATGATGCCCAGTACTGAACATACAGTGATAATGTCCAGTACTGAACCAAATATCCTTCTCAGTACGCACCAATATGAGTGTCCAGATCACACAATAAGATAATGTCCAGTACTGAGCCAATTAGAAACCAATTGATAACTGTTCAACCTAATCTTCAATTCCTAATCAATGCCTGATGTCTATTATAATACGGTTGTACACTTATTAAATCCTCTGGCATAAATGACCACAAGTTTGTAAATAAATTTAAAAAAAAAAAATCGACCAACACTTGCCTCTGTTGAAAGTTTAACAAAACCTCTTCCATTGTTGGGACCCTAAATTCAGAGCCCTGCAACCCTTGTATTGACACCATTCACATGGACCATATCAGAGCTAGAAATATCTTTATCATATCCTGATAAAACTATAAGACCAAATATCCTTCATCATATCCTGATAGAAACTATAAGACCAAATATCCTTCATCAAATCCTGATAAAACTATAAGACCAAATATCCTTCATCAAATCCTGATAAAACTATAAGACCAAATATCCTTCATCAAATCCCGATAAAACTATAAGACCAAATATCCTTCATCAAATCCTGATAGAACTATAAGACCCCCTATTTATGTGAAAGCTAAAAATCCTAGACCCTTATTGATCTTTAACACTGACCCTCCTCTTCCCTGAACTGACCGTGCACTCCCACTAAAATGTCTTTTTAGTCCAGGGACCCAGGAAAGTTTTCATTATTTCCTTCCTTGTAGTAGAGGAGAGTGTAAACCCCCCCCCCAATTGAGTTTCTCTTTATTTCTCAGTAAATAACCAAAAAATGTGGTCCATGAAATGTATATTTTAAAAACAAGAACTGATTAAATTTTTGAAATTCACATTTTGTTTACAGCAAAATAAAAATCCTGGCTGAGGGCCCCCCTCCCCCCTTATCAAATGGGCCTCGGGCAGCTTACTGGCTTGCCTGTCTATAAGACCGAATGTAATTTAGTATTTTATATGAAATATGTATTTGTCTTTTATCTTATTAAAAAAAAATGTCTGTTTTAATGTCTTAAATGTTTGTGGATAAAAACTTAACACATGATTCAATATCAGTGCAATATACTGTACTTATCTAAATTCATTTTTTTTTTAAATTTCCCTTTATGTATGTTATATACACATCTTCAATCTATTTAAAACGTGTTTGGTAAAAGTTTAGCGTACAGAACTATGGAGATTAGTTGGTAGATACTAGAAACTGGCCGGGCCCCTCCCCCCTTGCGTTTTGTCTGCCCCCCCCCCCTCTGCTTGTTTGCTCTACTTAGTAACATTTATTTCCTGTACCCCTCCCCCACCCGTTATTTGCCTGTAGAATTTTCTCGCCACGGGGCTGAATAGAAACTAAAAAAAAAAAAATAAGTTAAGAACCATATGGACGAGGGAGGTGACATAGTGAGACTAAATATTGATTTGCTGTTTGATTATATCAAAACCCATACTCATCAACCCCCCCCCCTAAAAATTATATAATATGTCTGATATATTTTTTTAAAGTAATAACATAATACATTTATTTGACAATAATTGTTTGTCCAAATTTTGATGATTCTTTGTCTAATGAGTGAAAGACACATTTAAATATCTTGGAAGAGTGTGTGGTGCTTTGGTAATGAGTTTATGTTGGCTTGATCTACATATATGGATCATGAGCTCAGCTCGAGGCATGTCAATAAACCTACCTATATTCAGGCACGCCGAGAGGGGGTTCAGGGGGGTCATTGTCAGGGGGCCCGGCCGCCCCGACCATGTCAATTTTGTCATGAATCATTGTTTAAATAGGGGCCTGCAATGATGTCCTGCCCTGGGGCCCTTGTTGGCTCTCGGCGCCTCTGCCTATATTATCCTCCATGTCCAATGCAATATTGTGAGGATGATAAAACGGTGCAATATAAAAATACAAACTTGATCACTTCCGTATTACATGTGTGCATTGTAGTTTTTATGCTATTTCCAAAACTTTATCTTTATTGTTTTGTAAGTGCAATAGATTATTTTGCCTAACCTGTTTTATGCATTTTTTTTCTTTTCGGATCATGTGCCAACCAACCAGGCCATTGCAATATTTTATTATTGTCATTATTAACAAAGAAAACTAACACTCATATAATAAGTCTACATATAGCACTATAAGAATAAAACCATTAACCCCTTTACACAGCTTCTGGGGACAAAAGAGTTGGTAGGAATGGAGTTTTTTTTGGAATGGACGGAGTGAGTGCTGGGATGGACGGAGTGTTGGGATATACGGAGTGTGGAAGGGGAGATTCCTGGAAAGGGATGAATGTTGGGTGGGAGGACTCAGCTATCCATTTTGGGTTGAACCCCAAATTATTAATAATAAATGTGTATGTCAAGACGGATACCCATGCTTATAGATTTAACAATGATAATTTATATGGATATTAGTATGAACATATTTATATTATCAATTAGATAGAATAGCATACTGTCTCATGTTGACTTATCTTATTTTTTTAAATTTTACATTGTAAACAACAAGTGGATCATGAATCTTTCCAGCAAGCTAAAAATGGACTTCCTCCAGCCATTTAAAAATTTACGTCCTCCAGCCATCTAAAATCGGACCTCCTCCAGACAATTATATATGTACCTCCTCCAGCCAGTCTAAAATGGACCTCCGCCAGCCAGTTAAAAATTGACCTTCTCCAGCTAGTTAAATATGGACCTACTCTAGCCAGTTAATCCTCCAGCCAGTTAAAAAAAATACCTTCTCCAGCCACAGTTTATTTTCCATGTGTGTGTTATTTAAAGGAAATCATTTTTTTTTTCTTTTAATGCATTAACATGGCAGTATTTCATATTTTTTATGATGTATATGTTATATGTCTGTTTGCTCTTAATATTAAAAAAGAGAGGTAAAATAATGTGTTTGCTAGAAATTGATATATTGTTTAGTCAATATAAATATAGAAACATTAAAACTTAAATCGGCACTGTTATAATTAATTCTTAATCTCAAAAATTTAGCATACATATTTTTATTTCCTTTAAATTGACACAAACTTTGATACCTGGCACGATAAATCTCCTCAAGATTTACATGCATAAGAGAAGTTCAGACGATGTTGAAATATAATTGATTATTGATGTTGATTAAGTTATATTTGTTTGTGTTTACATTTAGTTTTCTATAAAATCCTAATTTATAGAGTGAAATTATGTTTGACAATAAATACAATTTTAAAGAGTTATTTTAAAAAGTGGCTAAATAATATTCTAATTGTTCCATCATGTTCTAATTGATCCATCATGTTTAAATGGTTCCATCATGTTCTAATTGTTCCTTCATGTTCTAACTGTTCCATCAAGTTTAAATTGTTCCATAATGTTCTTATTGTTCCATCATGTTCAATTGTCTACATGATGAAATACTTTTTCTCTGTGACATTTCTTTCATATTCAATTTCTTTTTTTTTTATTTTTTTAGTTCTGATATTTAACAAAATATCATGAAAAGAAAACAGTAAAAACATCAAATTACAAACATAAAAAAAAACAACTTTTTTTAAAAGTGAGAAAAGTTTATTTTATTGAGTTAATTTTGTTTACTGTACCAATTTAGATTATTTTCTTTTTCAACAATAAATGTGTACAGATAAAATTTAAGAACATTTCCTTAGAAGCTCATAAGAAATAGGCTGACATCTTTTTTTTTAATTTCATAATAGTAAGATGAAATGTAGTATACCAAACTGAGATGTTCATTTTTAATAATGTAATAGAAATAATCAGTATTGTGCTCCCACTTAAGACAATTAACACTTAAACACTTAAACCATTTAAAAAGTTACTGAAACCATTTAACATTTATCTATTAAAAAAAATAATAAAAAAAATCTCTTTCTTATGTGAAACAATAGTTATTTTCCTTATATAAAATGTACTGCAGAATACCCTGAATGCATAAAAATGCCTAAAAATTAATCGAGAAAGAATTGTTTATGACAATTAAAAAAAGATTTTTAAAAATAGGTGAAATCATTATCATTATTTTATAACAAACATATTTTCATTATTACATACAAAATGGGTTTTTTTTTCTAGATTTTCAATAATCAAACCTAAAAACTCAATGTACTATTAAATTTAATTTAAAAAAAAAATAAAAATTCTCATGTATGGTGCTACTAATTAAAATATGAAAGGCAGTATAAAAATTGCAAACTTTATTTTTTTTAAAATACTTAATTAGTCTTTCTTATGTAGAAACTCAGTTTATTTAATAAAAAAATCATACAAAAATAGTATTGTGCTCCACATTAATACAAGTAACATTAAATAACAAATTAAAAGAACATGTGAAGTCATTTACATTAACTTGTAAAAACGTGTGTCAATCACTACCGAAATGTGTTTACTAAGGCATGATCTTTGATAAAATTAAGTACACCAAACTTTAAATAGCAATAATTAATAAAAGTTAATCGAAAAAAAAAACAACTAATTAAAACTATTAATATTTAAGACAGTTAAAAGTTGAAATAATTATAGATATCAAGAGCATTTGAATATGTGCCAGAAGTAACATTTTCTTATACTACAAAATAGTTCAACAATAATTGTATTATAACAGTTTTTTTTTAAATATTTTTATTGTGTTCAAAATCAAAACAATTAACATACACAACGTTTAAAAAAATATTGTGCCATTAACATTGCTTAATTGAAAAAAAAATGTTTTTGAATACAAAAAGAAAGTCTAATTGATATAAATTCAGCAAACCTATGAAAGTAAGTGAAACAAGTTATTGTGCTCTCAGAGTATATGAAACAAGTTATTGTGCTCTCAGAGTATATGAAACAAGTTATTGTGCTCTCAGAGTATATGAAACAAGTTATTGTGCTCTCAGAGTATATGAGACAAGTTATTGTGCTATCAGAGTATATGAAACAAGTTATTGTGCTCTCAGAGTATATGAAACAAGTTATTGTGCTCTCAGAGTATATTAAACAAGTTATTGTGCTCTCAGTTAAGACAACATAAATGACAAAAAAGGTTCCCACGTCCTTGACATTGTTATTTTTTAAAATCTCATTACAGTACCAAAAGTGTGTTTCTATAAACAAAATGAGTCTAACTTACTCTGGAATCAAAGTTCAGCGATGATAATAATTGGTACATCTTAGTTTTAAAAACATTGCTTTAAATATCACATTTTTATCAAATATCAAATTCCCAAAATGTTTTTCCTCGCATAAAAATTTAGTTTATATAGCTTAGAAAACAATACATAATCGATATTTTTTTTTTAATAGAATGTTACTCGCAATTAAAACAATGCAAAAAACATTTTTTCAAAAGAATTTCAGTTCATCTATAAGATTTTCTGAGCTGACAGCCATTGTGTTGGCTACACATAGTCAGAAGACTCGGTGTCTCCCTCTGTGCCGGACAGTAAGTACTCTTGGCCTGAAGACTTGGTGTTTTCCTCTGTGCTGGTCGGTTGGGATTCGTCTGCAGAGGACTTCGTGTCTGCCTCGCTGTCAGACAAAAGCTGTTTAGATGACGTCATGTTGACTGCTTTTCTGGTAGTCTGGAGTTGTTTACTTTCCGATATGGTGTGATCTCGGTTACCAGATGGGGACTTTCCAACTGGACATCTGAATCCCGCTACGCTGGTAGGTTTGGGCTTTACAGGTGACAACAAGATGGACTCTCTGCTGACGGGTATAGGCTTTTCAGCGGGCAATTTAATGCCTGCTCTGCTGGTAGATAAGGGCTTTTTAGTAGGCAGTTTGGGCTTTTTAGTCGGCGACCTACCGCGTTCTCTGCCGACAGGGATGAAACATTCAGTGCCTGCTCTGCTAGCAGGTTGAAGCTTTTTAGGAGGCGATCTGGTTCGTTCTCTGCTGACAGGGATGAAAAATTCAGTGTCCGCTCTGCTGGCAGGTTGAAGCTTTTTAGTTGGCGATCTACCGAGTTCTCCGCCGACAGGGATGAAAAATTCAGTGCCCGCTCTGCTAGCAGGTTGAAACTTTTTAGTTGGCGATTTGGTGCGTTCTCTGCTGACAGGGACAGACTTATCCGCTAGCAATTCGGCGCCTGCTACGCTAGAAGGTCTGGGGCTATTAGTTGGCGTCCTGGTGCGTTCTCTGCTGACAGAGATCGACTTATAAACTGGCAATTCGGTGTCTGTTCCACTGACAGGTTTGGGCTTTTCAACTGGCCATTTGTTGCCTTCTCTATTAGTGGATATGGGATTTTTAGCTGATGATTTGGTGTATGCTCCGCCTGTAGGTGTGTGATACTCAAACTCAGAGTTTGTTTTGTCCATAGACAACCTTATACTTTCTGTTCTCACGGGTGGCATAGGTTCAGGTGGCTTCAAAATATTTTCTCTTCCAATGGGAGCAATAGGTCTAAATGACAACAAATTTTTTTCTTTTCTCCAATCTGCAACAGGTGCAGATGGAATCACGATATTTTCTCTTCTCCTAGGTGCAATAGGCTCAGATTGCAGCAATATATTTTCTCTTCTCCTGGGAGCACTTGGCTCAGATGGCAACAATATGTTTTCTCTTCTTCTATTTGCAATAGGCTCAGGTGGCAACACTATATTTTCTATTCCAATGGGTACAACCGGTGCATTCTCTGTACTGGGGTCTACTTTTTTCATAACAATAATTTGTCCATTAATCGAAGCATTGAACCTACTTCCAAATTCTGGGTGCAGTTTCTTCAGTCCCAAGACGTACGTTCCCTTAATATGTATGTGCTCGCCAGCTAGAAGATTGATGTAGGTACCTCTAATTCTTATTTCTTGCACAACTATCAGCCTGTCTCCCTCTTTTATTTTGACTTGTTTCCCAGCCAATTTCAATATGTAAACACCTTTCATGATTATACGTTGTCCATCATGCAGCCATGTAGTCTCTATATGAATGGGTGGGCGCTGTAGAGCTGGCCATTCTGTATATTGTCCTCCCATATGTGAGCACTGTCCAGTTTGGCAAGCCGTATTTTCTCTTCCCCTAGGAGGGTGCTGTCCAGCCGGCGAACCTGTCATTTCTCTTCTTATTTGTTGGTTCCGTACATGTGGACACATGGGGTCAGCAAAAAAGCACTGTCCAGTTAGCATTCCGGACATTACTTCGTTTGTGGTGGATTGTTCATCTGGCAACCCAGGGTAATCTCTTCTGACGGGTACGGGCTGTTCAGCTGGCAACCCGTAGTTGGTCAGTACAAACTGCCCATTGATCACCCCGGTCTGCGCTCTGCTTGTAGAAGTCGGCTGTTCGGTCGGCGGCTCGGTTTTTTCTCTGGTCATAAGTATGAGCTGTCCAGTTATATGTCCGGTGTACGGACCTGTCAAGACAGGTAGCTGACTAGTGTCCGTCATGATCAGCGATCCGCCTATCTTTCTGTGCCGTCCAGTTAGATAATCGGTGTACTCTCCTGTCAGCACTAGTTTCTGTTCAGTTTCCAACATGTTGTTAGATCTTATCCTAACTACCTGTCGTCCATATAAATCCAAAGTGAATTCCCCATTAATGATTATATTGTCCATAACTGGCTGGTCGGCGTAAGCTCCGCCTGTAGCCATTGTCCGCCCCCAGTAGCAGGCAAATATTTTCAGTGATTCTCTTTTATTAACGGTCCAGGCTTGTAATCATATTCGGTAGGTGGACACACTGACGGTAGTCTTTAAATCTGAAAGTATAAAAAATTAAATAAGCTAGATAAACACAATCTGTTGATAGGGCATCATATATATATATATATATATATATATATATATATATATATATATTAATGATTTTTTTCTTATTTAGAAATGTTTTGGAGTTGGCAGCACTTTGATGTATATTCTTTACTCGTTGCCAACACCCCATGACTATTGAACTGTACAATAACTCAATGAGTTATAGAGCGTTAACAACGGGAAAAGGGTTGCACTCAATTCCACTGTGTCCATCGACTTAGATCTAAATATATGACAATGTCCAAGTTAAAATAACAACAGCACCAATCTGCTGATAAGTCAACATAGTGGACTAACTAGGAAGGGCTGGATAAGGCTCCCCCCCACCCCTGGCGAAATTTAACTTTGCCACCAATACAGGGCGGCAATTAGCCACTCAGATGGGGCGGCCTTTTTTTGAATTCTGCTCCGGGCGCCGGTAGCGCCACTTACGTTACTGAGTTTATAATTCACTTAATATGTGTCAACATTTGACACATACATGAGCAAACAAATACCTTCTAATAAAATGTTTGCTTTAAATACATTGCGAAAATCTTTCCGAGTTTACCAAATATAAATTGAGTTAATTTTATTGGTTATTATGAATCACTGGCTAAATGTATATCACGGCCAAAAGTATAATGATAGTTTAGGTCACTAAACCAGTAGCTTATATCTTTCTCTTAACATTCGTTGCTACGAATTTATAGAAATTATATTTATAAAAAAAATGTTTTACTGATAACTGGTGAATTTAGTAAAGTATCAATTTATATATCAATACTTGACTACAAAATGGAATGTGCAAAACAAAATATTTTAAGTGATACTGATTTTTTTTATACAGATGAAGACTTTATGTACGTTGATAGTAGATGGACTGTCCAGAGATTATATTTGAAATATTCTGTGTGGTGTTTTAGTTGCTGCTAACGCGTTGTCAAATAAGGACATTTAGTTCCACAAATGTGTTTGATAGATTTTCAGTAGCAGGCAGGATTTTAGGTCGGACAATTGTATGGTCTGAAACCGTTCATACTTAATTATAACATTGGGGATAAAGATAATGACAGGAAAGTCAAATAGATAGTCCATAGGTAACAAATATAACTATAGTACAGGTGAGTCAAATAAATCGTCCATTGGTAACAAAGATAACTATAGTACAACTGAGTCAAATAAATCGTCCATTGGTAACAAAGATAACTATAGTACAGGTGAGTCGAATACATCATCCATTGATAACAAATATAACTACAGTACAGTTGAGTCAAATCGTCCACGATGTACAACATTAGTCAGTTTAAAAACAATCAGATAGTCACTACGAGTGTATCACAGGCGAAAATCATTTGAACGTTGCAAACAAAAATAAAGTTTGACATTCAACTTAGTCACTAAGTTTCTCCACACGAAATTAGTCATTTAGCTAACTGTCGCTAGTCGCTACGTTTCTTCACACAAAATTAGTCACTCAACTAGCTAGCTGGTAAGTTTCTTCACACAAACTCAAGAACTGACATTGACAAAACAACAAAAGTAATAGTAAGGTTTACGAGTGAATAGAATCTTTCAAGAAGTGAGCTTGTAGCCGGTGACAAACAGGCTAGTCAAATCCATGATTGTACAACACACGGAATTAATTAGCCCGTTTGTAACAGACCAAAATATAAATCCAAAACATCTGTTTACACCATTCAAATATTCAAGATTAAACAATGTTGATCATAATTGAGATCAACTTTTAAAATTATTATCTCAGTTATGAATTTGATTTAAGACATTTTCCAAGTTGATTATTTTCTACATATTTTGCAGTATTTCACACAGGGAAAAAACACTACCGAGTTTGTAATAGGCAACATTTTTTGTTGATATTCTATGCGTCTGTCCTAGAACATTTGTATGCTATTCTATGCGTCTGTCTTAGAATATTTGAGTTGTCAATAAAATTTTTAAAAAAGTAATGGCACACTGGTAACATACACTGGTGACAAACACTGGTGACATAAACTGGTGACATACATGTTGTGAAATATTTATTCGTTAGAAACACTGGTACGTTTGGAACAGATTCAACGTTCAACATTAACTCTACAGTTCATGTAACATATCTGGCAATAATGAAGACATAATTATATTCGGAAAAAAGACTAAACACAATAACAGATAGGCCCATATGGTCTGTCGCTCGATCGCATTGACAACAAACGTGGTTAAGACGTGTTATGAAGGGTTAGACCAACACACATATATTATTGACATATATTGCTGTAAATACGAAATTTTAACTCTTTATTCAAGAGACATATAATTTTTTAGGAGATAAATAAAAGAAAGTATCCGTCAATATTGAAAATCCCGGTTTCCCTAAAATCTAGTCCCGGTATATTCGATGAAAGGTTTGGTGGTTTTAAGATAATGTAGTTTTGACTAAAAAAATTATAAAGATAATTCGATTTAAGTAGGCAAGTCGTTCATTACTTGTCGGTTACAAACAAGCGAGTATGACTCATGATTATGCAGCACAAGAGACACACGCGCTTGTTTGAAACAAACAAATGTTGGTCTCTGAGCTGGTTGTCCCCAATCTTCTTGCACAGCATCAAGACTTCATCTCTGATGTATCAAGACTTCATCTCTGATGTATCAAGACTTCATCTCTGATGTATCAAGACTTCATCTCTGATGTATCAAGACTTCACCTCTGATGTATCAAGACTTCATCTCTGATGTATCAAGACTTCATCTCTGATGTATCAAGACTTCATCTCTGATGTTCACTTCTTGCACAACATCATGTATCAAGACTTCATCTCTGATGTATCAAGACTTCATCTCTGATGTATCATCAGACTTCATCTCTGATGTATCAAGACTTCATCTCTGATGTATCAAGACTTCATCTCTGATGTATCAAGACTTCATCTCTGATGTATCAAGACTTCATCTCTGATGTATCAAGACTTCATCTCTGATGTATCAAGACTTCATCTCTGATGTATCAAGACTTCATCTCTGATGTATCAAGACTTCATCTCTGATGTATCAAGACTTCATCTCTGATGTATCAAGACTTCATCTCTGATGTATCAAGACTTCATCTCTGATGTATCAAGACTTCATCTCTGATGTATCAAGACTTCATCTCTGATGTATCAAGACTTCATCTCTGATGTATCAAGACTTCATCTCTGATGTATCAAGATTTCATCTCTGATGTTCACTTCGTTCCGCTTTTAAACAACCCGATGGTCATTAGGCTGGATACAAGAGAAACACGTGATGGTTTGAAGCAACTACAAATTTTTGATCTTTGTGATGATCGGTCTCCAAATATTTTGTACACCATTAACATATTAAAAAAATACAACAACAACAACATGTATGATGTTCACTTCTTTGAAAACAACAACATGTATGATGTTCACTTCTTTGAAAACAACAACATGTATGATGTTCACTTCTTTGAAAACAACAACATGTATGATGTTCACTTCTTTGAAAACAACAACATGTATGATGTTCACTTCTTTGAAAACAACAACATGTATGATGGAATGATGTTCACTTCTTTGAAAATAACAACATGTATGGTGTTCACTTCTTTGAAAACAACAACATATATGATGTTCACTTCTTTGAAAACAATGGTGGAATTAATTCTAGAAATCAGTTTAAATATGTATCTTTGACAGTAAAAAAAATACAAAATAACAGTCTGCAGTTTACTGATTGGTGTAGTGGGGGGCGGGGAGGATTGGGGGGGGGGGGCTGTCTGTCCCGGGCGACACCAACAAGGGACGGTACTACATATATTTATTTGGCCTGAAATGCGGCAAAAATTGTAGAGTTAGTCAAGGGCGTTACATAGTCTAGTCACGCGACATGTCAATATTTGCAATTCTATGTCTAAACACTTACAATGAATAAATCTGTTTTAGTGTTTTAAATGAATGGCTATTGTGAACGTAGGAATTGTTATGAGTTAAAAAAAAACAAATTGAGTTGAGTCATTTTTAACGAATCACTGGCTAAACGTGCATCACATAGGTAAAACAGTTATGTATATTATAGTACTGGTGATTTGATTCAATCGTCCATTGGTAACAAAGATGAGTCGATACAAACCTCCACGTTGTGCATTAGTAGTCGGTTTAAAACAAACATGTAGCCGCTAAGATTATGTACCACCTAGAGACTACCTGATTGTTTCTAACAAACTAAACACACCACCAGTTCACTAGATGGTCATAAGCAATGGAGCAAACGACAATCACCGTATGTCTATAAAAATCTTCCGAAATGTGCAGACATTGATGTTAAATTGATCCAAGATGTAAAGTTTTGCCTGTTGCAAACCGCCGTACGTCTTTCACGATTCCACCACACGAGAAAGTCGTTCGGCAGTTTGCAACAAACAAAACAAAAACGTTGGTCTACCAACTAGTCTGTCACCAAGTTTTATGGCAGAAAATTCCAGTCCCGGTAATTACACAGACAAAACAACAATAGATGTGACAGTGTAGGTCGAGTGTAGATAATCCTCTATGACGTGTAGTTCAGCCGGTCACATACGATCCAGTGAATTTAATGATTTCACAACATTTAAATAGCACTGGATCATTTGTAACAGACCAAAATATGTTGGTCCGAAACTATAATGTCTACAAGTTACATGTCCACTCAGTTCATCAAGATATTTAGAAGATTTATTGATGTTTATTTCTTGTCGGTTATAAACACCCTGGTGTCAGCTATGATTATATCATACACAGGAGATACTAGGATGTTTAAAACAAACAAAAAGTTTGGTATCTGAGCTAAGTCGTCTCTGGTCATCATCCAACATGATCAAGATATTTTCAAACTTTATCGATGTTATTTCTTGTCGGTTATAAACATCCTAGTGTCATCCATGATTATATCATACACGGAAGATACTAGGATGTTTAAAACAAACAAAAGTTTGGTCTCTGAGATAAGTCGGCTCTGGTCATCATCCAACTTGATCAAGATATTTACTAACTTTATCGATGTTCATTTCTTGTCGGTTATAAACATCCTTGGATCTACCCATGATTATATCATACACGGAAGATACTAGGATGTTTAAAACAAACAAAATTTTGATCTCTGAGATAAGTCGGCTCTGGTCATCATCCAACTTGATCAAGATATTTACTAACTTTATCGATGTTCATTTCTTGTCGGTTATAAACATCCTTGGACCAACCCATGATTATATCATACACGGAAGATACTAGGATGTTTAAAACAAACAAAAAGTTTGGTCTCTGAGATAAGTCGGCTCTGGTCATCATCCAACTTGATCAAGATATTTACTAACTTTATCGATGTTCATTTCTTGTCGGTTATAAACATCCTTGGATCTACCCATGATTATATCATACACGGAAGATACTAGGATGTTTAAAACAAACAAAAAGTTTGGTCTCTGAGCTAAGTCGGCTCTGGTCATCATCCAACTTGATCAAGATATTTACTAACTTTATCGATGTTCATTTCTTGTCGGTTATAAACATCCTTGGATCTATCCATGATTATATCATACACGGAAGATACTAGGATGTTTAAAACAAACAAAAAGTTTGGTCTCTGAGATAAGTCGGCTCTGGTCATCATCCAACATGATCAAGATATTTTCTAACTTTATCGATGTTCATTTCGTTGTGTAGAAACTCCTCTATGACGTGTAGTTCAGCCGGTCACAAATAATCCAGTGTATATAATGATTTCAAAACATTTACATATCACTGGATCATTTGTAACAGACCAAAATATGTTGGTCTGAAACAACGGTGCTTACAAGTAGCATGTCCACTCAGTTCACTTTAAAAAAAAAAAAATCATCCTCTCAGTTGTGACTTTAATTTGAACCATTTTCTAAGCTGGATTATGTGCTGTGTTCAGTCGGTTAGAAACGGACCTGCGTATATACTCATTATACCATACAGAATATACACGCTGGATCGTTTCCAAATGGCTTACTAAGTTTGTCTATTCCATGGGCCGGTCCTACAACATTAGAGGTGTCAAAGAAAAGTAACAAGATAAAAAAATCCAAAACTATTACAAACGTCGTGCGGTACTGTCAGTTGGAAACGTGCAGGTGGCTGGCATGATTAAACTTCACACGCAAAAACACTTGGACGTTTCCAACGGACAATAATTTTGGCGTCTTGGGCATCCAAACATCGCTGGCAATAATAAAGAAATTGGATGAATGTATACAACAGTTCAGAGTTGGCAACTTTGTGTCCGTTATAGAATTGATCACACATATGAAGAATACTTGATCGTTTGTAACTAGTATATTGGCTAAATACTATGATAATAATTCGACTCAATCACTCACGTCATTCATTCATTGTCGGTAACAACCAGTCAGTACTCATAAGTAAACATCACGTGATCTATAAGAGGTAGCTTTAAACAAACACAAGTTAAATATTTGTCCTAAATGTTATAAAACTAATTCGTACAACGTCATTATATTTACTAATTGCATCGATGTTAATTTCTTGCCGGTTATAAATATCCTGATATCTACCATGGTTATATCATACACGGAAGATACTAGAATATTTAAAACAAGCAAAATTCTGGTCATCATCAAACAGGATCAAGATATTCTTGTAGTCAAGTTCATGCAGCTGCTTTAAGTTCAAGTCCAACATTTTTGTTAACAATGTGATAACACATCAGGATGTCCTTCCCACACTGATGGCAAATATTGTCAGACTTCAATGACATTCTTGCGTAAAAAGCGAACGGTCCCTTAGTGGCATCAATGGCGGACTTTAGTATCTTTATACTAAACCAAGTCCCGGTAGTTACACAGACAAAACAACAATAGATGTGACAGTGTAGGTCGAGTGTAGATAATCCTCTATGACGTGTAGGTCGAGTGTAGATAATCCTCTATGACGTGTAGGTCGAGTGTAGATAATCCTCTATGACGTGTAGGTCGAGTGTAGATAATCCTCTATGACGTGTAGGTCGAGTGTAGATAATCCTCTATGACGTGTAGTTCAGCCGGCCACAAACGATCCGGTGTATCTAATGATTTCACAACATTTAAATAGCACTGGATCATTCGTGACAGACCAAAATGTGTTGGTCCGAAACAATGGTGTTTACAAGTAGCATGTCCACTCAGTTCATCAAGATATTTAGAAGATTTATTGATGTTTATTTCTTGTCGGTTATAAACACCCTGGTGTCAGCTATGATTATATCATACACAGGAGATACTAGGATGTTTAAAACAAACAAAAAGTTTGGTCTCTGAGCTAAGTCGGCTTTGTTCATCATCCAACATGATCAAGATATTTACTAACTTTATCGATGTTCATTTCTTGTCGGTTATAAACATCCTAGTGTCATCCATGATTATATCATACACGGAAGATACTAGGATGTTTAAAACAAACAAAAAGATTGGTCTCTGAGATAAGTCGGTTCTGCTCACCATGATATTTACAAGATTTATCGATGTTCATTTCTTGTCGGTTATAAACATCCTGATAACTACCATGATTATATCACACACGGAAGATACCAGGATGTTTAAAACAAACAAAATTATGGTCTCTGGGCTAAGACGGTTCTGGTTATCATCTAACATTATCACGGTATTAACACACATCTATAATGTTTAATCCTTGTCAGTTACAATCAAGCAAGTGACTCCAATAATTGTACACCTATAATGTTCAGTCCTTGTCGGTTACACAATATACACGTATTGGTAATAAACAAACACAAAATGTATCTTGATCTGATAGGTTACAGGTTATTGATTTAGAGTTTCTAAGATATTAACCAATATCTACGGTGTTCACTTCATGTCGGTGACAAACAAACAGGTAACTTCCATGATTATATTATACACGGAAATAACATGTTTGTTTGTCACAAACACAAATTGTATTTCTTGGAACTAGTGAGTTCCAAACTACTTTGGACAGCGTCAATAAATTTAGAAACGTCTTAGATGATCAATTCTGGTCTGTCACAAACAAAACATGTCAAATGATTAATTCTGTCTGTCTAAACAATACATGTTATATGATTAATTCTGTTATGTCACAAACAATAATTTTAGATGATTATTTCTGGTGTATCACAAACAATACATATTAAATGTTTAATTCTGGTCTGTCACAAACAATACATACTAGATGTTTAATTCTGGTCTGTCAAAAACAATCAGTTGTCTTCTGTGATCATGCCACACAGACATATCTCGGTTGTTTCAAACAAACAATAATTTGTTCTTTAAGGTAGTTAGTCCCAAAATACTCCGTACATCATTAAGATTATAAAAACCATATGTGATGTTCTCTTCATCTCGGTTACAAACAACAAACATGATAATAACAACAATATGTGATGTTCTCTTCATCTCGGTTACAAACAACCAAATGTTACCAATGATTAAACTACATCTGGCAAACACTCGGTTGTTTGAAACAGACACAAATGTACAACTTTGAGCTAGTCTGCACCAAACAACTAGGAAGAACATCGAGATGACCAATTATTGACTGTTTCAAGCAACCAATCCCAACCATTGAACATATCACAAACAAGCCAAATTTCCGTCTTTAAGCTAGTCAGCCCATAACATCAGTTTATAAGATATGAATACAATTAATCGATGATGTTCAATTGTTGTCGGTTACAAACGACCGGGTGTCTTCAATGATGATCATTACTCACAAGGAAAACACTTTAATGAAGTATGGGTTTATTGTTATGGAATTAGTGAAATGGAAATTAAATACATAAATGGGTATAAAGTTGGAAAGTAAAGGGGTGGTTGTAACAAAACTTAAGAGTAAGAACAGATGAAAATAGAGAGGGAAGGGAATTAAAAACACTCGGTTGTTTGAAAAACACACACATTTAATCTGAAGCGTTTCAGTCAAGATGGCAAGGATTAAATTATTGAAGATTAAAACAATGCTGTTGAGTAGATAAATTCGTTCAAGATGTTCAACTTAAACTGATTGCAAAAGAGTTGGTGCGCAACATGATCGAAACACACACATTATCTACAAACTTGTTTACAACAGCTCCAAATCTGTTTTCCTATTCTACATTCTGAGCCGTGACGTATATGGAGTAAAGAGATTATATTAAAAATACAGAAGAACATGATGATCATTGCATCCACTCACTCAAAATGTTAAGATAATTCAACCAATGGTCTTCTACAATGTTTGTCTTTTTTGATTCTATCACACAGAAATTTTCTGGGTTGGTTCATACAATAATAATTCGTTCTTTGTGACAATCAGTACCATACTACTCCATACATCATTTGGATATTAACAGATCTATGATATTCACTTCAACTTAGTTACAAACAATATTCACTTCAACTTAGTTACAAACAATACCACTTCAACTTATTACAAACAATATTGTGTTACCGATGATTTAACCACACCAGGAAATCACTTTATTTTTTGAAACAGACTCAAATTTAAGACTTTAAGCCAGCCTCCTGCACCAAAAAAAAACTAGGAACTAACAATTATCTAAAATGATCATTTCTTGACTGTTCCAAGCAAACAGATCCGTCCATGATCATATCAAACAGGGAAGGACTTGTTTGCTCGGAACAACCAAAATTTTGGTCGTAAAGCTAGTCGGCCCATAACAACAGTCTACATTACTCTATATGATATGAAGGCAATTAATCGATGATGTTCAATTGTTGTTGGTTACAAACGACCGAATGCCTTCCATGATCGTTACTCACAAGGAAAACAATCGGTTGTTTGAAACAAACACAATTTTGATCCAAAGCCTTTTAGTCAAATTTGCAAGGATTAAATCAATGATGATAAAAACAATGATAATTAGATTAAATCGTTCAAAATGTGTGTAATTCAAATCGGTTGCAAACAAGTTGGGAAGTGATATGATCATAATACACACATCACTCACAAACTTGTTTGCAACAGATTCAAAGTTGTTTTCTTATTCTACTCTGGGCAGCGTCGTACTATGATGCATGTGATGCAAAACACCCGGTCGGCAGTCTTTTATAAGGGTGGCAAATATTTTGCCAAGAGTGGAGAATTTATGAGCCTTAAGCATATACTAATATGGCAAATTGTGAATAGAGAATATTCCATTAAATCGTGTCAGAATGGGAATGGAAATTCAATTTCGGAACACTATTTTCTAAATTGCACACATCTGCACACAAATCATATTCATAGCGTCACAGTCAGTTGTAATGTAGGGTCGAAATGGGTCAAATCTAAAAAAAAGAACATTTAATACGATGTCCTGGCCAAACATTGTGTATCCCAAACCTTTCAGTCAAAAATGCAAGGAAATAATACAGTGATTTTTAAAACAGTGATGATTAAAACAGTGATGATTGAAACAGTGATGATTGAAACAGTGATGATTAAAACAGTGTTGATTAAAACAGTGATGATTAAAACAGTGATGATTAAAACAGTGATGATTGAAACAGTGATGATTAAAACAGTGATGATTAAAGCATTGATGATTAAAAAAGTGATGATTAAAACAATGTTGATGGTAGGGAAAATCATCCATGAAGTACAATTCAAATCGGTTGCAAACAAGTTGGCGTGTAATATGTTCATAATACATACATTACCCACAAACTTGCTCGCAACAGATTCAATGTTATTTTCTTATTTTACTCTGACCCGCCTCGTACTATGGTGTATGGGTGCGGCTGTCTCTTATGGGGAAGGAACATCTTTCCATTGGTGTAGATTAGGACAAGTAAAATATAATTATATGCAGAGTTGTTGTTAGGGAAATGTCGTTTACATTTCAGGGCTCTCTGTTAATAATTGACTCTTCAAGTACAGTCAAATGTCTGTTATCAAATGTTTAACTTTTTTAAAAAAATCAGGTTTTACGCAAAGAACCTACGAAATTTCACATTAACAATAAGATGCCTTTTTAAAATATTAATGTAATCAGAGTCGTTGCAAGGGGAACCTTGGTAAAGCTGATATGCTTTGAAATCATAAAACAATTAGCGAGTTAAGTTGATGTAAGGGACCGGTAAATAATGTAAGAACCGCTAAAAGGATGCTTAGCAAAAACATATCAAAGTGCCCAGTCCTAGTATATTTAGTCATTATGTTGTGATTGTTATATCAGGTGCCAAGTCCTAGTATATTTAGTCATTATGTTGTGATTGTTATATCATGTGCTCAGTCCTAGTATATTTAGTCATTATGTTGTGATTGTTATATCAGGTGCCAAGTCCTGGCATATTTAGTCATTATGTTGTGATTGTTATATCATGTGTCCAGTAGTATATTTAGTTAAAATGTTGTGATTGTTATATCAGGTGCCCAGTCCTAGTATATTTAGTCATTATGCTGTTATTGTTATATCATGTGCTCAGTCCTAGTATATTTAGTCATTATGTTGTGATTGTTTTATCAGGTGCCAAGTCCTGGCATATTTAGTCATTATGTTGTGATTGTTATATCATGTGCTCAGTCCTAGTATATTTAGTCATTATGTTGTGATTGTTATATCAGGTGCCAAGTCCTAGTATATTTAGTCATAATGTTGTGATTGTTATATCATGTGCTCAGTCCTAGTATATTTAGTCATTATGTTGTGATTGTTATATTAGGTGCCAAGTCATAGTATATTTAGTCATTATGCTGTAACTGTTATATCAGGTGTCCAGTCCTAGTATATTTAGTCATTATGTTGTGATTGCTATATCAGGTGTCCAGTCCTAGTATATTTAGTCATAATGTTGTGATTGTTATATCATGTGCCCAGTCCTAGTACATTTAGTCATTATGCTGCGATAGTTAGATGCGATAGATTTTTACATTATGAAATATGACATTAAAAAGAAAAGTAAAATCTTTTTCAAGGCCGTCCCAAGGAAATGTTTAACGTTAGCATTTATAAAGGGCTCCTACTGTTACAGTAATGTGTATTATCAAATGTTTCCCAATGGGAAAAAAAATCAGACTGGACATATAGAGTAGCAGCCCGTGCACAAACAAGAGAAACAGCGGGACGTTAAGAATATCATCAACTGTTCCAGTGTAAAACAAGAGAAACAGCGGGACGTTAAGAATATCATCAACTGTTCCAGTGTACAAACAAGAGAAACAGCGGAACGTTAAGAATATCATCATCTGTTCCAGTGTACAAACAAGAGAAACAGCGGGACGTTAAGAATATCATCATCTGTTCCAGTGTACAAACAAGAGAAACAGCGGAACGTTAAGAATATTATCATCTGTTCCAGTGTACAAACAAGAGAAACAGCGGGACGTTAAGAATATCATCATCTGTTCCAGTGTACAAACAAGAGAAACAGCGAGACGTTAAGAATATCATCATCTGTTCCAGTGTACAAACAAGAGAAACAGCGGGACGTTAAGAATATCATCATGTTCCAGTGTACAAACAAGAGAAACAGCGGGACGTTAAGAATATCATCAACTGTTCCAACCAGGAACCAGTACTTAGGGTTGTTTGTATTCGTTAAAACTCTATACCAGTACTTCTCAAAGTATGGGTTGAGGTCCAATATAAGTAGCTCGCTGACGAATTTTAACTTAACAATAAACAAATACAGAATCAATATATACATAATTACAAATCTGTTTTTTAGATGTTTCAAAACTATCAATTTGTAAACCTTTCAGAGTAAACTTACCATTTTAGTTGACACTTTATTTTAGACCATTCTCTAGGCTGGATGATGTTCAGTGTTGAGTCGGTTAGAAACGGGCTCGCATCCACTATCATTATACAATACAGACAATGGACGCGCGCTCGCAACTAACAGGCTAACTTTGTCTTTTCGGTGAGCCGGTCTTGCAACATTTCAGAATTTCAGGTGTCAAATAAAGTAACATATTATGACGTAACATATTATGACGTAACATATTATGACGTAACATATTATGACGTAACATATTATGACGCTTTCATTTTGTTTGTTTTACAGTTTATTTCTTTTTGACAAGTGGGTCGCAAAAAAAACAAAATTGTTTTCAAACTTGGTCTGGAAGCAATAAAGCTGAGAGCCATTGTTCAACTATATGTTATAGTGGTTAGTGAGTTGTCGTGATAAGTAAAGCATCAGTGAACAACCGAAGAGAAGTCGAAAGTGTTGGGTACCCCCTAACACATATGAGAGACCCTTGTCATGTGGTGCATTTTGGATATAGTATATTATGCTCTCACGCTACATAGCTAATACAGGGTCATATACCCCACCCAATCCAACCCCCCTCCTTCCGAATAAAGACGTATGAAACCAAAGCAAATATCAAGGGACATTGTCCATAAAAAAAAAAATTATCAGGATCGCCACAATGAGTGGGTAATACCAGAGTACATGTTATGGACACATAATACATATGATGGACCCCGGTCAATTTACGGGCTCCCTGGATACAACAATATTCTGTGACATGCCACAGTAATGGAATTTGGGATAGAAACAAAAAGAAGTGCGTTTAAATTATCACGGCCGTCCCTGGGGGAGGGGGGAGGGGGAGAGGGGGGAGGGGGGGTCAATCTTGAAACCTGACAGGAACCCCTATCCTACTTGCTGCTCGGGTACGTAAATGTGCTATACATTGAGTTCGTTGTATTAGAGAGAGTGGGAGGGGCAACCCACATAGATGTATTTGTGGCCCCTTGACACATATTCACATGAGATTAATTGATTATGTTAACAAATAAAGAAGAACTTGAAGGTCATTGCATGATAAATGCTATCTGTTAGTCTCACCCCAACAATACTATGTACCGGGCCTTACCCTACACTACCCGGGTACCGGGATTTACCCTACACTAACTGTCCTAACAAAACGATATCGGGTACCGGACCTTACTCCACCACACTACCAAGCTACCGGTTCTTACCCTAACATTCATCAGCCTAACCCAACACTTTCCGGGTACCAAACATTACCACCCCGCACTATCAGGCTACCCATACACTATACGGATACCGAGCCTTTTGATTCTTGTATAAAAAAAAATATATATTGAAATGGGTTTTTAAAAAGAAACATATATGTGTTTGCAACTAATGGTACACTATGCTATATTTTCATGAAATATTCTTACATGTCATAATGTTAGATTATCTAATATACAAAAAAAAAACAACACAAGAAAGTATTTCACTTTGGTGCTTAATCGTAGAGGGTGGGGAGTGGGCTGTTAGCACCCTGTTATCGCGGCCCTGCTTTTACTGGTAATTACTTGACCTCTACATAGAACAAATATGTACAATGACAATAATGATAAATAGAATATGACAATGTGAATAGTTCAATAACATCCCCAGTGACGTGAGTTTAGGTCGGTTACAGACAAACTAGTTGGCTCCATTATCATATTACAAATGGAGACCCACTAGTTCGCCCGCCACAGGCCCAAAGGTTTTTTGGTTTGCCGTCTTTGGTACACTTACATAGTTATGCTTATCGTCATTGGTCAACTTACAGAGTTACGTTTATTGTCATTGGTCATCTTACAGAGTTATGTTTATAGTAACAAATATAAATGAAATGCCCCCCCCAACCCACTAATGTCATTAAGTATTAGGCCGTGACAACAAGACATGTTTTATTGAGTGCAGGCTGATAGAGGACAATATGGTGGTATAGAAGGAAATATGTTGATATAGAACACAATATGTTGTTAATTGAAAATATTTCACTGGGGTTCTTAATCGTAGATGAAAGGGAGTGGAATGTTAGTACCCGAGTGGCAGATACATGAATCGCGGCCCACATTCTACTGGTCATTACTTGACCACTTCATGGAACAAATATGTACAATGAAATAAATGATGAAAATGTCAATGTGAATGATTTAATAACATCCTCAGAGACGTGAGTTTAGGTCGGTTACAGACAAACTAGTCGGCAGCATTATCATATTACAAATGGAGCCCCACTAGTTTGCTGGCCACAGGCCCAAAGGTTCATGAGGACACATAATTATGTTTATCGTCTTTGGTCAACATATAGAGTTATGTTTATCGTCATTGGTCCACACACAGAGTTAATTTTATAGTAACACATATACATAAAGTGTTCCCCACAAAATTTCATTAAGTATTAGGCCGTGACAACAAGACATGTTTTATAGAGTGCAGGCTGATAGGGGACAATATATTAGTATAGAAGAAAATATGGTAGTATAGAAGACAATATGATGCTATAGAAGACAATATGTTGTTAATTCAATATATTTCACTTTGGTTCTTAAGCGTAGATGGAGGGTAGTTGATTGCTAGTAACTGAGTGGCGGATAGGAGAATAGTATCTTTAATCTACTGGTCATTACTTCACCACTTCATGGTACAAAAATGTACAACAACAATAAATGATGAAAATGGCACTTGAATGATTTAATATCATCCTCAGTGACGTGAGATTTAGGTTGGTTACAGGCAAACATATGGACACAATTATCATATTACTAATTGAGCCCACTAGTTCGCCCGCCACAGGCCCAAATGTTTTTTTGGAATGCCGTCTTTGGTCAACTGACATAGTTATGCTTATCGTCGTTGGTCAACTTACAGAGTTATGTTTATTGTCATTGGTCATCTTACAGAGTTATGTTTATAGCAACACATATAGATAAAATACCCCCCCCACTCACTAATGTCATTAAGAATTAGGCCGTGACAACAAGACATGATTTAGAGAGTGCAGGCTGATAGAGGACAATGTGTTGGTATAGAAGGAAATATGTTGTTAATTCAAAATATTTCACAGGGGTTCTTAATCGTAAATGGAAGGGAGTGGAATGTTAGTACCCGAGTGGCGGATAGGAGATTCGCGGCCATGATTAAACTGGTCATTACTAGACCACTTCATGAAACAAATATATACAATGACAAAAAATGATGAAAATGGCAATGTGAATGATTTAATAACATCCTCAGTGACGTGAGTTTAGGTCGGTTACAGACAAACTTGTAGGTCACATTATCATATTACAAACGGAGACCCACAAGTTCGCCCGCCACAGGCCCAAAGTTTTTTTGGTTTGCCGTCTTTGTTACACATACATAGTTATGTTTATCGTCATTGGTCAACTTACAGAAATATATTTATAGTCATTGGTCATCTTACAGAGTTATGATTATAGTAAAAATATAAATGAAATGTCCCCTCCATCCACACTCACAAAGGTCATTAAGAATTAGGCCGAGACAACAAGACATGTTTTATAGAGTGCAGGCTGATAGTGGACAATGTGTTGGTATAGAAGGAAATACGGTGGTATAGAAGACAATATGTTGTTAATTCAAAATATTTCACTGGGGTTCTTAATGGTAGATGGAAGGGAGTGGAATGTTAGTACCCGAGTGGCAGATATGAGAATTGCCGCCCTCATTCTACTGGTCATTACTTGACCACTTCATGGTACAAATATGTACAATGACAATAAATGATGAAAATATCAATGTGATTGATTTAATACCATAGTCAGAGACGTGAGTTTAGGTCGGTTACAGGCAAACTAGTCGGCAGCATTATCATATTAAAATGCAGCCCTACTAGTTCGCCCGCCACAGGCCCAAAGGTTTTTTGGTTTGCCGTCTTTGGTACACTTACGTAGTTATGCTTATCGTCTTTGGTCAACTTACAGAGTTATGTTCATTGTCATTGGTCATCTTACAGAGTTATTTTTATAGTAACAAATATAAATGAAATGTCCACCCCCAACCCACTAATGTCATTAAGTATTAGGCCGTGACAACAAGACATGTTTTATTGAGTGCAGGCTAATAGTGGACAATATGATGGTATAGAAGACAATATGTTGCTAATGAACACAATATGTTGTTATTTCAAAATATTTAACAGCGGTTCTTAATCGTAGATGAAAGGGAGTGGAATGTTAGTACCCGAGTGGCAGATACAAGAATCGCGGCCCTCATTCTTCTGGTCAGTACTTGACCACTTCATGGTGCAAATATGTATAATGAAAATAAATGATGAAAATGGCAATGTGAATGATTTAATAACATCCTCAGAGACGTGAGTTTAGGTCGGTTACAGACAAACTAGTCGGCAGCATTATCATATTACAAATGGAGCCCCACTAGTTTGCTGGCCACAGACCCAAAGGTTCATGAGGACACATAATTATGTTTATCGTCTTTGGTCAACACATAGAGTTATGTTTATCGTCTTTGGTCCACACACAGAGTTAATTTTATAGTAACAAATATACATGAAATGTTCCCCCACAAAAATTCATTAAGTATTAGGCCGTGACAACAAGACATGTTTTATAGAGTGCAGGCTGATAGGGGACAATATATTAGTATAGAAGAAAATATGGTAGTATAGAAGACAATATGTTGCTATAGAAGACAATATGTTGTTAATTCAATATATTTCACTTTGGTTCTTAAGCGTAGATGGAGGGTAGTTTATTGCTAGTAACCGAGTGGCGGATAGGAGAATAGTATCTTTAATCTACTGGTCATTACTTCACCACTTCATGGTACAAAAATGTACAACAACAATAAATGATGAAAATGGCACTTGAATGATTTAATATCATACTCAGTGACGTGAGATTTAGGTCGGTTACAGGCAAACATATGGACACAATTATCATATTACTAATTGAGCCCACTAGTTCGCCCGCCACAGGCCCAAATGTTTTTTTGGATTGCCGTCTTTGGTCAACTGACATAGTTATGCTTATCGTCATTGGCCAACTTACAGAGTTATGTTTATTGTCATTGGTCATCTTACAGAGTTATGTTTATAGCAACACATATAGATGAAATGTCCCCCCCCCTTACTAATGTCATTAAGAATTAGGCCGTGACAACAAGACATGTTTTATAGAGTGCAGGCTGATAGAGGACAATGTGTTGGTATAGAAGGAAATATGTTGTTAATTCAAAATATTTCACAGGGGTTCTTAATCGTAAATGGAAGGGAGTGGAATGTTAGTACCCGAGTGGCGGATAGGAGATTCGCGGCCATGATTAAACTGGTCATTACTTGACCACTTCATGAAACAAATATATACAACGACAATTAGTGATGAAAATGGCAATGTGAATGATTTAATAACATCCTCAGTGACGTGAGTTTAGGTCGGTTACAGACAAACTTGTAGGTCACATTATCATATTACAAACGGAGACCCACAAGTTCGCCCGCCACAGGCCCAAAGTTTTTTTGGTTTGCCGTCTTTGTTACACATACATAGTTATGTTTATCGTCATTGGTCAACTTACAGAAATATATTTATAGTCATTGGTCATCTTACAGATTTATGATTATAGTAAAAATATAAATGAAATGTCCCCCTCCACACCCACTAAGGTCATTAAGAATTAGGCCGAGACAACAAGACATGTTTTATAGAGTGCAGGCTGATAGTGGACAATGTGTTGGTATAGAAGGAAATACGGTGGTATAGAAGACAATATGTTGGTAATTCAAAATATTTCACTGGGGTTCTTAATCGTAGATGGAGGGTAGTTGGATTTTATTACCCGAGTGGCGGATAGGAGAATCGCGGCCTTAATTCTACTGGTCATCACTTGACCTCTTCATGGAACAAATATGTACAATGACAATAAATGATGAAAATGGCAATGTGAATGATTTAATAACATCCTCAGTGACGTGAGTTTAGGTCGGTTACAGACAAACTAGTCGGCAGCATTATCATATTACAAATGCAGCCTTACTAGTTTGCCCGCCACAGGCCCAAAGGTTTTTTGGTTTGCCGTCTTTGGTACACTTACATAGTTATGCTTATCGTCTTTGGTCAACTTACAGAGTTATGTTTATTGTCATTGGTCATCTTACAGAGTTATGTTTATAGTAACAAATATAAATGAAATGCCACCCCCAACCCACTAATGTCATTAAGTATTAGGCCGTGACAACAAGACATGTTTTATTGAGTGCAGGCTAATAGTGGACAATACGGTGGTATAGAAGGCAATATGTTGCTATAGAAGACAATATTTTGTTAATTCAAAATATTTTACAGCGGTTCTTAATCGTAGATGAAAGGGAGTGGAATGTTAGTACCCGAGTGGCAGATACAAGAATCGCGGCCCTCATTCTTCTGGTCATTACTTGACCACTTCATGGTGCAAATATGTAAAATGAAAATAAATGATGAAAAAGGCAATATGAATGATTTAATAACATCCTCAGAGACGTGAGTTTAGGTCGGTTACAGACAAACTAGTCGGCAGCAATATCATATTACAAATGGAGCCCCACTAGTTTGCTGGCCACAGGCCCAAAGGTTCTTGAGGACACATGAATTATGTTTATCGTCATTGGTCCACACACAGAGTTACGTTTATCGTCTTTGGTCAACACATAGAGTTAATTTTATTGTAACAAATATACATGAAATGTTCCCCCAACAAAAATTCATTAAGTATTAGGCCGTGACAACAAGAAATGTTTTATAGAGTGCAGGCTGATAGGGGACTATATGTTAGTATAGAAGAAAATATGGTAGTATAGAAGACAATATGTTGCTATAGAAGACAATATGTTGTTTATTCAATATATTTCACTGGGGTTCTTAAGCGTAGATGGAGGGTAGTTGATTGCTAGTAACCGAGTGGCTGATAGGAGAATAGTGGCCTTTAATCTACTGGTCATTACTTGACCACTTCATGGTACAAAAATGTACAATAACAATAAATGATGAAAATGGCACTTGAATGATTTAATATCATCCTCAGTGACGTGAGATTTAGGTCGGTTACAGGAAAACATATGGACACAATTATCATATTACTAATTGAGCCCACTAGTTCGCCCGCCACAGGCCCAAATGTTTTTTTGGATTGCCGTCTTTGGTCAACTGACATAGTTATGCTTATCGTCATTGGTCAACTTACAGAGTTATGTTTATTGTCATTGGTCATCTTACAGAGTTATGTTTATAGCAACACATATAGATGAAATGTCCCCCCCCCCTTACTAATGTCATTAAGAATTAGGTTGTGACAAGAAGACATGTTTTATAGAGTGCAGGCTGATAGAGGACAATGTGTTGGTATAGAAGGAAATACGGTGGTATAGAAGACAATATGTTGCTATAGAAGAAAATATGTTGTTAATTCAAAATATTTCACAGGGGTTCTTAATCGTAAATGGAAGGGAGTGGAATGTTAGTACCCGAGTGGCGGATAGGAGATTCGCGGCCATGATTAAACTGGTCATTACTTGACCACTTCATGAAACAAATATATACAATGACAATAAATGATGAAAATGGCAATGTGAATGATTTAATAACATCCTCAGTGACGTGAGTTTAGGTCGGTTACAGACAAACTAGTCGGTCCCATTATCATATTACAAATGGAGCCCCACTAGTTCGCCCGCCACAGGCCCAAAGGTTTTTTGGTTTGCCGTCTTTGGTACACTTACATAGTTATGCTTATCGTCATTGGTCAACTTACAGAGTTATGTTTATTGTCATTGGTCATCTTACAGAGTTATGTTTATAGTAACAAATATAAATGAAATGTCCCCCTCACACCCACTAAGGTCATTAAGAATTAGGCCGAGACAAAAAGACATGTTTTATAGAGTGCAGGCTGATAGAGGACAATGTGTTGGTATAGAAGGAAATATGTTGTTAATTCAAAATATTTCAAAGGGGTTCTTAATCGTAAATGGAAGGGAGTGGAATGTTAGTACCCGAGTGGCGGATAGGAGATTCGCGGCCATGATTAAACTGGTCATTACGTGACCACTTCATGAAACAAATATATACAATGACAAAAAATGATGAAAATGGCAATGTGAATGATTTAATAACATCCTCAGTGACGTGAGTTTAGGTCGGTTACAGACAAACTAGTCGGCAGCATTATCATATTACAAATGCAGCCCTACTAGTTCGCCCGCCACAGGCCCGAAGGTTTTTTGGTTTGCTGTCTTTGTTACACATACATAGTTATGTTTATCGTCATTGGTCAACTTACAGAAATATATTTATAGTCATTGGTCATCTTACAGATTTATGATTATAGTAAAAATATAAATGAAATGTCCCCCCCCCATCCACACCCACAAAGGGCATTAAGAATTAGGCCGAGACAACAAGACATGTTTTATAGAGTGCAGGCTGATAGTGGACAATGTGTTGGTATAGAAGGAAATACGGTGGTATAGAAGACAATATGTTGCTATAGAAGAAAATATGTTGTTAATTCAAAATATTTCACTGGGGTTCTTAATCGTAAATGGAAGGGAGTGGAATGTTAGTACCCGAGTGGCAGATACAAGAATCGCGGCCCTCATTCTACTGGTCATTACACACCACTTCATGGTGCAAATATGTAAAATGACAATAAATGATGAAAATGGCAATGTGAATGATTTAATAACATCCTCAGAGACGTGAGTTTAGGTCGGTTACAGACAAACTAGTCGGCAGCATTATCATATTACAAATGCAGCCCTACTAGTTCGCCCGCCACAGGCCCAAAGGTTTTTTGGTTTGCCGTCTTTGGTACACTTACATAGTTATGCTTATCGTCTTTGGTAAATTTACTGAGTTATGTTTATTGTCATTGGTCATCTTACAGAGTTATTTTTATAGTAACAAATATAAATGAAATGCCCACCCCCAACCCACTAATGTCATTAAGTATTAGGCCGTGACAACAAGACATGTTTTATTAAGTGCAGGCTAATAGTGGACAATATGGTGGTATAGAACACAATATGTTGCTAATGAACACAATATGTTGTTAATTCAAAAAATTAAACAGCGGTTCTTAATCGTAGATGAAAGGGAGTGGAATGTTAGTACCCGAGTGGCAGATACAAGAATCGCGGCCCTCATTCTTCTGGTCAGTACTTGACCACTTCATGGTGCAAATATGTAAAATGAAAATAAATGATGAAAATGTCAATGTGAATGATTTAATAACATCCTCAGTGACGTGAGTTTAGGTCGGTTACAGACAAACTAGTCGGCAGCATTATCATATTACAAATGCAGCCCTACTAGTTCGCCCGCCACAGGCCCAAAGGTTCATGAGGACACAGAATTATGTTTATCGTCTTTGGTCAACATATAGAGTTATGTTTATCGTCTTTGGTCCACACACAGAGTTAATTTTATAGTAAAAAATATACATGAAATGTTCCCCCACAAAAATTCATTAAGTATTAGGCCGTGACAACAAGACATGTTTTATAGAGTGCAGGCTGATAGGGGACTATATGTTAGTATAGAAGAAAATATGGTAGTATAGAAGACAATATGTTGTTATAGAAGACAATATGTTGTTAATTCAATATATTTCACTTTGGTTCTTAAGCGTAGATGGAGGGTAGTTGATTGCTAGTAACCGAGTGGCGGATAGGAGAATAGTATCTTTAATCTACTGGTCGTTACTTCACCACTTCATGGTACAAAAATGTAGAAAAACAATAAATGATGAAAAGGGCACATGAATGATTTAATATCATCCTCAGTGACGTGAGATTTAGGTTGGTTACAGGCAACTATATGGACACAATTATCATATTACTAATTGAGCCCACTAGTTCGCCCACCACAGGCCCAAATGTTTTTTTTTTGGATTGCCGTCTTTGGTCAACTGACATAGTTATGCTTATCGTCATTGGTCAATTTACAGAATTATGTTTATTGTCATTGGTCATCTTACAGAGTTATGTTTATAGCAACACATATAGATGAAATGTCCCCCCCCCCATTACTAATGTCATTAAGAATTAGGCCGTGACAACAAGACATGTTTTATAGAGTGCAGGCTGATAGAGGACAATGTGTTGGTATAGAAGGAAATACGGTGGTATAGAAGACAATATGTTGCTATAGAAAAAAATATGTTGTTAATTCAAAATATTTCACAGGGGTTCTTCATCGTAAATTGAAGGGATAGGAATGTTAGTACCCGAGTGGCGGATAGGAGATTCGCGGCCTTGATTAAACTGGTCATTACTTGACCCCTTCATGAAACAAATATATACAACGACAATTAGTGATGAAAATGGCAATGTGAATGATTTAATAACATCCTCAGTGACGTGAGTTTAGGTCGGTTACAGACAAACTTGTAGGTCACATTATCATATTACAAATGGAGACCCACAAGTTCGCCCGCCACAGGCCCAAAGTTTTTTTGGTTTGCCGTCTTTGTTACACATACATAGTTATGTTTATCGTCATTGGTCAACTTACAGAAATATATTTATAGTCATTGGTCTTCTTACAGAGTTATGATTATAGTAAAAATATAAATGAAATGTCCCCCTCACACCCACTAAGGTCATTAAGAATTAGGCCGAGACAACAAGACATGTTTTATAGAGTGCAGGCTGATAGTGGACAATGTGTTGGTATAGAAGAAAATAGGGTGGTATAGAAGAAAATATGTTGTTAATTCAAAATATTTCACTGGGGTTCTTAATGGTAGATGGAAGGGAGTGGAATGTTAGTACCCGAGTGGCAGATATGAGAATTGCCGCCCTCATTCTACTGGTCATTACTTGACCACTTCATGGTACAAATATGTACAATGACAATAAATGATGAAAATATCAATGTGATTGATTTAATACCATAGTCAGAGACGTGAGTTTAGGTCGGTTACAGGCAAACAGATGGATACAATTATCATATTACTAATTGAACCCACAAGTTTGCCCGCCAAAGGCCGAAGGTTTTTTGGCTTGCCGTCATTAGACTACTTACATAGTTATGCTTTACGTCATTGGTAAACTTACAAAGTTATGTTTATCGTCATTGGTATTTACATAGTTAAGTTTATCGTAATTGGTCATCTTACAGAGTTATGTTTATAGCAACACATATAAATGAAATGCCCCCCCTACTAATGTTATTAAGTATTAAGCCGTGACATTAAGACATCTTTTATAGAGTGCAGGCTGATAGAGGATATTATGTTGGTATAGAAGGAAAATATGGTGCTATAGAAGACAATATGTTGTTAATTCAAAATACTTCACTGGGGTTCTTAATCGTAGATGGGAGTGGAATGTTAATAACCGAATTGCGAATATGAGAATCACGGCCCGGATTCTACTGGTCATCACTTAACCTCTTCATGGAACAAATATGTACAATGACGAAAATGGTAATGTGAATGATTTAATAACATCTTCACAGACATGAGTTTAGGTTGGTTACAGACAAAGTAGTTGGCACCATTATCATATTACAAAAGGAGACCGACTAGTTTGCTGGCCACAGGCCTAAAGGTTTTTGAGGACGCAAGAGTTATGTTTATCGTCATTGGTTCACACACAGAGTTATGTTTATAGTCATTGGTCCAAACACAGAGCATTGTTTATCGTCATTGGTCCACACACAGAATTATGTTTATAGTAACAAATATACATGAAATGTTCCCCCCCCCACAAATGTCATTAAGAATTAGGCTGTGACAACAAGACATGTTTTATAGAGTGCTGGCTGATAGACGACAACATGTTGGTATAGAAGAATATATGATGTTATAGAAGACAATATGTTGCTGTAGAAGACAATATGTTGCTATAGAAGACAAAAATATGTTGCTATAGAAGACAATATGATGCTATAGAAGACATTATGTTGGTAATTCAAAATATTTCACTGGGGTTCTTAATCGTAGATTGAAAAGAGTTGGTTGTTTGTACACGAGTGGCGGATATGAGAATCGCGGTCCTGATCTACTGGTCATTTCTTGACCACTTCATGGAACAAATATATACAATGAAAATAAATGATTAAAATGGCAATGTGAATGATTTAATAACATCCTCAGTGACGTCAGTTTAGGTCGGTTACAGACAAACTAGTCGGAATCATTATCATATTAAAAATGGAGACCAACTAGTTTGCTGGCCACAGGCCCAAAAGGTTCTTGAGGACACAAGAGTTGTGTTTATCGTCGTTGGTCCAATCATAGAGTTACGTTTATTGTCATTGGTCTACACACATAGTTATGTTTATTGTCATTGGTCCACACACAGAGATATGTTTATAGTCATTAGTCCACACATATACTTATGTTTATAGTCCTTGGTCTACACACATAGTTAAGTTTAACGACATTGGTCCTTACACAGAGCTATGTTTATCGTCATTGGTCCACACACAGAGTTATGTTTATGTTTGGTCCAAACACAGATTTATGTTTATAGTAACAAATATAAATGAAATGTTTCCTGCACAAATGTCATTAAGTATTAAGCCGTGACAACAAGACATGTTTATATAGAGTGCTGGCTGATAGTAGTCAATATGTTGGTATATATGACAATCTGTTGGTATAGAAGACAATATGTTGGTATATAATACAATATGTTCGTATAGAAGACACTATGTTGGTAACTCATAGTATTTCACTGGAGTTTTTAATCGTAGATGGAAGGGAGTTGGGTGTTAGTACCCGAGTGGCGGATAGGAGGACCGCGGCCCTGATTCTACTGGTCATTTCTTGACCACTTCATGAAATAAATATATACAATGACAATAAATGATGAAAATGACAATGTGAATGATTTAATAACATCCTCAATGACGTGCGTTTAGGTCGGTTACAGACAAACTAGTCGGCAGCATTATCATATTAAAAATGGAGCCCCACTAGTTTGCTGGCCACAGGCCCAAAAGGTTCTTGAGGACATAAGAAGTTGTTTATCGTCGTTGGTCCACTCATAGAGTTAAGTTTAAAGTCATTGGTCCACACACATAGTTATGATTATCTTCAATGGTCCACACACAGATTTATGTTTAATGTCATTGGTCATCACACAGATTTATGTTTATTGTCATAGATCTACACTAGGTATATGACTTGAAAAACAAATTTTGTAATTTTACAAGTGACGTGCCAGATTTTGATGAGCTTTTATATAAAAATAATAAATACAACAAAAAATCATCAATTTTGCTGAAAAAGTTCACTTACAAAAACATTTTTTAGTTTAAAAATAATCCATTTTGCTATTTTTACTGAAGTTTACTTTTACTCCAGTTGTTTACCATTAAAATTCTATTTCCTGTTCTCCATGTTAGATTTTTCAATTATACTTGAGTTTAAATAATTATTTTAATTTTGCTTAATTTTATTCTTTCCGTTGCTAAAAATATGGACACATGGGCTAGTAATTTGAAAAAATTTCAAAACACTCTTAAGAAAAGAAACAAAATTGGAATCGAGATCGAGCCATTGCATTCACATTCTAGAATGCCAAAAGAGTGGATGAAAATTGGTCGCTACATGGGCTTGGCCTCTATGGACAAAATCCAGATTGAAAAGAGTTGCAGCACTCAGAAAAGAAGTAGAGCTATTATGGAGCGTTTTAAATTTCCCAATACTGTCTTTGCGATCAGTGAGCAGAAAAATTGAAACTTTAATTAAAAGGTATGATGTTCATTTTAAAAAAAACCTGTGGGTGACATACGGGAGCAGTTTGATAAGTTATTTGATGTCACAAACAAAACTGGTCAATGGTTATGTGCTGAGGACAAAAAAACTTTACGAAATACAAATTCAAAGTGGAGGTAAGACGGGATATACTACAACTAAAATTGCTAGTCAAAGTACAATTCATCCATCAAAACAGAAAATTGTTTGCAAAATTAATGAGGCACAACAACAACAAAGCAGTTTTGAAATTCCAGTGATTCAAGTGATAACGAGAATTCTCAAAGTAGCTTGGATCAACACACACATAAGAAACAATCACAGCAATCTACTTTTAGTGCAGTTTCATTAGTTTAATCTGGGAAACTACCAGTTCGAAGAGCAGCATTAGTAAGCAAAATTGTGCATTAGTCCGGCGGAAAAATAGCAACTCCTTCTCAGTCAGGTGTCTATCGAGCTGTATTCAGAGAAGCAAGTAAACTAAAAGAAACATTAATCAATACTTTGCGTAATAGCTTATGGAGTTTACATTTTGATGGTAAAATTATATAGATAAAAGAACACCAAGTAGTTGTATTAAAAATGAAGCAAAAGAAGTGAGGCTAGCCATCTTAGTTTTACCTGATGGCAAAGCTGATACGATTGGATCTGCCATTCAAAAAGTTTTAGATGAATATAACATATGGTCAGCTATAAAGATGATAGTGTCAGACACTACAAATGTTAATACAGGGTCGAAGTCTGGTGTTGTGGTGAAACTTCAGAAACTGTTTGTTCAACATTGTGAGTCTGCACCAGTTTTTATAGGTTGTCAGCACCATATCTTAGACACGTGTGTGATGCATTGCTCGGTGATTCAACTGAGTCTCCTAACATAAATTATCCATTTGTAAATAAGATACTTAAAGATTATGAAATGATAAAAAAAGATTGTGAAAGTAAAACAAAGAAATGTGCTCCAGTTTAAGAAAAACAGGAAATCGGTTGGAGAGATGATATGAAATTTTTGCACCATCTAATTTGCGTTTTTAAGCATTTTAAGAATTCTCAACAAATGCCAAAAGTTAATTTTAGCGCACTGCCTGGCCTCAGCAATGCCCGATGGAACTCTCGAGCAATTTTTGCATTGTTGGCTTTCATACTATTGCCTGATGAACGAAAGAACCTTTAGAAACTGTGTGAATTTATCTGTCGACAATGGAGTGATGCCTGGTTTACAAAGCTGAACAATATGAACTTCTTTTCCAAGCTGTTAATGATTATCCAAAAGGGTTGCGCTGTCTTCGAACTCATTGGTCTCAAAGTCCATCTCCAATACTCACTCCACGTAGCAATGTGTGTGCAGAAAGAGCAATCAAAGCTCTGCAAGATATTATTCCCCTTTGCCACTCACCAGAGAAACTGAATTTACGTTTTATTTTTACAAATAAAAGTTTATGAAACAATACTTGAAATTATTAACAAATGTCAATTTTTCTAAAACTTCAAAATGTTTGGTGGGTGACATTTTTCAATTTTTTTTATAAATTTGATATGGTTTTGTGTTTCTACAATAAAACGTCATCTGTTGATGGTATGCCATACAAGTGTTGTTCTGAAGTCATATACCTAATCTACACACCGAGTTATGCTTATAGTCATTGGTCCAAACACAGATTTATGTTTATAGTAACAAATATAAATGAAATGTTCCCTGCACAAATGTCATTAAGTATTAAGCCGTGACAACAAGACATGTTTATATAGAGTGCTGGCTGATAGTAGTCAACATGTTGGTATATATGACAATCTGTTGGTATAGAAGACAATATATTGGTATATAATACAATATGTTCGTATAGAAGACACTATGTTGGTAACTCATAGTATTTCACTGGAGTTTTTAATCGTAGATGGAAGGGAGTTGGGTGTTAGTATCCGAGTGGCGGATAGGAGAATCGCGGCGTAATTCTACTAGTCATTACTTGACCACTTCATGGTACACATATGTACAATGAAATAAATGATTAAAATGGCAATGTGAATGATTTAATAACATCCTCAATGACGTCAGTTTAGATCGGTTACAGACAAACTAGTCGGCCCCATTATCATATTACAAATGGAGACCCACTAGTTTGCTGGCCACAGGCCCAAAGGTTCTTGAGGACACAAGGGTTATGTTTATCGTCGTTGGTCCACACACTGAGTTATGTTTATCGTCATTGTTCAACACACAGCGTTAGGTTTGTGGTAACAAATATAAATGAAATGTCCCCCCCCCCCCCACTAATTTCATAATGTATTAGGCCGTGACAACAAGGCATGTTTTATAGAGTGCTGGCTGATATTAGTCAATATGTTACTACAGAAGACATTATGTTAAAATAGAAGACAATATGTTGATATATAATACAATATGTTGGTATGAAATACAATATGTTGGTAATTCAAATTATCTCACTGTGGTTTTTATTCGTATATCGGGGGTAGTGGGATCTTTGTACCCGAGTGGTGAATATGAGAATCGTGGCCCTGAATCTACTGGTCATTACTTGACCTATTCATGGAACAAATATGCACAATGACAATAAATGATGAAAATGGCATTGTGAATGATTTCATAACATACTCAATGACGTCAGTTTAGGTCGGTTACAGACAAACTAGTCGGCCCCATTATCATATTACAAATGGAGACCCACTAGTTTGCTGGCCACAGGCCCAAAGGTTCTTGAGGACACAAGAGTTATGTTTATCGTCTTTGGTCCACACACAGAGTTATGTTTTTCGTCATTGGTCGACATACAGGGTTATGTTTATATTAATTGGTCAACACATAGAGTTATGTTTATAGTCATTGGTCCACACACAGTTATTTTTATCATCATTGGTCCACACACAGAGTTATGTTTATCGTCATTGTTCGACACACAGCGTTATGTTTATTGCCATTGGTCCACACACAGAGTTATGTTTATAGTCATTTGTCCACACAAAGAGTTATGTTTATCGTCCACTTACAGAGTTATGTTTATGTTAAAAAATAAATTAACTCATTTGGAAAATATAAATAAATAATTTCTGTTTATAAATCTTTGATATTTATCATAAATCATTCAAAATCCACCAATTTCTAGTATAAAAGAAGGGAAGTGTAATGGTTATATTTTAAACCTTCAGAGTAAATAAACTAAGATTTGCTACGTAAATTAACAGAAGCGTACATAGGCTGTTGGGATGGGGTTCACATTTGAAAGTCCTCCCTGGCCCCAGCATGGGGGGGGGGCAAAATCTTTTTTACATTAAATATTTAGTACATTATTTTATATCATGGTGTCGAATGTCAAATTGCAGGGGCCCTTTAAAGGGCTAAGCCCCCCCCCCGGGGCCACAAAATCCCTCAGTTCGGCACTGTTTAAAAGTTGATTATGTAGATTTGCAATAATACTTCGCAATTTATTTTTGGATAGTGGTGGGGATTAGGGAAACATATTTAGTCATCCCTTTGTGTATAGAGTAAACAAAACGTTTCTATAATTAACGATTAATTAATTACAATATACTGACAAATGTCTATATAAAAATAAATAACCTATACACCTTGATGGGCACCCCATGTGGCAAAGAATGTTTTTTTTTTATAACAGCTTTTTTAAAATGAAAACCTTTTTTGTTTTACATTTTAGTCAATCTTGGACAACCCCTATGAAGTCTGTCGGATTTTTTACTTTGACATCTTCTATAAAGTTTAAGTCTGTCGGATTCCAAATTTGACATTTCCTATGAAGTGTAAGTCTGTAGGTTTCTATTTTTGACATCTCCTATGAAGTATAAGTCTGTCGGATTCCAACTTTGACATCTCCTATGAAGTGTAGGTCTGTCGGATTCCAACTTTGACATCTCCTTTAAAGTTTAAGTCGGTCGGATTCAAACTATCCAACGCACTTCAAGTGTCTCATACCATGAGGAACGATGAATAGTTTCAAACAAACCGCTATTTGATGAATTTAAACATAATAAACACCCCCTATGAAATGTAAGTCTGTAGGTTTCAATCTTTGACATCTTTTATGAAGTGTAAGTCTGTCGGATTCCAACTTTGACATCTCATATGAAGTGTAAGTCTGTCGAATTTCATCTTTGACATCTCCTATGAAGTGTAAGTCTGTCGGATTCCAACTTCGACATCTCCTATGAAGTGTAAGTCTGTCGAATTTCATCTTTGACATCTCCTATGAAGTGTAAGTCTGTCGGATTCAAACTATCCAACGCTGCTCAAGTGTATCATACCATGAGGAACGATGAATAGTTTCAAACAAACCACTTTTTGATGACTTTAAACAAAGTAAACAGCATTTTTACCAATAACATTGAACATAGTATTCATCTTTGCAAATTACTTAGTCATCTTCTTTACAAATTCTTTTAAAGCTTTTCTTTATTTATTTTATTTATGTATACAAACTTTTTTTTTTTTTTTGCTTTTGATTAAGACAAGTAAATTCTATATAACTAGTGAGTTCTGCAGGTTGGAAAATATAGAACAGATGTATAAATTAGGGACGGATGGTCGTGTTGTAAATCGATCGACTCTTGACCTGAGAATTTAGAGCTCTATCTCTGTTGATAACCAATGGAATCAATTAATAAACAGCGAACTGTCCTTTAATTGTACCCCGTAGTGCCTCCTAAGCCAGGGGTGAGCAAACTTTTTTTTTAAGTAACGGGCATTAGTGGGTGAGGCAATTTGACCTTCGAGCTGGACCGTGGATGGATTGTTGTCAAGAGTAATATCAATTAAATGTAAACATAACATAAAAAGGGTCACCGTTGGGCTTCGCTCTGTAATGATTAGACATGTCGCGGCCTGGATTAAATAGTCCGGCTGGTCAAACTTTGACCCAAGGGCTGTAGTTGGCCCCTGGATAGTATAGGGAAATAATGGTGATGAAAGGAAGGTTAATGTTAGAAAAGTCTTAAAATGTTTTATATTAACAAACAGTTAGACATCTCATCCTTACTGTGACCGTTGTACACATCAAACATAAATTGACAAAAGCAATACAGTTTTTGTTTTACATATTATGTCATTAATTAAAACACACGATAAAAGCTAGAAATAAATAAAATTGAATTATTTTTATTTCATGAATGTATATTCAAAATATAATGTTATTTACATTTTTTAAATTGGTAATACATTTATATTGTCATATTTTGTTAAAGAAATAAAGAATGTAAATAAATGTACAGCTCCATTAAGCAAGCCTTTGCGTGTTAAAAGCAAGCCAGTTTCCATTATGATCATCACAACACAATGGACCTTGACTTGCTTAAAACAAACTAAGGATGATGTGACTGGACAGGTTGAAGGTATCACAGATCTGGTCACCCTAGTGTAGGTAAAAACTTTCGTCTAGCTCGTCATCCTCTAGGTAGCCTACTCAGTCAGTGCAACCAGACACTTATATATATAGTGATGTAATTGGTGTCAGCTTAAGGGAAAGTCTGAGTATCTGACCGAATTTAATCAGCCGCAACAGATTGTCTAAGAGAGATATTCGGTTAACTGAAGTAATGATTTACTGATATGTTTACAATTTTACAGCCAACACCTGTTGACACTGTTAATCTGGTCAGTTTTTTTTTTAAAAATAGACTTACTGTCTGGGCAAAGAAGAATTCCGATTGAAATAAAAACAAAGATTAATTACTAGACTTAAAAGTTATATGTTATAAGAGTATAGACTAGGAACATAGGGGCGCCCAATGGATACAGTGGATAGTCTAGTGGACACAGTGGTTGGTCAACTGGGAACAGTGGATAGTCTAGTGAACATAGTGGTTAGTAATCTGGGCACAGTTGATTGTATAGTGGACACGGTGGATGGTCAACTAGAAACAATGGATAGTCTAGTGAACGTAGTGGTTAGTAATCTGGGAACAGTGGATTGTATAGTGGATACAGTGGATGGTCAACTTGACACAGTGGATAGTCTAGTGAACATAGTGGTTAGTAATCTGGGCACAGTGGATTGTATAGTGGATACAGTGGATGGTCAACTTGACACAGTGGGTAGTCTAGTGAACATAGTGGTTAGTAATCTGGGCACAGTGGATTGTATAGTGGATACAGTGGATGGTCAACTTGACACAGTGGATAGTCTAGTGAACATAGTGGTTAGTAATCTGGGCACAGTGGATTATCTAATGGAAACATTGGATGGTTAACTTGACACAGTGGATTGTCAACGGTCAATAGAAGATTGTCTAGTAGACACAGGTGATTATCAACTGTATACAGTGGTTTGTCTACTAGATGGTAAGCTGAACATATTGGATAGTCTACTGGCTTCATTTTATTGTAAACAGGACACATTGATTTGTCTAATGGACACTGTAGATTGTGAACTTTACACAATGTTTTGTCTAATAGACATAATGGATTGTCTAGTGCACACAGTGGATTGTCAAAAGGGCATAATGAAATGGTAATTGGATACAGTAAATTGTCCAGTGGACATAATGGATTGCCACATGGACATAGTTAATTGCCCAGCTAACTAAATGGATTTTCAATTGGACGCTGTGGATTGTGAAGTGGATACATTAGGTTGTTAACTAAACACAGTGGATTGTCTACTGGACACAATTGATTATCTAGTGGACACAATGGATTGTCAACTGTACATAGAAAATACTTCAGAGGACACAGTAAAGTATCAATTGGACAGAGTAGAATTTTTTCACACAGTGGATGTCAACTGCGACACCGTGGATTGTCTAGTAAAAACAGTGGGTAGTAACCTGGACACAGTTGATTGTGTATTAGACACAGTGGATTGTCTACTGTATACTATGGATTATAAACCGGACATAGTGGATTGTTTGATATACACAATTAATTGTCTATTACAAACAGTTGCTTATCAAGTGGACACATTGGATGGTCTACTGGACAAAGTGCATTTTCTAGGGGTTAGAGTCCACTGTAAACTGGGCACAGTGGATTGTCCAGAGGAAACATTCTATTGTCCAGGGGACACAGTCAATTGTCTAACTCTAGTGGACAGTATGTATTGTCAACTAAACACATTGAATAGTTAGCATGACACAGTAAATTGTCTAGTAGAATATTAACTGGACACAGTGGATTGTCCAATGGTCACAGTGGATTGTCAACCGGACACAGTTGAATATATCTTTAACATAGTGAATTGTCTAGTGGACATACTGGATTATCAACGGGACGTAGAGACTTGTCTAAAGGACAGAGTTGATTGTCTAATGGATTCTTATTGACTAAACTTAGTGGATTGTCTAGTAGACACAGAAGTGTGTGGTGGACACTTTGGATGGTCAACTGGACAAAGTGGATTGTCTAATGGACACAGTGGAATGTCTATTTAACAAAGTGGATAGTCAATTAGACCTAGTGGATTGTCTAGCGGAAGTTGAATGTCAACTGGATACAATAGATTGTAAAGTGGACACATGTGATGGTCAGTTGGTCTTAATGGATTATCAACTAGACACTGGATGGTCAACTGGACATAGTGGATTGTCCACTAGACACAATGGATTGTTCAGTCGACACAGTGGATTGTAAATTGGACACAGTGGAATGTCTAGTCATTAAAGTAGATTGTCTAGTGGCTACAGTAGATTGTGTAATGGACACAGTAGTTTGTCAACTGGACACAGTGGAATATCTATTTTAAAAAGTGGAATTTTTAGTGGACTTACTGGATTTTAAACTAGACAGCGGATTGTCTAGTGGACACAGTAGATTTTCTACTGATCACAGTAGGTTGTGCAGTGGACACATTGGAGTTTCAACTGATCAACTGGACAAAGTGGATTATCTACTGGACACATTTGATTTTCTAGTGGAGTCAGTGGATTGTCAAATAAGCACAATGAATTGTCATCTGGACATAGTAGGCTGTTAACTTGACATAGAGAATTGCATGTGGATAAAATGGACTGTCTTGATACAATGGATTGTGTGATGAGTACAGTCGAGTATCAAATGGACATAGTAGATAGTTTGGTGGATACAGTAGATTGTCAACTGGACACACTGGATTGTCCATAAGACACAAAGATTGCTAACTGGACACAATGAATTTAGTGGACATATTGGATTTTCAAATAAACATAGTGACTGACCACTGGACACACAGGATTGTCTTGTAGACATAAAGATTGACAACTGTTTAAAGTAGACTGTGATGTTGACACAGTGAATTGTCAAGTGGACACATGGTTCATCTGGCATACACAGAAGTTTGCCCACTGGACAAAGAATAATTTTTAGTGGACATATTTGACAGTAACTAAAACAGTGGATTGTCTTCTTGACTCCCTTGATTGTCAACTGGACATACTGTATTGTCTACTAGACACAATTGCTTGTCTATTAGACATAGTGACTTGTCTAGTGGAAACATGATTGTCTACTGGACACAGTTGATTGTTATCTGGACACAGTTGAATGTCTAATTAATACAGTGAATTGTCAACTGGACAAAGTGAATTGTGATTTTCAAGTTGGACTTGGCGGAGTATAAACTAAAACTATTAGTATCAACTAGATTTATTATAATGTTGACTTATTACATTGCAGGCTTAAATAAGCGAAATTATTTTTTATGGACATTGTAGATCATCGAATCTACATGGTGGTAGATACCTGGATATATCAGGGGATAGGAGTCCTGACACAATGGATGATCGAATCTACATGGTGGTAGATACATGGATATATCAGGGGGTAGGAGTCCTGTCACAATGGATGATCGAATCTACATGGTGGTAGATACATGGATATATCAGGGGATATTAGTCCTGACACAATGGATGATCGAATCTACATGGTGGTAGATACATGGATATATCAGGGGATAGGACTCCTGACACAATGGATGATCGAATCTACATGGTGGTAGATACATGGATATATCAGGGGATAGGAGTCCTGACACAATGGATGATCGAATCTACATGGTGGTAGATACATGGATATATCAGGGGATAGGAGTCCTGACACAATGGAAGATCGAATCTACATGGTGGTAGATACATGGATATATCAGTGGTAGGATGATTGAATATGCATTAAGGGTTGTCAAAATGGCGAATTGTTTGGTCGTATTCTTGCAACGGATCTACGGCTGGAAATAGTGGAGTGTTAAGATAAATAATTAGATTGTCGTCTGGACTTATTGGAGTGTCATCTAGACTTATTGGAGTGCCATCTAGACTTATTGGAGTGCCATCTAGACTTATTGGAGTGTCATCTAGACTTATGGGAGTGACATCTAGATTTATTGGAGGGCCATCTAGACTTATGGGAGTGGCATCTAGATTTATTGGAGGGTCATCTAGACTTATGAGAGTGGCATCTAGATTTATTGGAGGGCCATCTAGACTTATGGGAGTGGCATCTAGATTTATTGGAGGGCCATCTAGACTTATGGGAGTGGCATCTAGATTTATTGGAGGGCCATCTAGACTTATGGGAGTGGCATCTAGATTTATTGGAGGGCCATCTAGACTTATGGGAGTGGCATCTAGATTTATTGGAGGGCCATCTAGACTTATGGGAGTGGCATCTAGATTTATTGGAGGGCCATCTAGATTTATTGGAGTGCCATCTAGACTTATGGGAGTGACATCTAGATTTATTGGAGTGCCATCTAGACTTATGGGAGTGGCATCTAGATTTATTGGAGGGCCATCTAGATTTATTGGAGTGCCATCTAGACTTATGGGAGTGGCATCTAGATTTATTGGAGGGCCATCTAGACTTATGGGAGTGGCATCTAGATTTATTGGAGGGCCATCTATACTTACGGGAGTGGCAGCTAGATTTATTGGAGGGCCATCTAGACTTATGGGAGTGGCATCTAGATTTATTGGAGGGCCATCTAGACTTATGGGAGTGTCATCTAGATTTTTCGGAGGGCCATCTAGACTTATGGGAGTGGCATCTAGATTTATTGGAGGGCCATCTAGACTTATGGGAGTGGCATCTAGATTTATTGGAGGGCCAACTAGATTTATGGGATAGGCATCTTGATTTATTGGAGGGCCATCTAGATTTATTGGAGTGCCATCTAGACTTATGGGAGTGTCATCTAGATTTTTCGGAGGGCCATCTAGACTTATGGGAGTGGCATCTAGATTTATGGGAGGGCCATCTAGACTTATGGGAGTGGCATCTAGATTTATTGGAGGGCCATCTAGACTTATGGGAGTGGCATCTAGATTTATTGGAGGGCCATCTAGACTTATGGGAGTGGCATCTAGATTTATTGGAGGGTCATCTAGACTTATGGGAGTGGCATCTAGATTTATTGGAGGGCCATCTAGACTTATGGGAGTGGCATCTAGATTTATTGGAGGGCCATCTAGACTTATGGGAGTGGCATCTAGATTTATTGGAGGGCCATCTAGATTTATTGGTGTGCCATCTAGACTTATGGGAGTGGCATCTAGATTTATTGGAGTGCCATCTAGACTTATGGGAGTGGCATCTAGATTTATTGGAGGGCCATCTAGATTTATTGGAGTGCCATCTAGACTTATGGGAGTGGCATCTAGATTTATTGGAGGGCCATCTAGACTTATGGGAGTGGCATCTAGATTTATTGGAGGGCCATCTAGACTTACGGGAGTGGCAGCTAGATTTATTGGAGGGCCATCTAGACTTATGGGAGTGGCATCTAGATTTATTGGAGGGCCATCTAGACTTATGGGAGTGTCATCTAGATTTTTCGGAGGGCCATCTAGACTTATGGGAGTGGCATCTAGATTTATTGGAGGGCCATCTAGACTTATGGGAGTGGCATCTAGATTTATTGGAGGGCCATCTAGACTTATGGGAGTGGCATCTAGATTTATGGGAGGGCCATCTAGACTTATGGGAGTGGCATCTAGATTTATTGGAGGGCCATCTAGACTTATGGGAGTGGCATCTAGATTTATTGGAGGGCCATCTAGACTTATGGGAGTGGCATCTAGATTTATTGGAGGGTCATCTAGACTTATGGGAGTGGCATCTAGATTTATTGGAGGGCCATCTAGACTTATGGGAGTGGCATCTAGATTGTTGGATTGTAATCTAAACTTACTGAAGTGTCATCTAGATTGTTTGGGGTGTTATCTACACTTATTGGAGTGCCAACTAGGCTTATAAGAATGCCATTTAGACTGATTGGAGTGTCATCTGAACTTATGGGTGTGTCATCTGTACTTAGTGGAGTGTCAACTAGACTTATGGGAGTGTCATCTAGAAATATTGGAGTTTCATCTAGAATTTTTGGAGTGTCATCTAGATTTACTGGAGTGTCAACTAGATTTAGGGAGTGTCGTCTAAACTTATTTGAGTGTTATCTTGACTTATTGAAGTGTCATCTAGCCTTATCTGATTGCCATCTTGACTCATTGCATTGCCACCTAGATTGTTAGATTTTCATCTGGACTTATTTGAGTGTCCTCTAGAATTATTGGAGTATCCATCAAGACTTTTTACAGTGTCATCTAGAATTATTGGAGTGTCATCAAGACTTATTTTAATGTAATCTTGACTTAGAAAATGTCATCTAGACTTATTTGATTGTCATCTTGACTCATTGCATTGTCACCTAGATTTTTCGAGTTTTATCTAGACTTATTGGAGTGTCATCTATACTTATTGGAGTGCCATCTAGACTTATTGGAGTGCCATCTAGACTTAAGGGAGTGGCATCTAGAATTATGGGAGTGACATCTAGATTTATTGGAGGGCCATCTAGACTTATGGGAGTGGCATCTAGATTTATTGGAGGGCCATCTAGACTTATGGGAGTGGCATCTAGATTTATTGGAGTGCCATCTAGACTTATGGGAGTGGCATCTAGATTTATTGGAGGGCCATCTAGACTTATGGGAGTGGCATCTAGATTTATTGGAGGGCCATCTAGACTTATGGGAGTGGCATCTAGATTTATTGGAGGGCCATCTAGACTTATGGGAGTGGCATCTAGATTTATTGGAGGGCCATCTAGACTTATGGGAGTGGCATCTAGATTTATTGGAGGGCCATCTAGATTTATTGGAGTGCCATCTAGACTTATGGGAGTGGCATCTAGATTTATTGGAGTGCCATCTAGACTTATGGGAGTGGCATCTAGATTTATTGGAGGGCCATCTAGATTTATTGGAGTGCCATCTAGACTTATGGGAGTGGCATCTAGATTTATTGGAGTGCCATCTAGACTTATGGGAGTGGCATCTAGATTTATTGGAGGGCCATCTAGACTTATGGGAGTGGCATCTAGATTTATTGGAGGGCCATCTAGACTTATGGGAGTGGCATCTAGATTTATTGGAGGGCCATCTAGACTTATGGGAGTGGCATCTAGATTTATTGGAGGGCCATCTAGACTTATGGGAGTGGCATCTAGATTTATTGGAGTGCCATCTAGACTTATGGGAGTGGCATCTAGATTTATTGGAGGGCCATCTAGACTTATGGGAGTGGCATCTAGATTTATTGGAGGGCCATCTAGACTTATGGGAGTGGCATCTAGATTTATTGGAGGGCCATCTAGACTTATGGGAGTGGCATCTAGATTTATTGGAGGGCCATCTAGACTTATGGGAGTGGCATCTAGATTTATTGGAGGGCCATCTAGACTTATGGGAATGGCATCTAGATTTATTGGAGGGCCATCTAGATTTATTGGAGTGCCATCTAGACTTATGGGAGTGGCATCTAGATTTATTGGAGTGCCATCTAGACTTATGGGACTGGCATCTTGATTTATTGGAGGGCCATCTAGACTTATGGGAGTGGCATCTAGATTTATTGGAGGGCCATCTAGATTTATTGGAGGGCCATCTAGACTTATGGGGGTGGCATCTAGATTTATTGGAGGGCCATCTAGACTTATGGGAGTGGCATCTAGATTTATTGGAGGGCCATCTAGACTTATGGGAGTGGCATCTAGATTTATTGGAGAGCCATCTAGACTTATGGGAGTGGCATCTAGATTGTTGGATTGTAATCTAAACTTACTGCAGTGTCATCTAGATTGTTTGGGGTGTTATCTACACTTATTGGAGTGCCAACTAGGCTTATAAGAATGCCATTTAGACTGATTGGAGTGTCATCTGAACTTATGGGTGTGTCATCTGTACTTAGTGGAGTGTCAACTAGACTTATGGGAGTGTCATCTAGAAATATTGGAGTTTCATCTAGAATTTTTGGAGTGTCATCTAGACTTACTGGAGTGTCAACTAGATTTAGGGAGTGTCGTCTAAACTTATTTGAGTGTTATCTTGACTTATTGAAGTGTCATCTAGACTTATCTGATTGCCATCTTGACTCATTGCATTGCCACCTAGATTGTTAGATTTTCATCTGGACTTATTTGAGTGTCCTCTAGAATTATTGGAGTATCATCAAGACTTATTGCAGTGTCATCTAGAATTATTGGAGTGTCATCAAGACTTATTTTAATGTAATCTTGACTTAGAAAATGTCATCTAGACTTATTTGATTGTCATCTTGACTCATTGCATTGTCACCTAGATTTTTCGAGTTTTATCTAGACTTATTGGACTGTCATCTAGACTTATTGTAGTGTCATCTAGATTTATTGGAGTATCATCTAGACTTATTGGAGTGTCATTTAAATTTTTGGAGTGCAATGTAGACTTATTGGAGTGTCAATTAGGCTTATTAGAATGTCATTGAGACTTATTAGAGTGTTATCTCAACTCGTGGGAGTGTCATCCAGACTTATTGGAGTGTCATCTAGACTTATTGGATTGTAACCTAGATTGTTTTAGTGTCATCTAGATGGTCGAGTGGACACAGTTGTTGATCCGCAACTGTATTCAGCATACCCCCCCCCTCACACCGTGATTCAAAGCATTTCAAATTACTTTGTGTTACATTTTATTCAACAATACACTGACACTTTCTTTTGTTTTACATCAGTTGTTGCCATATGTTTATACAACAAAGCCATAATCATTTTTATACCAACACAGTAGCACAGCCATTGGCAAATAAAGCTAATCACACAAATGGATATCTAATAACAACATTTATGAAAACATAAAACAAAATAGCCAAACTTCAATAAACATGCATTAAAAACATCTATTAATTAATGTTTTTTTATATAATATATGTCACTAATGATATATGATAGAGGTGACCATCCATGAGGCTGACAAGAGACGCTATGATGTTTATTACGCAGTTAAATAATACTTTTAAGTGCTAACAATAGTTAATTTAGCCAAATATAGTGAACACAATTAATCATATAATATATTAAAAAAAAAAAACCTGGCTCGCTAAGACATCGTAGGGCCGCCTGCATCTCCAACAACCTCATTTGGTCACCTCTGGACCTAATGGTCATAAAAAAATAATGTACTTACATTACTTTGAAGACAGGAGACTGATGATTCACAGTAGTTTCACAGATGATGGAGTCTTTCGTCAGGTATCGGCTGAGCTAAACACTGGCCATCTTACCATTAGACCGTGTTCATGGAAAGTCTATCAAAATGTTCGACCGCACTAGTTCAGACTTATTGTGACAATGACACAAAGTTCTGATAATTTGTTTGTCTGGGTGTTTAGCTCGCCGTACAGACACGCTGATTGGTTAGGGAAAGACGCCATATGATTAACATAATGTTATGCACCTCCCATCCGCCTACCAAAGAAAGGTGTGAAGAAATGTCATGCATCCCCTACCCCCCTCTCTTTCCGGCCCCACCATCAGAAAATCATCTATTTGTTTTTGCTTCAGACGTGATAATTCCAATAAACATGTTTATATTGATTGATAATGTCACGTTAAGATGAACGAAGTCGCTGGACTGCTAAATTGTTTCAAATTACCTGCATGGCCGACGTCTTTTAGTTACTCTTGAAGTTCATCCCAATTACGTGTTGTTCAGGTATTGACAAATAACAAAGAGGGTGTAGGACAGGACTGGGGTAAAAAGCAACTTGCTGTCTACATGTGTAGGCATAAACTTCCGATTGATGAGTGTAAGACGAAGTTACTAAAATGTTCTAGTGATAAACACGATGGTGACCTCCCCACCCGCCGCCACCCCTCCCAAGGTTCTAAGAAGCTGCAAGGACCGGTCGAAGACTTGGGTGCAACCGATGGGATGACTTGTATTGATTTAAGGCGAAGGCACAGGCACAGAATAAACATATTTATATCAATGTCATTCATTTGTAATGAAGATTTTGAGAGTATTTTTTCATTACGTCATTGGATCAATTCTAGTGTTTAATTTCAAATCTAAGTACAATGATGCGCTACTCTGATTGAGATCAACTTTTTTTAAAAAAAGTGAATTCAATTTTTAGCCGCATTCTTAGCACATTTCAGAATCCCTATTGAGCACAAGTACTACGATCGATCGACTGTGACCCACATGCGATGGATTGTCGTACGGTAAAGTGCTCAACTGTTATCCTGATGGTCCCTGGTTCGATCTCCGATTCGGACCACTGGATTTTACAGGTCATGGTTAAAGTCCGCGCTATATCTACCGTGGTGTCTCTATGGTCATTGCACTAGCGGCTATGGTAGATATGAAAGAAGGGCACTGCAAAAACCATCCATTTAGTGGCAAATAGTATCTACAATATTTCATCTTAACCATACAGGGACTTCTCTCACATAAACACACACACACACACACACACACACACTGTTATCCACAACTGTTAAAATCAATTATTTCCCTGAACAATCTAATGGTCATTTTTTTACGATCATATAAGAGTTTTTAGAAAACTTATGGAAGCCCATGTTACTAACAGTTTTCCAGACATTATTTATGGCTATTAGAGGCACAGGATTTGAATGCACCTATGGGGCACTAATATTTATTGGCATAATGCTTCAACACGTACCTATTGCTAGTGCCCCCAATTGTTCATTAGCCTAAGTTGACCGCTTACACCTTTTCATAGTTCCCCCAAATTACATTTTTCTAGGGCCCACAAATGTACCTCTTAAGGGATTCCCATAGGCACTTTAATTTTGCTGTACCGAAGAAAGTAAAGTGTGACTAAATAGCTGGGTGTCTGAAAGGCCTATGTTGTCAAAGATTATTAAGGGCCCATGATCTGCAAGTGACAACCATGATAACTATTTTCTATGGTCCTAAGTAAAACTATGATCCAGGCACCTGATTTTTTTTTCCATTTCTTAAGAATACTAAAAGTTAATTTGCCTGAGAACAAGTTTACGTTCTTTAACCTTTGGTACACAAAAACATATTTATACGTCTCTATACACGTATCAATTCACTTATCAGTATTATTATTCAAGACTATAAGTAACATCAGACTTCATAGAGAAATCTTCATAACAACACCATAATCCATTAGGTATCAAAGAGAGCTAACAGTTACAACGAACATATAACTTTCTACATATATGCATACAAAAGGGGAATAATTTCTATCCAAGCAAGGGGAGGTAACTAGGGATCCCACACATAGTTTCCAATATTGAACTATGAATTGAGTCCCAACTTTATCTTCACCCCATGCCGCAAATTACTTTTGCCTAGTGTCAAATACGTATCTTTACTAAAGCTCCAAATTACTTTTTCCTATGTTCAATATGCATTTTTACTAAAGCCACAAATTAGTTTTTCCTATGTTCAATATGTATCTTTACTAAAGCCACAATTACGTTTGCCTAGGGTTTAATATTATCTTTGATAAAGCGTCAAATTACTTTTGTCTAATGTCTAATATGTTTATTTACTAAAGCCCAAAATAACTTTTGCATAATATCCAATTTGTATCATTGCTAAAGCGTCAATTTACTTTTGCCTATGCTCCAATACGTATCTTTACTTAAGTCACAAATTACGTTTGTCTAGAGTTTAATATGTATCATTACAAAAGCCCAAAATAACGTTCGCCTGTTTTCCTAGGTTCCAATACGTATCTTTACAAAAAACCCAAATTACTTTTCCTAATGTCCAATATGTATCTTTACTAAAGCCCAAAATAACTTTTGCCTATGGTCCAATATGCATCTCTACTAAAGACCCAAAATACTTTGCCTAGGGTACAATTTGTATCTTTACTAAAGCCACAAATTACATTTTCCAGGGCCCACAAACATACTTTCAAAGAGATACCAAATAAAGTTTCCACGACTTTTCGACCCCGAACAGTTCGACCCCAGAATGTTCGACCCTGCGACACTTCGACCACGGGACAGTTCGACCCCGGACTATTCGACAATGCCATATGTTTATTAACTTTGTTTAACATGTGTATAATTGTTTTAGATACTGTATTAATTTTGTTTAAAATAGGTGTTTTAAATTTTGTTTAAAATATGTGTTGCTGTAAGGTATAAGTTACGATTGTCGTTATGCTCTATGTACATTCAAGTTATTAAACACCAAAAATTTATCTCACATATACTCCTCATGCATGCACATGAGTTTCATTGACCAATGTTTTGTATCTACTCTAGCCACTCCCACAGATGACATTAGTGACCAAATAACCAAGGTAAATGGGTTCAGTATAACATTTACCTGTTGGCTTATCGGCAAATCATTTCTTATACCTACCTGGCAACACTTTGTTATATTCAAAAGATGGGGCAAAAAGATCTGTTGAGTGGAAAAAATAGTCCAATAATAACACAATTTGTGTCCATTGCTAAGACATATACTAAAACATATATTAAACAATTAAAAATAAACATTTTAACTAAAACATAAAAATGTATTACACCTTTATGCACATGTTAAAGTTAATAAACATATTTAAAACATAGAAATAATAATTCAAATATTATTTGTATCAATTAACAGGGTCGAATATTCCGGGGTCGAAATGTCGCGGGGTCGAGGTGTCGCGGGTTTGAAATGGCGGGATCGAAATGTCCGGGGTTGAAATGGCGGGATCGAAATGTCCGGGGTTGAAATGGCGGGATCGAAATGTCCGGGGTTGAAATGTTCTGGGTCAAAAGGTCCGGGGTTGAAATGGCGGGATCGAAATGTCCGGGGTTGAAATGGCGGGATCGAAATGTCCGGGGTTGAAATGTTCTGGGTCAAAAGGTCCGGTCACCACCCCCCATGTTTCCTATGCCTGAGATAGTCAGGTAGACTAGTGTGGTAGAATAGTGTGGTATACTGGTGTAGTAGACTAGTGTGGTATAGTGGTGTGGTATACTAGTGTGGTATAGTGGTGTGGTAGACTAGTGTGGTAGACTAGTGTGGTATACTAGTGTGGTAAATTAGTGTGGTATACTAGTGTAATAGACTTGTGTGGTATACTAGTGTATACTAGTGTGGTATACTGGTGTGGTATGCTAGTGTGATATATTAGTGTGGTAAATTAGTGTGGTATACTAGTGTAATAGACTTGTGTGGTATACTAGTGTGGTAAACTAGTGTGATATATTAGTGTGGTAAATTAGTGTGGTATACTATTTTGGTATACTGGTGTGGTATACAAGTGTGGTAGACCAGTGTGGTATACTAGTGTGGTAGACCAGTGTGATAGACTAGTTTGGTAGACTAGTGTGGTATGCTAGTGTGGTAGACTAGGGTGGTATAGTCGTGTGGTAGACTAGTGTGGTATACAGGTGTGGTATACCAACTATATTTATTTCTACTTCAATAGATGACCATAACCAGTGTGTAGGAATACAAATCAATACAAAAATAATGTATTGCTAAAAGGCTTGGCATGATACAATAGTCCTAAGAAAATATGTACAGACCTAGATTCACATTAACGATTTATTTATCAATCTCATTATTTAAGACTTTAAGTAAATTCAGATTTTATTAAACATTTTTTTTTCAAAAACATCAGAATCCGTTAAGTATAAATAGTTAATAATACATACCTGTCTCTCACCTCAGTGGTTTGTTCTCAACTGCTTGTATGACTATTCATATCCATGGTCAGTCCTCAGCTGCTATGTTTGTGTTTTGACCACTACCATGGAGTATGGTACACTTTCACATTTATCTCTCTGCACCACGTTACCAGACATCTAACATCATTGTTGACTGCTAAAGTCTACTTACAATCACATCTAGCAAATATCTTTCTATACTGCACACAAAAAGAAGTGACAACTAGGAAGTCGACACCGAGTGCCCACAAATAAGATTTGCCTATTGCCCCAAAATGTATTTTGCAAAATGATCCCAACAATAAATATAACGATTCTATTTAGAAAGCTGGGACCGAAAAGGGGGGGGGGGGGCTATTAGGATTTGTATTTGGGCTCACCCAAAATTTTCAGCGTGTGATAACATTTGGGGGATGGGGGTCCGAAAAGCCCCAGTTGTCATTGATTACTAGGGGCCCAAAATAAGGAAGTGCCGACCTTGAAAAAAATTTTTGTCAAGGCACCCAAAGGAAACTTTGTCCAAGGCCCACAATGATTTGTTTGCCTATGACTCACAAAAGGGAAAACAATTATTCATTCACCTATGTTGCACATATGTACCTTTGGCTATGGACACCAGGTTTACCTTTACATGTGCCCAAAAGTTACCTTTACCTAGTGCCTCCAAATTACCTTTGCTTAGAGCCCTTGAAAATTACATAGGAAAGGGTTTCCAAAATGAACATTACCGATCTGTTTAGAAAACTAGGCGTGTGGAGTTTAGGAAATTTCATTTCGCCTTACCTAAAATATCCGTTTTGACTAAATAGTTTGTGTCTCCGAATGGTTAAATATTATTTAGAGGGGGTCCGTGATTGGCAAGTGACACCCTTGACAACATTTTATCCATGGCAACCAGATGTACTTTTGCATAGGATATTTATAGTTAGTTTTCTTAAAGCGCACACATGTTCATTTTCCTAGAGCCTTAAGATGTGCCTCTATGAAGAGAGCCAATAAAAACGTTAATACATTGTAGGTCCCTAGGCAAACGTAAATATGGGGGACTTAGTAAAGGGTGCATATAGTGTTACGAGGCAAAAAAAACTGGCATAGCCACCAATTTTAAATTTTCATCCAGTAATATTCTTTTTAAACTAAGACTTTCTGATCTCATCCCAAAACTGCTGAATCATTTACCTTGGATCCACATAATTGATTACACTGCACTTCCTTATGGTGAACTAGCAGGGTTGTTAACAATACGCTTCAATTGTATCGTCAATACCAATACTAATACTTCACGAAAAGAGTATCGTCAATACCAATACAAATACTCAAGTAAAAATGTATTACCAAAATCGATACCAATATAATAACAATACTTTTGAGAACAAGAAAAATATTTTTATTTAAAATACAAATGGTGCAAGATTTTAAAGTTTATATAACTGATAGATCGACGAAAAAAGAAATAACGTTTTCTTTTTTGTCGTTCATTAAAACATTGAACAAATAATTGATAGAAAGAAAGTAAATGAATGTAAGAATATACGAAAAACATTTATAGATATCGGCGTGGAAAGCAAAAACTTCAAATGAAAATTAAAACCTAATTTTTCCTCCAACTCTCCGACCGTGGTTGAATTGGTGTGGAGGTGGGTAGTGATAATATTGGTAGGGTTGATGGATATGATTACTAGTAGTGATTTAATTTGTGTAGATTACTTTTTAAACAAGGTATTAAAATAGCTATTGTTTTTCTGCTATAGCTAATAGTGGCAATGGAAAAGTATTTATATCGAGTATCGAAAACTTTTCGTTTAAAATGTATCAACGATACACAAATCAATACATGTTACAAAAAGAATCGGCAATACAGCAACCAATACTAAAAAAGTATAACTGATACTGTATTGGCCGATACCGATACATCGATACTAACAACCCTGTGAACTAGAGAGTCAGCCTGCAGGAATATGAAACTCGCCCACAACATTTCTTTTAAAACTAGATGTATCCTCTTGAGCAGTTAAATGTTTCAGAAAATGTGTACTTTGAATTAGTAGGTCACAGAATTGTTCATTTACTGTGTGTTACAGCAAAAGAAAAAAGCTACACGAGGCCTTTTTGGAAGATTGTAAGGCTAGGCAGCAGGTAATTTTGTCTATTTGAACGGCTTTGATTCTAAGGCAATGTCCGGGTGTTTGTTAGAAGTGATGGGGAAAAAAGCGGAAAATGTTTAACAAACTAAATAAGGTGACGTAATTAATGGATGTGCCCCTTACGAGACTTGGGTTTTTCTCCAGTAAAATTAGTTTACCATAATCATATAGGAATATACTGGGTGTACCTGGTCAGAGTTCAATGAAAAATAATCAACAGTGTTATTGCAAGGAGACAATTTAAACGACAGTTTAAAATGATTCAAAGTATTTGAATTATTATTTTTTTAAACCAAATAAAACCTAAAATTGTGTTTCCTATCATAAAAATGTAATTTACCGAAATCGCAAAGCAATATACAATCGAAATTAATTTATTGGTTTTTCAGTTGAAGAATTTATATCTGCCCCGTTGGTAGGTTTGGTTTTTCAGTTGAAGATTTATAACTGCCCCGTTGGTAGGTTTTGGTATCAGTTGAAGACTTTATATCTGCCCCGTTGGTATGTTTGAGTTTTCAGTTTGAAGAATTTATATCTGCCATGTTGGAATGTTTGGGTTGTCAGTTGAAGAATTTATATTGGCCCCGTTGGTAGGTTTGGGTTTTCAGTTGAAGACTTTATGTCTGTCCCGTTGGCAGATTTGGGTTTTCAGTTGAAGACTTTGTTATTGGGGTTTGGTGGGGTGGTTTGTTGTGGTGGTGGTGTGGGTATTCTGAAGACTTTATATCTGTCTCGTTGGCATGTTTGGGTTTCCAGTTGAAGACTTTATATCTGCCTGTTGGTAGGTTTGGGTTTTCAGTTGAAAACTTTATATCTGCCACGTTATTATGTTTGGGTTTGCATTTGAAGAATTTATATTAGCCTGATGCTAAGGTTTGGTTTCCAGTTGAAGACTTCATAACTGCCCCGTTGGTAGGTTTGTTATTCAGTTGAAGACTTTATAACTGCACCGTTGGTAGGTTTGGGTTTTCAGTTGAAGACTTTATATCTGCCCCGTTGGTAGGTTTGGGTTTTCAGTTGAAGACTTTATATCTGCCCCGTTGGTAGGTTTGGGTTTTCAGTTGAAGACTTTATATCTGCCCCGTTGGTAGGTTTGGGTTTTCAGTTGAAGACTTTATATCTGCCCCGTTGGTATGTTTGGGTTTTCAGTTGAAGACTTTATATCTGCCCCGTTGGTAGGTTTGGGTTTTCAGTTGAAGACTTTATATCTGCCCCGTTGGTAGGTTTGGGTTTTCAGTTGAAGACTTTATATCTGCCTGTTGGTAGGTTTGGGTTTTCAGTTGAAGACTTTATATCTGCCCCGTTGGTAGGTTTGGGTTTTTAGTTGAATACTTTATATCTGCCTGTTGGTAGGTTTGGGTTTTTTGTTGCAAACATTATATCTGCCTTTTGATAGATTTGGGTTTTTAGTTGAAGACTTAATATCTGCCCAGTTGGTAGGTTTGGGTTTTCAGTTGAAGACTTAATATATGCCCCGTTGGTAGGTTTGGGTTTTCAGTTGAAGACTTTATATATGCCCCGTTGGTAGGTTTGGGTTTTCAGTTGAAGACTTTATATCTGCCCCGTTGGTAGGTTTGGGTTTTCAGTTGTCAATGTTGTGCCTGATTCGGTGTTAGGTTTGGAATTCTCAGCTGACGACTTGTCGTACTCCGTACTAGAAGGTATGGGCAGTTCAGGTTTCGAACTTTTGTTTGTTCTGTCCATCGATGTGATCTGTTCAGATGACAATCTTGTAATTTCTCTACTCCTGGATGTGATTGTTTCAAATGGCAACCATATATGTTCTCGTCCAAAGTGTGCAAACGGCTCAATAGCCAATTGGGAGTTTGCACTTCTCATGACTATGAGCTGTCCTTTAAGGGACGCTTTGAATTTTCCTCTGAGCTCTGGGTGCAGTTTACTTAGCTCTATGACGTACGATCCCCAAATATTTATGTTCCTCCCAGTTAGAAGATTGATGTATGTTCCTCTAGTACGTATATCTTGAGCTAGTATCTCTCTGTCATCATCTCCTCTTATTATTATTTGTTTCCCTTTTATCTTTAACATGTATACACCTTTCATGATTATATTCTGTCCATTATACAGCCACATATTATCTATAGCAGTGGGTAAACGCTGCACAGTTGGCCAAGTGGTATTTTCACTTCTCATTGTTGGTTGTTGTCCGATAGGCAGTCCAGTATGTTCATTTCTCATTGTTGATTGTTGTACAATAGGCAACTGGAAGTTTGCACTTCTCATAGTTGTTTGTTGTCCAATAGGCAATCCGATATTTTCTCTTCTCATGGTTGGCTGTTGTCCAATAAAAAATGCGATATTTTCACTTCTCATAGTTGTTTGTTGTCCAATAGGTAATCCGGTATTTTCACTTCTCATTGTTGGTTGTTGTCCGATAGGCAGTCCAGTATGTTCATTTCTCATTGTTGATTGTTGTACAATAGGCAACTGGAAGTTTGCACTTCTCATAGTTGTTTGTTGTCCAATAGGCATTCCGATATTTTCACTTCCCATAGTTGTTTGTTGTCCAATAGGCAATCCAAGAGTTTCTCTTCTCATTGTTGGCTGTTGTCCAATAAAAAATGCGATATTTTCACTTCTCATAGTTGTTTGTTGTACAATAGGCAATCCGGCATTTTCTCTTTTCATTGTTGGTTGTTGTCGGATAGGCAATCCGGCATTTTCTCTTCTCATTGTTGGTTGTTGTCCGATACGCAATCCTATATTTTCACTTCTAATTGTTGGTTGTTGTCCGATTTGCAATCCGATATTTTCTCTTCTCATAGTTAGGTCTTGTGCATGTGGACACCCGGGATCCGCAAGAAAGAACTGTCCAGTTAACATTCCGGACATCATTCTGTTCCACGTTGAAGTATCAGGCTGCGTCCGAATGTTATCTCGACTGAAATGTGTGGGTTGTTCAGTTGGCAACCGGGTGTTGGTAAATATATACTGTCCACTTATCACCCCTTCTTCGGTTCTGTTTGAAGAAGTTGGCATAGCAGACGCCTGTTGGGTGTTTTCCTTGGTCATAACTATAAGCCGTCCAGTTAAATGTCCCTTGTAAGGCCAACTCCAAACAGGGAGCAGTGGAGTATTGTTCATGGTAAACGATCCATAAATACCGGTTTGATTTCTTGTTAGATAATCGGTGTATTCTCCTTTTAAAGTAAATTTCTGTTCAGCCTCAGGCTCGCTGTTGGCCCTTCTCATGACTACCTGTCGCCCATATAAATCCATTGTGAATTCTCCATTCATGATTACATTGTCCATAGTTGGCTGTTCTGTGTTATATCCGCCCGTAGCCATTGTCCGTCCAACTTGTAACAGGCGAAGAATATCACTGATCTCTTTCTGAATGGCAGAGGCTGTTGATCAAATTACGTAGACTGATACACATATGATAACCTTTAAATTTGACATTATTAATAATTAAAAAAAAATAACATATAAACTCAATGAACGATTAAGATAACATATCGGTAGGTATATATATCTATATTAGGGGTATGACTAAAATGTAACCCTAGTTCCCCATATCATAATTGGTGGAGCTTTGCATCACAAATAAAGAAAATATGGGTAATTTTTATTTTACATAAAAAGTTCACCCTCCGATCGACACGAATATTTTATAACATACGAATTTTCAAATATTTCAATACAGGTTTCCCCATTACAAATAAAAGGGACATAAATATAATAATGTTACAATGTACATTTCTATCGTGCATTAGTAGAAGAAATTTAATATTCAATTTTTCAATGGACTTGCAAGTGAAAGTAAATCATGTATCACTTTAATTGCACGCTCTGCACAGATATTAGAACGCTATGTTGGTATAGAAGTTGGATCTGTGGACCATAATGTTTTTAGTGACTTCAAAGTGTTTGTATGCTGCTTACAAGCTTATGATAAATTATTAAAGTCAGTAGTATTGAAACACTAGGCAGTGAACCAGATGTCAGCCCACGTACCACTGATGAAATCACATGCTGCCATAGCTGTTTGCAGATACTCATCAGAACGAATGATGCCAAACAATAAATTGCCCTTGAGTTCCATCTCTCATTACTGATTTTTGGAAGTGATTGAAAATTTACTTTTGGTAAGCTTCCTCTAGTTTTGAAAATCCTGTAGCATTTTGTTAAAGCCATGTCATCTCGCCAGCACCCTTGTTCTGATTTCTTTAGTTGTGCTCCAGCATTATCAAATGATGTTTTGAGTTGTTCATACTTTTCTGCTATTGTTGAAATAAACAGTAGTTGATGTTTGGTGAAGTTGTTGATGTACTAAAAAGATCATTCACGACATGTTTCAATATTGTATCTAGAATGTGGTGATATAATCCAACGAATACAGCTTTTTCTAATCCAACATCTTGAAAGTGTTTCTGTAACAGTGTGATTGCACCAATTCTTCTTCAAGTATTTGCTGCAGTTGAGTCAGAGACAATCATTTCTATTTATTTAACACAGTTTTCATTTGGGAAAAGTGGAGAAGAGTAGTATGGCAGGCTAGGGCCCTAAATGAGATGTAGAGCCAAAGAAAAGAAAGAAGAAAACAGTTTTTTTTCATTGAATATTGTCTCCCTTTTTGCACTTGCCAGCTGAAGAACAGCGAGTCTGAACTCCCTTTTTTAATTTTTTTATAACAACAACCTCATTTGTATTATTTTCTATGGTCTTTCCATCATATTGTAAGCACCAGTGTTCTTTTTTAAAGTTTTCCTTGAAGTTACTTTGTAATTTTTCTCATTCTTTCATTAGACCTTTGTAAATACCGCTTTGAGTAGATATGCAAACTCCAGTTCTCGACTCTTTGGACCTTCCTTGTACTCAATTTTGCTGCAGTCACTAAACGCTCTGAAGAAGAAGTTTTTTTTTTGTTTTTTAGACCTTAATGGTTTCTAAATATCTTTACTACTACTGGAACACTGTTCTTTGCTCACAAATTCTTCTTTACTCACATATTCTTCTTTATCCGAATTAGGTAAGACACTTGATTCAACACTTTCTTCAGTAAACTTTTCTGTGACTGGCACTTTCCCTTTAAGTATTTTCATTTTTTTGGTTGAATCTTTAGTGAATCATCTTCAATAGCTTTCTATTCCTTTTGTTGAAATCTGAAGTGCGTAGAACTTTCTGTCTTCTCGGCACAACCACTTTCCTTTTTCACTCTCTTACATTAAACATCTCTGTGAAATCATTGTTTCCAGGACTTCGATTATGTCTTTTAAACTTATTTAGAACATTGAACAATCATGTCTTTTCTGCTTTTTACATCAGAAGCAATTGTTTTATATCTGTTCACGATATGCAGCTCCATTGGAATATTTTGCATTTGATCAAGACTGTCATCAGTCTTTGGAGATTTAATGATTTTTTCGGAAATACACTAGAGTCTAAGTCCAAATTCTCTTGCTCGTCTCGGAAGCTGGAGCATTTTTGACAGAACTGCTCTGAGACAATCCAGAAATGACACAAATACTAATTATGCATATAATAGTTGACAACTAAAATGCTGACGGTGCATTGAACAACAAAGAACTAAATTACAGTAAAAATACTAAAAGCGGGTATGACATACGATTTACTGAGCGTGTGAAGGGTGACCTTTTTTAATAGTTGAGGGTTGTTATTGATATTTTTTGTTTAGATGTGATAAATATCCACTTGTGGCAGTATGGGGAATAAAAAATAATGAAAAAAAAAATAGTCATATATCTAATATATATATATATCTATATATCTATCTCTCTATCTATCTATCTATCTATCTATATATCTATCTATCTATCTATCTATCTATTTATATATATATATATATATATATATATCTATCTATATATATATATTATGGTTATATTTAGATGTTGCTCAAAGAACTTGAAATTATCATATTTAAGGGTCAACAAAAAATAAAAAAGAATGCATTTAAATTGTTTTCTAATACAAACTTTTAATTTTGTTATTCAAATTAAGTTTTTTATATGATTTTATTCAATGTTTGATTTCAGAATGTTCACTTGTTGATTGTTCGTTTATTTTCATTAATGCATTCACAATTGTAGACTTCCGCATATCTGGACTTTGACGTCGATGTTCTTCCACAGTTTGCAAAATATATTTGCAATGGAGTTTCATCTATCGTTAAAACTTTTGCAAAATGTGAAATGAGTTTCACCCCTGTTTTAGCTATATCATTTACAGCTTGCATAGAATTAAAAATTGTATGTGCTTCCTTGTATTCTGTCTCTGTACTGCAAGTGTCTGGATGATTTTCTTTCATAAATGTCCAATTTATTCCAAGCACTTCAAATAAATATTTTGATTTCTCTGTTACAATGTCATCTAAGTTCATGCTTACAATATTATTCCATTAATACTTGGCCTTCAAGCCTTTTTACCTGTTTTTTTTTCGGCTTGCTTTTCAAGTGCAATCAACATTTTTTCTTTAGTTTGGTTATAAAACATCGTTGCTGGAAAAAGAGAGACTCGCCAGGTTTCCAGTTAAATACTATAAATGTCATGCAATGGCTTTAAAGGCTGATTCAGCGATATCTTTGTCAAATATTTTGAAATTATTCAACTTCGTAAACTAAATCAGGTCATTGTGAGGACCAGATGAAGAGATGGTAGGCCAAAACCAATGTTCCATGTAAATGAAAGTTAAAAAAATCGAAAATCGTAGAAGATTTTTTTTTAATTTTTTGATAAATGAAATTGATGTCGAATCAAGTAAATTTTAATAGAGTACAGTGCTTACGCCATCCATCGTGCTTGGTTCATAGCTCCAGGAGTACGGAAAGTTATTCTGCTTTGGCCTGGAGGAGTTTCTCCTAAAAAAAAATTGACAGTTGCAAAATTCTATGTAATGTCGAGAGGTTGTTTTGTTCCTTGCAGCATAGTTACAGATAATCCTACTGCTGATTGTACAAGCGAATCATAAACTTTGAGATCTGCATCAGTTAAATGCCATGATTCAGAATTAAGCTTACTCTACTTATCACGAAATCGTTGAAACAACTTAATCTCTGGATCAGAAGATGACACAAAACATGTTTTGTATACAAGTTTTTGATAAAATTACTTCATGAACATGGTGTCGACAGGCTGTGTATAATAAAGATTTTCCAATTAATTTATCCAGCAGGGTACAAGCACCTGAATGTATACCTGTGTTGCTTGAAGTGGTATCAAAACAGATTGCCACAATTTTGTCATAAGAAATGTTCCACTCTCTTAAAGCTTGTCCAATGATGCAATACTACAGTGGGTGTTCTGAATGCCGGCAAACTTATTTTATTTTTTAACTTATTAATTTCCCCTCCCCCCCCCCCAAAAAAAAAAATAACGATGTGTATTATGTATGATGACTCATAAAATTAACCAATAATAAAATATTGATAACATTTTCAACTTAAATATTAAAATAGAAAAGACAAATATGAAAAAGATATGAAAAATGTGGATTCGAGTAACCGTGTAAACTTAAACTGTTTTGAGCAACACCTAAACATCAATGGATTGTCTCCTATATTTGCAAATATAATTGTCATTAAATGAAACCAAATAAAAGGTTGAGAGCATTAAAAAAAAAATTACAATGTCATGGTTTGTCACCCTAATGTAAATATATATATATATGTATGTATATTAAGGGGACAGTCTTTGTAATGTATATTCTTTATTCGTTGCCAACTCTCCATGGCTATTGCAATGGACCATAACTCAATGAGCTATACAGAGGTAACAAAAGATAAAGGTTTTACTAAACTTAACAATCTCTTTCCGATGGTCCTAAACATATTCAAACAACTCTTTGTAAAAATCATAAATATTCATACTAAATATGGAATTAAATATATATCTATGACGATAAAAAAGTAATAGGAAACAGCAGCATGCAGTGTACAGAGTGGCGCAGCTAGGAGGAGCGAATGTAACTATTTGCCTTGGGCGTCAAGGGTCGGCATTTTCGCTAAGTATTTTTTTCGCCACTTGAATGGGTCAATATTTTCAGCGTCCACCCCTTGCCTCACTATATCTAGTTATGCTGCTGTGTTTATAATAATTATTATTTAATGTTTCAATATATTACACTTCTACGTCTAAACACTTACCTTCTAAAATGTTTTCAATTTTTTTTTTACTTCTAGGCTGCAATGTACGTAGATGTTTATAAGTTTTACAAAATCCTAGTTGGAAATTTTTTTCTCTCTAACCTATCACTCCGCGAAACCTGAATCACACACTAATGTGTCTATAGGAGGTATACAGCAAATATATAATGTTTTTCAGAAGCCAGTCTACGTATTCGTCACAACACATGTTGCTAGACCTTTTGTAAATCTTGTTTTTTTTTTAATCATGATGTATTGAAGACTGGTGAGAACTAATGTACATTTATGAAGTACAAGTCATTTATTGATTTTGTAATACGCTTCATTTGTATACAGATCAGAGCTTACAGTGTTTTATTGAGGGTGAATGGGATGCCTTTTGTTCTCAGAGATTTGATCTATCTTGAAACAAAAGTAAGCGTTGCCATGTATTCTTTGTCACTAAACTAACACGTTCATTGAACAGTACTTGGTTTATCTGCTATATGAGATCTAATCTCCTCACCTGCGTACAATATTGGTTTGATAGTACAGGTCCATAGCCAGGATTATTGGATTGGGAAGGGGGGAGGGCAAATACATTTTCAGGGGGCCGAAGAAATTGTTGGGAGGAGCGAAGAAATCATCTGGGGGGGGGGGACAAAATGGAGGCGCGAAGCGCCAAACGCGTACAAACGGGGAGGAGGGGTTTAGGGAGGGGATGTCGGTGAATCCCCCTACTCAAGAAATTGTTTGCAGTTCCATATCTGGAATGGTGCATTTTGGTGCCGATTGTTTGGCTATCAATTAGAAATATATAATTTTAACTACGTTTCAATAATGCATGGCATGTAGCAGTTTTGTTAAAAATAATTTAAATAGTAAAGAATTTAATGATGAAAATTTATAGAGGCTGAGCAATTCTTGATTCCTGTTTTAAATATATTGATCATTTGTTCTGCTACACAATTGTTACATAATAAATGCATATTATAATTTATATTATTACACTGTTGGTTTAACGTACAACCGGGATGAACGACACAGATGCACGAATATAGCTTAGATATTTGTGTAATGTGTGTTATAAAATATTCAAAACAAAGAACAGATCTATCAACACAAAATTGACCAGCCGCGATTATTAAATTTAAAATGAAATTAATTCAGCTAAAAAGCAAATTTGCAAATTAAATAACACTACTCAGAAATCACGTACTTTGTACTGTATTATTTTATTATATATAAGTATTAAATGAAAACAGAAGTCAATGTTATTTTATTAGCTTATTTAAGTTCAAAGTTTTCCTCAGAAAATACCAATATATAAATTTATTATAAGGTTGCAAACTTAAATTATATGTTTTAAATCTGCAAACGTCGTGGTTTAGCATTGAATTTATCTAAAAATGCTTCAGCATTCAGATTGTCAGTTAAATCTTGTTAAAATGCAAGCAGGACAAGATTGCTTAGACGCTTTTGTAACATTAATCTGCGATTAGGGGTGAGCATTCGTGTAATGGTTGAGAAGCTGTTTTCACTTACGGCTGTTTAAGCCTCAAATGCCAATAATGCCAAAAATACCAAAAAGTGAACTTCAATAAGATTGAATCTTTTATGCCCAAAATTAGATAAGCTATATTTGTAAGTAAAATAGCCTGAATAACTGCAAAAATATAACCTTTTAAGTTTTTATTATTATTGATTTATTGAACAAAATGATTGATGTTTTATAACAGTTACTATTAAAATTTTGTCAAAAAGATAGAACCATGCAAAGAGGGGGGAGTTCAGGTCATGTACGGTGGGGCCCAGCACCCCCCCCCTCCATCCACCGTCTGGCTACGGACCTGTGATAGTAAAAGGTTATCACACAAAAACGAAACAAATTATAGCAGAATGGTTTTCAATAGGTTTTCATAAACCGAGCTTGTCTTAAACCATTTATTACTAAGTATAACAATGGAGACAATTAAATGGAAAGTACTGGTCAGTCCACGATGTGCATTTTTAGTCGCTTTCTATGAAACAATCATACGTACATTGTGAAACAATCAGGCGTACTCTAAAAAAACAATCAGACACTATTTGTAAAACAATCAGACTTACACTGTGAAACAATGATTCGTACTCTGTGAAACAATCAGAAGCTCATTTTGAATTTATCAGGAGCTCTCTGTTGAAAAATCAGTCATACTCTGAGAAACATTCAGACATTGTATTTGAAACAATCAGTAAAGTTCTCTTAGGCCCCAAAGGACAGATCGGGTCAGATGAAGTGTAGAATTCATCTGTTTCAGTAACCTAGCTATATAAAGGGATTGTGTGGTTAGCACAATGTCCAGCCGCCTTTACTCCCCAAACTTAATACCACGGACCAATTTAAAGCTGGGTGGACTTAGGGGCTTTCATCAGGACCTGAAAAAGTCATAAGGTTCTCAGTGAGATTTGAACCCGGGAACTTCCTCTCGACAGTCAAGCGCTTTACACAACTCGACCACCGTCCCCAATCGCATTCTGTGTAACAATTAGATGCTCTGTAATAAATAATCAGACGCTTAATGTGAAACAATCAGACGTACTCTGTGAGACAAGCATATACTATTTGTGAAACAATATGACGCTTCATTTGAAAAAAAAAATAGCAGGTGCTTACTATAAAACAATCAGACATTCTCAATGAAACAATCAGACGCTCTCTATAATGCAATAATACGCTCTGTACAAGACAATTATATGATCTCTATAAGAAAATCAGGTGCTCACTGTGAAACAATTATACAATCTTTGAAACTATCAGACGCTCTCTATTAAACAATCATACACTCTCTATGAAACAAACAGGTGTTCACTGTTAAACAATCAGACTTACTCCGTGAAACAGTCATACACTCTCTATACAGTCTCTACGGAACAATCAGGTGCTCACTGTGAAACAATCCGACATTAACTGTTAAACAATTAGACTATATCTATAAAACAATCATATGCTCTATTCGAAATAGACATGCTCTTTATGAGACAGTCGTACACTCTCTATAAAACAATCATACTTTCTATGAAAAAAAATAGGTGCTCACTGTGAAACAATCAGACACTCACTGTAAAAAAATTAGATACTTTATGTTAAACAATCAGTCGCTATTTATGAAATAATCGAACGTTCATTGAGAAACAATCAGACTGTCTCTATGAAACAATCAGACATTGTCTATATAACAATAAGACGCTCTGTACTAGACAATTAGTGATCTCTGTAAGACAATCAGGTGCTCACTGTGAAACAATCAGACTTACTCTGTGAACCTATCAGCCACTCTCTGTGATAATAAAAGATGCTCACTGTGAAAAAAAAAATAATACGTTCTCTATGAAACAATCATACTCTCTATGAAACAATCATCCACATTATACGAAACAATCAGGCACTCTCTACGAAACAATTAAGCGCTCTCTATGAAACAATCATACACTTTCTATGAAACTCTCAGGCGCTAACTGTAAAACAATTATACACTATATGTGAAACAATCAGTCGCTATTTTGAACCAATCAGACGTTCACTGAGAAACAATCAGACGTATTCTGTAAAACAATCAGCATCTCTCTATGAAACATTCAGACTCTGTCTATGAAACAATCACACTTTCTCTATGAAAATACCATACACTCAGAGTACCATGAAACAATAAGGCATTCTATATGAATCAATCAAACGCTCTCTATGAAACAATCATACACATTCTACGAAACATCAGACACTCTATATGTAACAATTAAACGCTCTCTAAAAAACAACCATACACTTTCTATGAAACTCTCTGGTGCTCACTGTAAAATAATTATACACTATATGTAAAACAAGCAGTCTACACTTTCTACGAACCTCTCAGGCGCTCACTGAGAAACAATCAGACGTTCGCTACTAAACAATCAGACTTTTTCTAGACTCTCTCTATGCAACAATCAGACACTGACTATAAAACAATCACACTCTCTGTGAAACAATCAAGCTCTCTCTCACTCTTTCTCTCACTATGAAATAATCATGCCCTCTATATGAAACGATCCACTCTCAATAAGAATGTTCTTGTCTTAGTGTATGTCCTAGGCCTACTGTAAATAAAACATATGTTCATTAAGTCAACAACTATCGTGGTCTGTCGATAATGCAACACAATATGTGAAGTTTTTGTCTGTTAGCTTAACACACAGTGTCTTTTATTATTATACAACACGTGAATCTCATTGTACAGTTCGTAACAAGCAAAGAGAAAGTTTATCATTCAATTATCAGTCTCAAGCTACTTCACACAAAATCAATAATATAAATCGATAAAAAAACAACTGTGATGCTGGTACAGTGGTTCTTAATTTGTGTGACTACCGCCACCTTTAAAATAAAAGAACGCACTCACTACACCTCTAATCCCCCCTCCCCCTGACAATAAAACGAACAGTTGTAGTAGAGTCCACTTAGTGAACACCTCACAGACAAACGTTTCACGTAACAAACAATGGGACGACCACTGTGTTCAAACAACGAACCATAAGAACCTAAAATTTCGAGTTTCATTAAACGTTTATTGCACGACCGTCTATCTGTGTATCAGATGACGTCACATTATCTTGTATTTGTTTTCCACCATCATTAATACAATGTTGTTCCTATTTTGATGTCTTTTCTGTTACTGTTTCATTATTTATAGTAAATATAGAAGGTGTTCATGTTTTGGCAATTTAACCGTGAGTAAATTTTAACATTTCCACCTAGTGTCTATGTAGCGTGAGCCCTGAGAAAACTTTTACTGCCAGTTTGTGTTTACTGTTCCATTGATGTATACATTTAAACTGAACATAAATGGACACTTTCTAACGTCGCCAGTTTCCTACTCATGTTTGTTAATTTGTGGGTTAAATGTGTGCGCCCTAGGGAGAGAGATTAAAGTCTCACACACCTTCACTCCACCAAAGGTACAAAGCCACTGCTGCCCGCAGCCGTTCATCTCATGATATCGTCAATAGAAAGCTGCACAATCTCGAGATAACTACACCACAGTAAATAAAATGGAAACAGTTTATTGTTTTTTGGGCGGCCCATTATCATAAGATTTGTTTAAAATGTTAAAATTAAAGCCAGTATTTTAATGTGCTTTTATTCATATCAATACTCGTATTTATACTTAAATTATTTAGATGTATTTAAAAATGTTGTTGCGTCATAAATACTTGTATATGCCATGTAATTACTATCACTGTTTTCTCCTCGCCCTTGAACAAACAGTAAAATTAGTTAAAACCGGGCGAGTGTCACATTTCGTACATAAAGACATAACTGTATGTAATAATACGGACACTGTAGGAGGTGTTATTAGAACATATTTACGATGCCTATGTTGTGAGCGTCCTCGTCATGTAAATTAATATGATTTAAAAAAAAAAAAGGTGTTTTAATCAGAGAGACCGTCGGTGGCCAAAAACTGCAAGGGACTATACAGTCAATACCCCCCACCCCAACCAGGTTCCACTTTTTTTTTTAACCGTTTTTTTTTTGTTAATGGAGATTACATAAATCAAGATTAAAAGATATAAAAATTTTGAAAATGCGTCTTTTGATTTATAACTTTGTAAACAAAACAAAAACAACAACACACCATATTTTGCAAGATCGCAAGCATTTTTAAACTCTAGTTTACATACAGCTGTTATACAGCTTGGCCCATTTCTAAACTCTAGTTTACATAGAGTTGTTATACAACTTGGTACATTTACCATATAAATAGTGAGTGACCTTGAGACTTATAGACCAGTAGCGGCTACTTTAGTATATCTCATATATGTATGTTAAGGCCAAAGCCCAAAATCTGACATCAGAATGACTGGTCAATTTCCGATCTTTTTCTAGGTTTCAGAATAGTTGGCCAAATAGTTTGCAAAATGGCATGGGGCGATTAGCCAAAGTCAGAAGAAAAAAATCATAAAAGATTCTGTGTGTTTGTATACTGGGATGATAATTATAATATTCATTTCCAGTACATCGGATATCGGCCACACACCTTGACTAAAGTGCGAAATTGCCGGCTAATTCAGGAACTGGCCGAACGTCAGGTTCTGGCCGTAAATATATATATATATATTATATATATATATATATATATACACACACACATATATTCGTTACAATAAAGTTGACCTACTATTTAACCGACATTATTACACCATGAGATAATAAATCGGTCGCCTGCATTCCCATTGTGACTTGTTGACAAAACATGTATCGCATGTCAACAGGTGGTAGATATATCGGTGAAATCGATGATACATTTCTTTTGTTTCTGAAACCTTTATAAAGGGAGACACGTTTATGTAATCAGATACAATTCGCTGGAATACACTCTCTGACCAAAGTTAAACCTTGACTAGTGCATGTTGAGCTATCTGTAGGAATTTATTTTATCATATAGAGTAAATACGAGTCAACCAACCTAAAGCAAATTTAATAAAACTATTTAATTAATGAAATACACTAACCCTTAGTGTGCTTAGTGATTAAGGTGTAGCTTTAGCCATCCAGGCTTTTTTTTTTCATTATAATCTTTTTTTTTTTCAATCACAGGTTGCTGAAAATGAAAAAGTTTCTTTTAGTTCTTTGTATGATGACTCTGTTGACCATCAGCTATGTTGCAGGATATGCGACAATTGAACAAGACAACTATCAGGAGGAAAGAGAGATGGAACAGGTTAGAGAAATTGTTTATAGAACATCACATTTCGTATAAATAATAAAAAAAAACCAGTTATTACAGCAATTACACACTAATGTAAACAGTAACATTATTTTTTTTCTAAAATTGGTATGCAGTAATAAGCAGTAATATTTTATGACTTGTTGTAAACAATCATTGTAATAACCACAACTATCCCAGTTATGGGAAACTCCACTAGGAAACTAACAATGTACACATTTTATTTGTTTTAACCCAATTGCTGATTCAGGTGTGTTGCTAGCATAACAAAGAACTAGTTTGTACATATAATTTATACACTTTGATTGTTTTGATATCTATAGTGGTGTTTAAAATCTGTCTAATTTTCGGTCATGTGAGTCACGGTAATGTATATTCATGCCACTGTGAATTTACTTAAGGCTTTATATGTTATTTTGTTTTAGTATTTTTGCTGATTGTTCTTTAGGCCACAGAGTAGAATTTAAAGTACAATAACAAACTTTAAACTATTAACAAAGGTGTATCCCGTGAGTCACGGGCAATAGAAGCTTATTATCAGTGATGGGCAAAAGTTAACTAAAACTAGTTCGAATCAGAGTTATTTCAAGGGCTACGATGAGAGTTAAAAAGTTACTTCCTAAAAGTTTAAGAATGCGAGCTGCTGTCATTAAGAATTTGGTGAATGACTTTGAAGTGCATGGTGAACTTCGGCCAAAGAGAGCTCGAAGTGATGGACTTGATGATGCAGCTAAAAGCACTTGTAAAGGCATTCTACATAAGAGATGACATCAGCAGGATAGCACTCGGCAAACGTAACGTTACACTGAAAACGTCGGAATGCAAGCAGAAAGTTCAAAAGAGACACGTGTGTTTAAGTTTGAAATTAAGCTCATAATCTGTTTCTTGAAGCACACCCTGAACTGAAAGTTGGACTTTGCAAATTTTGTAATATTCGATCATAGAATTTCATGCTGCGTTCTCAGACACCACATAATGCTTGTCAGTGTGTGTACCACCAGAACTTCATACTTGCTCTGTCTGCTATGCACAACTCCTTACGATAATACCCAAATATTCTACCGACTTGTGAGGAAACTGTCTGTGTGATGATAATAGGGATAACTGCTGGTTTCGTTCTTGCAATAACAACAATTGTATGTTCGACAGCAAATACAAGATTGCTGATGAATTGAAATCAAATCATTTTTCCTGGGAGAAGTGGAAATCAATGGACAACAGATTGGTCAGAAAGTTAATCAGTAGAACATTTGGTGATTTGATTGGGTATGCCATGCCACGCTGTCATCATCCACGACTGCAGTTCTTCACATGGATTATGCAGAAAATAACCCGTGTACAGCACAAGATGAAGTACAATCCGCGCATTGGAATCAAAACCAAATTTTACCCTACACTTCATTATTGTCGTTTCAAGGTCATATTCAAATTCGATTTGTGCTGAGCGATTGCAATCTGCATGACAAAGATTCAACAATCGTTTTTATGGATTTGTTGCTCTCTCAGCTGCCTTCAATGTGACCGAGATCAAAGCCTGGACAGATGGTCCTGCAAGTCTATTTAAAAAAAAAACATATATGTAATGACAAACATGAAGATATTAGCTGATCAACACAGCATAAAGCGGAGTGGAATTTTAGTGCAGCAAGTCATGGGAAAGCAGAGTCTCTTGAGATTGTCAAAAAAAACAAACAAACAACATCGTTGTTACCTGACATTACAACTGTCTACTTCAAATAAATATTGAATTAGCTTTTCACAATGTGAATAAATGTACCTACTAACAGCACAACTGTATTATTTTTGTCACTGTATTTTTAATTACACATGGTTCTAAGTAGTAATCATTGGTATTCTTTTATAGTAGATGATGTGAGTCACGGAATTAAATCAATCACCATTTTTATTAGCGTAGGCAGATTTCAAATGTTATATAACTATGATATACACTTTCAAAGGTTCTTCAAGTTTATAATAATTTTAAATCTAAGTATGCAATAGATTTGAGTGGAAATTATAACTAAGTTTTTTACCCTCATGTGCGTGTTTATTTTCTGTCCTGCAAGTCACTAAGGAGAATGGCTGGTTATATTTTTTTCCCTCATTGTAGATATATATTATCATTTTACTAGATTAATTAAAATGCGTCACTTAATTTCGTCTATCCATTGCGACCAATACATCAAGATCATTTTCTTTAAACTAATCAAAGTGGATAAAAAATATATTTCACCTTCTTTAATATAGAGTATGAGTATTAAGAACTATTCCATAGGCCTTCCACTCATATAAGATATAGATATACTATTAATTTGTTATAACGTCCAAGTCAAAGTACACATAACAGAATGTGTTACTTAGTTTGAATATCTTCAGTATATTTTAGTGTTGTTGTCTTCTACTAAAAGTAAAATACATTAAAAACAAAAACGCATACAAAAAGTATTCACAATGTTATCAACAGTTTGTGATGAATATTTTTGAATGTTTAGTGGAAGGTATATTTATAATTTATAGGCAACTTTTGTGTGGATAAAAAGTTGATGTATTAGGGCTAAAAGTAATACGTGTTATTGATTCTGGAACTGTATAACTTATTCAGAACTTACTAAAGACATATTTCATCACTGGGCAGCACAAATGTCACACGGTTATAAATAATCAATAGGTCGTACTTTCCCATGTTGTCTGGTAATTGACTTTACAGTATGTTTGCAGTACAAACCTCTGTTTTATAAAATAAGAAAAATATTACTTTAAAATAAAACATATCTCCTTCGTTATTCAATCTTAACATCAAATGAAGACAGTGTTGAGACAAAAAGACCTAAGATAAGGTCACCACTCAATTTTTCTATCGGTTTATCTGCCTTTTCTTACTTTTTTTTTTGATTAATCTCTTTTAATAGAATACGGATAATGTATGCAAGCCCATTTTATATATTCTCTCTCTCTCTCTCTCTCTCTCTCTCTCTCTCTGTTTGTTTGTATGTGTGTGTATGGCAGGATAGACGATTATACAAATAATACATATTATCCATAATACAAAATATCATTTCCCACTAAGTTCAATACGATGAAGCAATGCAAGCGATCTTTAGAGTGATAACATCAAAAATCATGACGTTCTTTTTTTTTACGCCGCCATTGTCAGTATGATAGGGTGTAGTGTGTCTACCACACCAGCATTGTTGGCGGCGCCGATGCATGTCTGCCATGCCTACAGAGAGGCGGGGTGAGTGTGCCCTGTATCATCTGCAGGGATTGGAGAAAAGAGGGTTTTAAGACTTGCCGAAAATGGCCATTTCAGCACGGTGTGTGTACCGCTGATCGGCCAGAATGGCAAGGCAAGGTTTTTTTTTTCCTGCCACTCGGACAGAGGGGAGTGTGTAATGTGCCTGAACCCATAGTCCGAAATTGCAAGCTGCTTAGGTTTGCTTGAGTGGTACAGAGTGTAAGGGCTTGTGTGTCGACCACATCCGTCACCACTTCCAGCTGTGAATACCACGGTCACGGGTAGTCCTCATTGACCACAGTACCACAACCATCGCAAGAAGGTTTATATACCTGACTAGAGAACCCCAATGATCTTTTCCCCGTAGACCATGGTATGTCTCTCAGACCAGGATAGCCTGGAAAGAACTCGTTGTATTTTTGAGTAACTCTCCACTAACAACATACAATTTTAGATAAATTTACCTGATATCACACATTCCAAATACATCAAACGAACTTTGTGTGTATATCTCAAGATAATGCAATATTTATGGTGCTCACTTTGTTATCATGTATACAAAATGTCTATATTTAATGTACAAATATATTCCTTTACCGCTATACTCAAAGTACGTCACATTTTTTTTTCATTTTGTTATATTATTAATTCTCAGTACAATATATTGTACTATATTACAATATGTAAATAAACCGTCAATTAACTGGCAGGCACTCACGTCTCATTTTTTTAAGTCATGTTGAACATGATAACACATAAAATGAAGAACTATTTGGAAAATAGTCCTTTAAAATATTATAAATGAATTAAAATTTATCAATGATATGGTGGTGTGTGCGCAAATTATGTAAAGTTGGATGTTTGATTCAGAGTTTAATAGTCGGGGGTTGTTTTTGTTAAGATTGTGTGCCTATAATGAGGATTTTTTTCATTGGGATGAACTATATACAATACGATTTTTATTTGATGTATTATTCATTGTCCTTATTCTAAAATGTATTTTGGCTACTATAATTGTTCATGTCCTTTTTAGCCACTTCGAGTACATAGATATCCTATTTTTCGTATACTGACTGATTGTTTACGCGCTCAATTGTATATCACCATTTACAACTCCAACTGTGTACCTACTCGCCGGTCCTGATACCGGGGCTTTGTTTAGTAGTAAATTAAATTTATATATATATCAAAGGTGTGCGGATCTTGAAATTTAGCGTCCGCGTCCGTCCGCGGATTTCTATCAATGATCCGCGTCCGCTGTCCGCTCATCTCTGATATATATATATATTATATATATTCTGATCATTAACCAAAACAAGGATATTGTTGACCTCTAAAAATCTTCACACAACAATATTCCCCATATCAACAGCTGTCAAAAGCCTGACTCGGTAGCGCTTGTTGGTGACCAAAGTTGAGAAGTCGTACTTTTCAGCAGCTCCCGAGCTGCTATCTATCTATTACACTGGTAAACAGTGAATTCATTGCCAGTGATATTTGAATCATTTTATACAAAGTCAAATATGCTGATTTAGAATATGTAAGTGCTTTTGCTAGATTGGTTCTATTTTTCGAGATAATTAAAATTAATGAAATAATGTATGCACCGTGTTTGAAAATTGTCAAGAATTGCATGAAGTAAAATAGTATACTAACAAATAGTAGTGAAACTGTTAATGGTCATGCAGAAATTTGTTCAAAAATATGTGTAATAGTGTTATAGAGGAAAACATTATTAATTGGAAAAACTAATTATTTCTAGTTAATTAATTAATTAATATGTTTATTGTCTATGGTGATGCATTAGCAATTCGCTGTTTGCTCGACTTCCTTTTGTGTGTGTCGTTGGGTCAATTGCGCTGGAGGCTCCAACAGTTGTCAGCCATTATATGTATGTCCCATCTTACTTGATATCTCACCTCCATCACTCTCATATCTTGATGAAACCTCTCACATTATTCCTCACCGATGTCCCCAAGGTTACCTGGAAATTTGTCTAAATGACAGTGCAGGTAATGTACCTTGATGTTCATATTTGTTCCAATGTTTCTGAATTTAGCGAGCATATCTTGCATCAGTTCTTCGTAATTCTCTGATCTGTTATTACCTAAAAAGTTCCTGACAACTGAAACAAAACTGTTCCATGAAGAAGCTTCAAGGTGATCCATTAAATTAGTAAAATTTCGATCGTTGATGAGTTTCCGAATCTGAGGACCGTAAAAAATCCCAGCTTTTAGCTTCTCCAGGCTCAATTCGGAAAATGATCTTCAAATATACTTGAACCAATTGCCATATTTGTCCAAAGCCTTAACAAATTGTTTTATTAAACATAATTTGATATGAAGCGGTCCGAGAATTATCTTATTTTTGTCAACCAGTGCCTTGTTGATGATATTTTCTTTACCTACATTCATGGTTTCCCTTGCAGGCCATGTCACTCTTGTCCAATGATCTTGCCTTGCCCTGCTATCCCAAAGGCACACGCAGCATGGGTATTTAGTGTATCCTGACTGCTGCCCAAGCAAGAAGTTTACCATTTTTAGATCAACACAAATTGACCACAGATGCTCATAATAACGGACTTTCTGCTATAGTATTTTGATATTATCATACTCTTCTTTAAGTTTTGTTGAGTGGGCAATGGGAAGAGATGCATAACGGTTACCATTGTGTAACAGAACACATTTCAAGCTTGTAGTCCCATTTGGAGCAGAAGTCCAGGGATGTCATTACAGTAAACAAGATCTTCCTCTTGGCTGAATTATGAAAGAAAAACTCTTCTCTTTTCCGATAAAATGTTATTTTAACTTCTGGTTTGAGAACATTTCTTTCATTGAGCCTGGACGCTTTAAAGCTCAGATGCTTGCTTGGACATATTTAGGTCTCGTATTAGGTCATTGAGTTCTTCTTGCCTAAATGGTTGAGGTGTTGAAGAATTTCCTTTATAATCGCTTCCACTATTTTCACCTGCCAAAAACTCCAGATCTTGCCCCCCGTCGGAGTCTGATGGTGAAAACTCTAATAATCCAGTAAACACTGGTATATGAACTTCACTGCTATGTGGAATTGGTCTCCTTGCAGATTCAAGATCAGGATAATCCCATTTAGATTTCTTGTGGCGATTGAAGCCTTTAACATTCACAATACGAAAATAGCAATCACCAAAATGGTCTTTCGGCTCTCGCCATACCATTGGTACACCGAAACTTAAACATTTCTTCTCACCATTTGTCCACTGCCGTAGGCTCTCCACACAGTTTTTGAATACCTTATGGGGAACCCAAGACTTGTCTTGGTCTCCCAGCTTCACACCGAAATAAGCCAAATATGCCTGCTGCACAAAGTCGGTTATATTTCTTCTTTGCTTTTCAATCATGTATTCTCCACAGATGTAACAGAATGCATTCGGATTATTTTTGCAGCATCTTCGTGATGAACTCATGATGTCTTTAGAAAGCAGCATAAAAGAGAAAAAAATAAACCAAGTTATAACTTGGTATAGTTAAATTAAACAAAAGACACCAAACTTATTGCATTTGTTTTACACAAAGGGTATAATCATATTTTGAAGGATGTCCAATATCTCAGAAACTAGAGCCAATTTAGCAAAAGCAGTGGCAGTTTTGAAATCAGCACCCATGAATTGTTATAAATTCATTCAAACATTCTTGGCAATTCGCAATTTTTTTTTGTTGAGCTGTGTTATCTATCTATTATCTATCTATCTATCTATCTGTCTATCTATCTATCTATATATCTATCTATTTATCTATCTATCTATCTCTCTCTCTCTCTCTCTCTCTGTGATTGTATTTTGCGTGGGATAAGAAACCAGTAACAGTAATATAGCTTAACAGGCAATACTACGTTAATGTAAGGGTTGTTAAAAAAATGCTATCGCTAGATAACATCAACCTTACTAAGTCCACATTAAACCGTGTGCCATTTCTCATCAAAAAACATGTTGATCAGTTTTAGATAGCTGAATGACTGCTTTGCCGACAGAAATATCTGACAGAATGCGCAGACTTATACACATATATTAGACATTGGGTTTAATTATTTATATTTTTTCTTTACCTCAAGCTTCTACTATTTTAATTTAGTTCAAACCTTTGCATGATATCATACCATACATAAAAATAATAACTTGATGATATTAGTGTCATCGTATTAGGAAAGTCATTGTTTTATTTTCAAACTATATATCAAATCTTCCCAAGTTTGACTCCAGCTCATTTTAGAAAATTGTGTAACGAAACTTTATTTTCTTAGTGTATAATGTCTTTAAAAATATTTTGTTTTGAAAATATTCTGAGAGGGATTTAGTTTTACCCGCCTACTACTCTTCTCCCAAATGCCAGTCCGAGTTGCCTAGTAAAGAACAATCTTAAAGTGTGTTCTAAACACATGTACTACATTTCATTTTTAGAGAGAGGTGATACTTTATGTATCTAAAAAATTCGATATTTTAACGACCTACTTGGGAGAAAGCTAAAGAAATTTAAGTGCAATTAAGAAAGAAATATTACATAGAAAGTGTATTCACTGTAAGAGATTTTAAAATAATCTAGTTTATGTCACTCATAAAAAGTGTTATCGACTACTATGGTTGTGTGATAATTTTGCTAATGTGTTTTGGCAATTTATTGTGATTTTTTTTTAACAATTTTTATGTTATTGTGTAATATGTATATCAAAGGTAGCAGATACAATAAGTGTTTTGTATAATTTATAATAATTAGGAGACGTGTGTTATATTTCTGAGACAGAAAAAAATTTCAAACGTGTATTTTTAAAGTATTATAGAGATGGCTACGTATATTAGACAAAAACATACAGAATTTAAAAAAAAACAAAAAAACACACAGATAAATATTCTGCAATTTTTTTTTTTATTTCACATCTACAAAATATATATAGTTTAACACAACATTTAACACAATATTACAAAAAAATAGATGTAGCCTATTCAGTATTGCAAATTTCAATATATATATATATATATATATATATATATATATATATATATATATATATATATATATATATATATATATATATATAAATAAACTATATAAATAAGCCGTTATTAGTTTCAAAGGGTGTCAAAATAACCGGGTGGCTGTCATTCATGGGTAGCCAAATTTGAATAAAAGAACATATCAACTTAGCATTTTATTATATCTAATGGGTTTTTGGAAAATAACACGTTCACGTGAGTAAAGAATAGGCAAGTCAAGATAGATAGATACATAGTTTTTTATGAAGGTAATTAATACTTGTATATACAATTCATTTCACCATGTTTTTAAAGTTTAATTAAAATAAAATTTATATATATAATTGTAATATAAACATGTTATTACGTAACCTGTTTTTCTTTTACAGAATGATGCAAGCTTAAGTAATAATGTAAAAAGGCAAATTTCTTTTGGAATCGGAAGTAACGGTGGACATGGTAAATAACTACTAAGTTCGAGGAAAAAAAACCCCTTAAAATTGGTCTACTATAAGTTGTCTAAATAATAATCTAGTAATTTTAATTTACTCATATCTTTACAATTTAACTAAAACTTATAAATTTTAGGGCATTAAAAAAAATGTATAATTCTTTATATTGTGTTTGTTTTGCTCATTTAAAAGTTGTGTTAATGTTCAATAGTAGCATATTATAAAGAATTTCGATATATATATATATATCAAAAATAAAAAAATATTGAAGAATACTGAATACATACATATAATTTATAAAAAAAAAAGATAATGTGATTGAATTAGATTTAAACGTAGGTTTTTTTTTTTAAACCTTTCTTTTCAGTTGGACAGAATCATTTTTAATTATAAAATAATTGTCAATAAACTATTTTAATATTTATATTATTAAGTGCAAAGATCTTATGGGACATGGATAAATCTAAGTTCTTATTTTTGTTTGCGAACAACAACGAAAAAAAAAGTTTAACAGTTAAATGTAATTATTAACTAACAAAACATGGAAATTTAATATAATTTATAATCCATGAGAATAATAATATTAGTAATACACAAATATTATCAAGAAAACCACAAGTACAAAATATAAATAACGACAACAAAAAAATTAACAATATAACAGATCCACGACAAGTCCATTCACTACCTACTGGTCATTGCTGTAAACACGTGTTTAATTATTATTTTCGTCGATCTCGCGATACAACCATGTTCTAGAGTAATTTATTTGTATCACTTTAATCATTAATGTCGATACTTGCCTAATTGTTTCATCTCTAGATACTAGCCCTATCCATTATTGTATTACACACCAATTCTCACATTTTAAAATCCATGTCTCGTTTTTGTTATATACTGTTAAGTTATAAAGTCGAAAAGGGTGATTTTATTTTTTTTAAGCAGGGAGAAGATCAAATTTCGCTAAGTGTTCAACAAGAAATAACAAGTTTTATTGTTTTGAAACTTTAAAGTTTAGATTTGAAAAAAAAATTGTTAAAAAAAAAAGCTTGTATTAAATATACTAAACAGTAACAAAATTTCTTTAGATTATACAGATATTTTTATAAACTAACATCATTAAAATATAAAATACTTGTGAATAAAATATGCTTGACCTAATGTGTATTTTTTAATAAATAGCAATCAGTACATTGAAAAAAAACATCCCATTGTAGATATATATTAGGGCAACGGCTTTATCCCCGGAAGAACTATTTCCAATCAAAATTAATTTTTTATTGAATTTAAATATAACTTAATCTCACAGTAGTTAAATCACTTGCACAATTGGTTTATCCTTAAATGGCAAAGACAAGCATTTATTCTTTTACACGCATCGATATCAAGCTGTGTGTTCATTCGCGAACGATATTTTTGTATAGCTGTTGTGATATAAACTTTGATATTCAGTCGTTTAAAGTGAATGTAACTTTCTTTTTAAAATGTTTAGCTACTAGTCTATATACATAATCATCTAACATAGTCGACCGTAATTACGTTCGACAGACCCTCACACCGTGCGGTGTATAAAAAAAAATGCGCGTCATCCGTCTGTATTAAAATAGTCTGGGGAATTCGAAAATTATAGAAACTGAATAGAGACAATTTACTAAATGATAGTATTCTTGGTGCGCATTTTGTTCATCAAATGACTCTTTCTTAAATAAAAAATGAAACGCTGGGGAATTCTAAACACAACAAGGATTTCTTATTAATGAATTAAAATTTTTAAATGATATTGAGTAGTGTGCGCAAATTATGTAAAGTTGGATGTTAGATTCAAAGTTTAATAGTCGGGGGTTGTTATTGTTAAGCTTCTGTACCCATAATGAGGATCATTTTCTTTTGAATGAATTATATAAAATGTTATATGTTGTATATAGACTGATTGTTAACGCGCTCAAATATATATAACCAATTTGGTTGGGAGAGTCAAATAGACGATTCGAGATGTAACACCGCTATTTTTTTTAACCTCAAGACTCTCATTGTTTTTTTTAAATACGTCATGTTAAACATGATAAATTATAAAATTATAAAATAAAGAACTGTTGGAATGGGGGTGTAGGGTTTGGGAAGGAGCGTTTAACGGGGGGGGGGTAGGGAGAAGTGTAACGTGGTATTGTTAACAGGGTTCGTCGTATGTACATTGAGACTAGGGGTGTGCCGGAATCCGGTCCGGAATCCGGATCCGCCGGATTTTGCACTATCCGGTAAAATCCGGCTCTGCCGGATTTACATGTATCCGGAATAACCGGATTCCGGAATCCGGAAAATACCGGATTTCTGAATTTGCCAGATTCTGTGACTCACGGACCATAATCTGAAATAAAAGTAATTCTCTTTCCCGAATTCTACACGATCACGATACATTAATCGATTGTTTCGAGCGTTGAGCTTTTTAAATGTTTCCAACATAGAGTCAGCACTGCTAATATTGGCCAATCGGCCCAATCCCATACATGATAGTGCGGGGATGAGTAATTATTATTAGTGACGTCATGAATATTAAATATTGTAAAATGAAAAATATAATATTTTTCCATTCTGAAATTTCCGTGAAGAAACACTAATTCTCTAACACTAATTAATATAACAAGTCACTGAGTTGGTAATCTAACCCTAACGTAACGTCTTCCATTAAAAGCAATTCCTTCCCAATTTTTTTTAATTTTATAATTCTATTTTATAATAAAGGTTATTATAATTCTATTTAAACTAGGAATTAAAAGTCAAATATGCTTTAAAAAAATTTACCGTAATTTTAATTCATATTTTGATTTATATTATCGTTCACTCAATTGTTAAAAATGCGTATCATTTTTGAGTAAAAATTAACATTACGTTAGCGGTCTAGTATTAATTTAAAGTTCTTCGGTGATCTCTATGCCACCAAGCCATCTTCGGCGATTCTGGCTTGCGCTATGTTCTGTGCTCTTTGGACCTTGGTTTAAACCAGGCTTGCGAAGCCGGAGCCGGAGCCGAGGAGCAGGGAGCCGCTACTTTTTGCTGGAGCCGGAGCCGGAGCCGAAAAAAAATCTGGCGGCTCCACGGCTCCCAAATGCTTTTTTTTTACAGCAGAATTTTTTTTTTTTTTAGCTTTAAAATTCCAAATTTGTTTGATTGTTTGCCTCCTACAATTTGAAATGTTATTTTTACGAACGCCACAACAGTAGGAGCGTTAAAATGATAGCGTGCACGCACATCACCACAAGAAATCTTTAATGGGGAATCGTTTTGTGTTCGTTTTAAATCTTGTTTACCCACCGAAATGTTTTTAACGGCTTGTTATTTTGTTATATATAAAGTTAAAACAGTTTTATTTCATAGAATAATTGTATCAATCATTTAAAATACATTTTTACTAAGACGACAAATAGAACGCGTCATTTCGTATTATTATTTGACCGCGAATCAGGCCCGTAGCGTGTGTGGGGGCCAGGGGGGGGCTTAGCCCCCCTTGCGTTTTGCCTGTCCCCCTCTGCTTATTTGCTCTACTTAGTAAAATGTATTACCTACCCCCCTGCTATTGCCTGGCCCCTGGTGTAGGGCCCCTGCTGTAGAATTTTCACGCTACCGGGCTGCCGCGAATTTGTAATAGACTAAAAACAAAATGATCGCTTTCTGTATTTAACAATTTTATTATAAACAGAATATCTGAAATAGAGTAGATAAATTTATAAGGCTGTGGCTATACGGACCCGGGTCCCAATAAAATCCGATTGTTATTCGGACCCGTGGCAAATATGCACTTAGCTTAGCTATATTTAAACTTTATTTGACGGAACCCGAAAAAATAATAATACAGAGTCCACTTAGTGGAACCCTAGACACTCAGTAACGATTAAATCATACAATTCAAACAATTATATATAAAAAAAAAACAATAATGAAGATTATGTATAGCTAAGCTAAGTGCATATTTGCCACGGGCTCGAATAACAATCAGACTTTATTGGGACGGGGTCCGAATAAAAATCGGAGTTTATTGGTACCCGGGTCCGAATAATCACTTCGAATTTATAAATAATAAATATAAATACTGAAGTCTTAAAAATATTTAAAATAATGTATCATTTTACTATTTGCTAATGTGATCATTGAAATAACTTTTTATTACTTATGAAAATGGCGACTAGTGAAACCTCGGTCGAAAATAATGATATGATTCTGGATGCGCTGCAACGGTTTGTTTTTAGTAAAACCGACATGCGTATATTTTTCAAGTACCTGACTATGGGGCAGCCCCGTAGCGTGAAAATTCCACAGCAGGGGCCAGGCATTCTACAGCAGGGGCCAGGCAATAGCAGGGGGGGCAGGTAATACATTTTACTAAGTAGAACAAATACAGGGGGCTAGACAAAACGCATGGAGCCCTGGTCCCCCTGCCCCCCCCCCCGCAAGCTTCGGGCCTGCTATGAGGGTGAACGCGACAAAATTTGCATAACTTTTTATCAGCGGTATGTTTGCGTTGCGCAACTACAAAAAATTTTGTCTCCTGTGATACTATCTTAATAGGGAGCCGGAGCCGTGCCGGAGCCGTCAAATTTGTGGGAGCCGGAGCCGGAAAAAAATTGGCGGTTCCGCAAGCCTGGTTTAAACGACGGTATGACGTAGCCGCGGCCCGCGGCGCTTAGCTGTGATTTTGTGGCATCACTGGAATGTGTACATTATTTGGCTGTGGACTTGGAGTAACTTAACACTGTTAACAAACTAAAAGTCATTAGTTAGTTATCAACATCTTATTCTTACTTCTTTAGGCTTGAATAATGGCTTTGTCAAATGCCAATTGAATTCATTAAAATGTGTATTTCAATTTTCAAACTTGTAAAGTACAGAAATACATAATTATTGTTCTCAAATCTCAATTCCATTCAATCTTGTTATTTGTTTCTTTCAATTAATTATCCATTTCAATACACATCATAAACTATGAACATTTGAACAGTAACAATAAGCAATAAGCATCCATCATCCAATGAGCCAATGACAAGACGAGATGAACTCAAATGATGAGTCTGACTTTCTCCTCAGATTCAAAACAATTAGTGCACTACAATAGTTATTCACTTCCAACTTCTAATCAGCCAATGTCATTTTACCATTTAGGCCAACTGTTTAGAAGGCATCCAACCCCTCAGATTTACCGGTAGCCTATCTGAAGAGTACCAAAATCCGGAATCATAATCCGGATCCGGTTGGAAAAATTTGATCCGGCACACCCCTAATTGAGACCCACTGCGATTCGGGCATGTCTTGAGTGGAAGGGGGTTGGCGGGCGGGGGAGGGAGGGAGGGAAGGATGGGTGTGGGGCTAAGTGAAAGAGAATTGATAAATTATAAAAAAAGAACTATTGATAAAGAGTTTTCTTTTTTTAAATATTTTGAATGAATTAAGATAAGTCAATGATGTGGTGTTTTGGGCGCAAATTACAAATAGTTGGATGTTAGATTCAAAGTTTAATAGTCGGAAGTTGTTTTTGTTAAGATTATATGCCCATAATGAGGATTATTTTCTTTGGGATGAACTATATAAAATATGAACTTATTTGATGTATTATTAAGTGTTCCTTAAATGTGTTTTGGCTACAATAATCTGTTCATGTCCTTTGGGGCCACTTCGAGTACATAGACATACTATTTTTGTATATAGACTGATTGTTAACGCGCTTAAATATATATTACTATTTTTAACTCCAACTACGTGGGTAATAGCCGGTTCAGGTACCGGGCCTGTTTTCTAGTCTAATACATATTCGTCTTACCTAGGCGTGTGTATCAGGATGGAGTCAAAGACATTTTTTTCTGAATATGGATAGCTTTAAAAACTTGCTAACGCATGCATGCACTTAGTAATGTGGCAAAAAAATAGACAATTTAAAGCATTTAAAGTTGACCTAAAGTATAGGTATATTTCGATAAAAAGCAATAATCTTAAAAAAACCAAGTTTATATATACAACATATTCATGTTGTTTTTTATTTTTTTAAACAGTCTATACAAGTACGTTACAATTAAAAAGAACCATATATTTGAAGGGAAAACACATGCAAACTGTCTAACATGTTTTTATAGCTACAAATGATGTTGGGCTTTGGTGTCCAGTTTTTTGCATTTTCGATCTCGAATCCAAACGTGCTATTATGATTCAGTCACGTTTTTCTGGACCACACACCACTTTGGAAGATTCTGTAACTAACTTGATGTGTCTCACTACTGACTGGGTGTGACAAGGATAGCGGGCGAAATCCAGTCTTCTCGGATCATTGTATCGTCATAATTGTCCATTACGATCGGAGGCTCTGTGATCGGACTTTTCTGCCTATCTTGTTCTGCCTTTAGGTCAACTGCGGAACCTCAAGATATGCTTTAAATCGCCTAATTTTTGCCACATTACTAAATGCATACGTTAGCAAGTTTTCATAACTATCCAAACAAGATATTCAGATTTTTTTTTCCAAACCACACTAATGTGTATCCCTTTCCCATGTACGTCTCATATCGTGCGGTGCAAATATTATTATTTCATACATGTTTTGTAACGTGCAGAAGGATAACAAAGAAATATACGAAATACTGCAATAGAAAAGAACATGCCATGAACAGAATACGATATGAACATAATTAACAAAAAAATGTATGAAATATTGTAATAGAAAAAAAAACATTTGCAGCGATATTGCCACTATATTTCTTGTTATCCAAAGATTTTCATCTACCCGGAGTCTGAAGAGAGGTTGTAGTTTAAATAGATAATAAAGGCGTCCTGAAATTTTGTATAGAAATTTATAAAGGGATTTGGATGGGTAAAATATGAGAAATTTAGCATCAAATAGCTTGTCAACGACCCCTACCCCTTATCTCTCTCTCTTTTATTCAAAACAAATTTTTAAACGTCATACGAAATTTGGGACTTGTAGTGACGTACAAAAGAAAATTAAAGGAAGAGTTCAAAATATACAAAATGTTCTCAGCATCAACTAATAGCCACAAAGATCGGTCTGATAAGTTAAAAATAGAAGGCTCACGAGATACTATTGTTTCAATAGTTCCAGATGGAACTAAAACTAGAAATATCAGCGACAAAGACAAAAATAAACTTATCTTCACAGATCTCAATTCTTTTACTCTTTTTGACATTACATTTTCAGACAGACCTTTTAAGTTCATTGATGAACTTGTCATTTTTTGAACAGTCATTATTGTACATACTAGTACAATAAGTGTGGGAATAGCCATAGAGTAAATATTAATAAAAATACTAAAATAGAAACCCATAAGAAAACTATAATTATCCTTAAAAAAATCTGTTTTAAAATATGTTAAAAAAGTCACATTATCTTTGGTATAATAACTAAGATAGTTTACACCACAATACGGACTTAAAAAACCAGCTAAAAGAAATGTTATTAGCACGGCAAGTACTTTAATTCTAAATTTTGTGACAATTCTTGACACATGAAATGGGAAACAAACAGCTAACATTCTCTCTACAGATAAAATTGTCACAAAGTAAGAGCTGGTAAATAAACACACAGTTTTAATGTAGTCAAACACTGTATAGTAAACTGATATTAATGTAAAAGACAAATATTTATTACAGTAATATACAATATTAGCAATATTTCGTATAACAGTGAACACTGAGTATATAAAATCCGATACAGAAAGAAACAACAGAATCAAGTTTGTTGTATCTCTCATATTGTGTTGTGATAATACCAACATATTCAGTATATTTCCAACAATACCCATCAAACCCAACAAGTTGGCTACAACACAGTTAATGAAGATGTGCATGGCTGCATACACTTCATCACTGAGATCCAGCAAACTTTCTTTATTAATTGGCTCATTGTTCGCTCCAATATCTGTGCTGTTCATTTTCTTTGGCTTTATGTCTTTAAATGGACTGAATCTAAAAACAAACAAAAAAAAAATAAAGTTTACCTTTACTATAACACACAGTGTCTAGGATGGTTTATCTTTCGGGTATGCCATGGAGAAGGGGGACTAGTAACGACGAGCGTGAGTCTATAATGCTTTTTTTTTAATGGGGTCTGAATACCTATGGGAGAAATAACCTCCCTACCAACCTCCCTCCCTACTCCTATTTATTTCTCTCTGTCTCTCTCTCTCTCTCTCTCTCTCTCTCTCTCTCTCTCTCTGTCTCTCTCTGTCTCTCTCTGTCTCTCTCTGTCTCTCTCTCTCTCTCTCTCTCTCTCTCTCTCTCTCTCTCTCTCTCTCTCTGTCTCTCTCGCTCTTTCACACATATACACTATTAATTAATTTCATTGAAACAATGAATTGGCCATTCCTTAGGGTTTAAGACTAAACACAAGTTTTTTTGTTTTTTTTTTAAATTGTGAAAAATATATCAAACACGAATCAATTATCTCTACGTAAAACTAAATGTCTGACTTGAATGGTTTTATGAGACGTGAGACGAAAGACTTGCACATTGTATAAAAATATAAAAACACCTATAAAAATATTATGACCAATAAAGGAAATCGGGAAAAGTAAGGGAGGTGGTATCGATGAAATGATTTAATTCGTAAAGATTCATAAATACGTGACTTCAAATTTAGATGCAACTTTTAAAAAAAAATTTAATGCGCCTCCACTGCCAGCATGACAGGGTCTTGTATGCAGGCTTGCGGAGCCGCCAAATTGTTTTCCGGCTCCGGCTCCCACAAATTTGACGGCTTCGGCACGGCCCCTGCTCCCTATTAAGATAGTATCACACGAGACAAAAAATTTTGTAATTGAGCAACGCAAACATGCCGCTGATAAAAAGTTATGCACATTTTGTCGCAAGATTCTCTGACTATTTCAGTACAAAGATATATTCGTATAGTCTGAAAGTTTGATTTGATTAATAGAACGAGAGATAGATTCAATACGATTAAATAGATTAACTGTTAAAAAGAAGACACGCTGTCAAATATTTATGAAAAATATAAAATAGTCAAGCAAACACATATTAATTGATAAACGAAGAAATATAAAAACAGCTGGACAAATGTTAATAACAAGAAACAAATAAACATCTTGATAGATTGAAAGATTTGTAATATAATCGTTAGTCAAACATATTTATTTGCTGAAGTGTGTGTCCAACATGTCTGTAGTGTGTTTTGGGATATAGGCCTTTGTGCTTAGTGTGTGATTGTATGTGATGCTAAAGTATTGGAGATGATATGAAAGTGTGCGTTAGAGTTTTGTAAATGTATGAGTTTTCGGTGTATATATATGAGATAGAGAGGAATATATAGACAGACAGAAAGACTATTAATAGAGAAAGTCGACTTGGTTTTTGATTTGTCTGTGAGCTCGACCTGCATTCTGAATCATTAACCTGAATTACTGTATGTGGCTGCCAGGGTTGTTAGTATCGAAGTATCGGTATCGGCCAATACAGTATCGGCGATACATTTTTTAGTATTGGTTGCTGCATTGTCGATCCTTTTTGTATCAAGTATTGATTTGTGTATCGCCGATACATTTTAAACGAAAAATTTTAGATACTCTATACCAATACTTTTCTATTGCCACTATTAGCTTTTTGCAGAAAATAGCGATTTTAATACCTTGTTTTAAGATAAATTTGCATACATTACATGTACTAGAAATCATAGCCATCAACCCCACTAATATTATCACCACCCACCTCCCCACCATTACAACCACAGTCGGCGAGTTGAAGGAAAAATTTTGTTTTAATCTTCTTTTGAAGTTCTTGCATTTTGCGCCGATGTCTATAAATGTTATTCTTATATTCTTTCATCCATTTACTTTCTTTCTATCAAATATTTGTTCAATGTTTCAATAAACGACAGAAAAGAAAACTGTATTTCTTTTTTATCGATCTATCTTATTTCTTTTATATATTGTTTTTATTTAATAATTCATTATTTTAGTCTTTACTTCATTTCATTAAAAATAATTAATTGAATGGTATAAAATTATAAAACTGCATGATGCAATTAAAATTGAAAACTGTATAATAAAACAGCAGCAGAAAATATTCAGAGCAGAATACATTGAAGTATTTGATTCATTGTGTTGTGAACTGGACATTTTGCAAGGAGAAAATAATATTTGATTTGGTTATTTGCTGACCACACTAACCGTTATAAAAGGTCAACTACAGGAAATTATTGTGTGACATAAACACCATCTCACGATGTGTGAACCCCTTGCCAGAGCTGATATTGATGGAATTAATGCGCGATTCGATTATATATTTTCTGACCCAGAGGCAAAACTGGCAGCATTTGTCAATCCAAAATTTAAGACCGACTGGATTGACAGCTTGGATCACAAGGCTGAAGTTGTACAAACCTTAAAGCACTGAGTGCAGTTCCAACTCAGCTTACTCGGCAGAATGGTGCAGCTTCAGTACAGTCAGCAGTACAGATATTTGAATCTACATATTTTTTTGCTGGTTTTACTGCACGGCGGATGGACGAGTTGCATAATACCAACAGTTCTGCTGAAGTAGACAGATATCTTGAAGATATATCACTAGAAACGCTGTCATTAGCAGCCTACCCAAGAATTAAGAAACTACACCTGCAACTGAACACTGGACTTCTGGCTAGTGCTGCAGTTGAACGCCTGTTTTCATCGGGTGGGCTTGGTTTTATGCATTTACGTTCAAGGTTAACGATGGTCTTCTTACGTGCTACCAAGTGGTGATGTATTGGCCTTAAAATTGTGCTTTGACATTGTATTTAATTAGTTTTACTTTTTTGAAAATTAAAATATTTTGTTGTTCTCAAAAGTATTGGTATTGTATTGGTATCGATTTTTGCAATACATTTTTACTTGAGTATGTGTATTGGTATTGGCAATACAATTTTCATGAAGTATTAGTAACGGTATTGACGATACAAATACAATTTAAGAGTATTGTTAACAACCCTGGTAGCTGCTCACGTGTATGTGAGGTGTATGGGACATACTGTCTCTTTGAGGCTCTCTGTAACTTAATATTTATTGGTTCTCCGTGTCTTTTTTTCAACCTCCTAAATTCTCACTGTCTGCATGTCCTTATCATTATTTCTCTTTATTTATCTCAATCTGTCTGGTCTGTCTGTCTGCTTATGTTTTGCCTACATTAACCTATCTTCCTCTCTTGGTATGACTCCGAGTCACTATTTTCCATTTCTTAAATTTTAGTGTGTTTGTCTTTCTGTCTCCCCCTCCCAATAAGTACGTCTGGTAACTGTTATTTTTTGTAGCCCCACTTGTCTCTGTGTGCATATATTTCTCTTTCTGACCATCTCTACAGAGGCGTCATTTCAGATTTGGCTTGGTGATTTTTCGGCTTTTTTTTTTCAAACATTTGTTTATCGCGCCACCACTGTTAGTATGACTGGTTGTTGTCTGTTTATACATCTCTCTATCTGCCTCTGTGTCTGTCGGCTTCGATTTTAGAATCTGCTTCTCTCAAACAAACCTCAATCTTTCTGTGTTTTTCTTGTATTACGTACTGTCAAAATGTGTATCACTCCGAATCTGTGTTTATCTTGTATAACCTATTTCTGTGGCGGTCTCTTCAAATTTTTTTTCACCCTATTTCTATGTTTGTCTATCATTTTCTGTGCATCTTAATGTGCGTCAATTTGTTTATTTATTTCTGTCGGTTGCTATTTCTCGCTCTCTCTCTCTCTCTGTATCTTCAAGTTTTTCTCTGTATCTTTCTCTCTATCATTGTCATATTATCTGCCTGTATGTGATTGTCTCTATCCTTCTGTGTGATGCTCTTTCTCTTTGTACATCTGTCTTTATCAGAGACCATTTGACTGTTTCTGTTCTTGAATCGATTATTCTCTCTATGCATAGCATTTTTAATTATCATGCACGTTTTTTTTTCAACCTGCAACGAATTTTTCATTCACAATATGACTATATCATCAAGGTAGACTACTAACAAGATTAACTAAATATTTGTCTTGTTATCAGTCTAATTGTCTATTTTAGCCTAGTTCAGTATATTTTTTTTTGTAGTTCAATACAATAACAAGTAAAATTCCCTTATCGGGGCAGATGAAGTGTATTTATTTCAGTATCCTGGTATATTAAAGGATTGTGTGGTTAGTACAATACTCAGCCGCCTTTAACATCCCCCCCCCCAACTATAAGACAAATCCCCGATTAAAGCTATGTTGTCTTGTGGACTTTCACCAGGATCTGAAAAAGTCCCAAGTTCTCACTAAGTTTCGAACCCTGGACTCCTCCGATTGACAGTCAAGCGCTTTACATCGCACAACAACCCACTCCATCAATTAAATAGAGTAAAAAACTTTAAAACAATAGATATTTATAAAAGTGAAAAAAAAATCTTAATAGATACATTTATAGGATAGTTAGCTGGATAAACAGATAGAAAGTTGAATAAATACATAGACAGTTGGATAAGTAGATAGACAGCTGAATAACTGAAGGAATAATTGAGACTGAAAATTGGGAAATGGTGACGTCAATCGATTGCACGCGATAAAAATAGCCAGTGGGGGGGGGGAGACTGGAAACATAAAACGATTCTTTTGTTTATCAATACATTGACTAAGGTAGAAGTGCTTTTACGATTTTTTTTTGGGATTTCAGACAAAGGTACTTGTCTGAGTGATGTTGGGGGGGGGGGGATTTAGGGCTAGTCAAAGGTATATTTGGGGAATCTATGCCAATACTGTCTTGTGGCAACTTTTCTTAATCCATACTAATCTATGACCACTTAATCATCCCCCTCCCCCCCAGCTTTTGGTATCCCTGAATATACCTGATAATGCCCTTCAATTTATTGGCCCTGACTGTTAGCTATGTTTGCATGTCCAAACACTTGCCTACAACTTTGTTTTATACATGTCAATGTTATTGTCCGTTAGATTCGATACTCTGTAATACTATGGTGTAGCATATGACTAACTGTAGAAGAACCAGTGGAACTCGATTATGGTGAAGGAACTATTTTTCACATGAAAAATAATTCTTTAAACATAAGTTATCTCACAAAGTTTATACATGGAAATAACGTTGCCCATACTTTGACTAATCAATAGTCAATACAGGTAGGGGATCTAATCGCTATTCTCATACTCTCTACCTACTCGAAATGTTTCAACTGTCTCATTCACGACAGTTAGATTAATATCTTTAGTACTTTTAGTCTATTCTGGCTATTTCTTTAGTATGTTTTGACAGATTTTTTTTTATTTACTACATTATAAAGCAGCTAAGTTTATCCGGGTCGCTTCCGTCCGTGTGGGGAATCCGTTCTATAAATAAACGACCTCGACATAATTCAAAATGGCGCTAGCGTCGAATTGATTCGACAATTTCAAAAATCTACAGCCTATGACGTCCCGATGGTACTTCGCTATAAATAAAACAAATCCTCTATGACGTCATTTCTCGATGAGTGCTGTATCGTGCCTTCACACTGCTAAATGACGTAGTAAAGTATTTTTTTTTTTACTTTTCAGTGCATTTTTTATAATAATCGTTCTATAAATAAACGACCTCCGTAAAAGCCGTCGGCTGCGCATATGGCAGAAATAAATAAAACAATATTATTTGATAAAATAATCACGTGACCAACGAAAACAAAAATTCAAAATGACGTCATGCCCGTGTCTCGATTCGATTGTTTTTTTAAATCTACAGCTTTAAATAGTTTCTGTGGTTTTTTATTATGAAATGTAAAAGTACCAAATATTAAATAATGATAATAATATATAATATCATTCAAATTATTTTAGTTTTTATTACAACAGATAGCATTTTAACATCGTCAAACGTAAACAATAAGACTAGGTCACTATAAAATTCCACCTGTCGTTCAACGGGCAAAAATATTTATTAAATAATTTACTAAAGCCTACACTTACAACGACAGAAAGAATAGGTTAATTCGCAGTTTCAATTACAACTGATATTATTTTTAATTTAACAATGGTAAACAATATTAGGGCATACACAAATAAATGAATACAAAACAAATCATAAAATAGAAATAAAAGAAACAAACTATTCATAAAAACAAACACATATAAAGGGTATCTGGGGGTAAAGATGCTGCTTTAGCGAACATATTTCATTTTTTTGTTTTATGTTTTCTATTTGAATGAAATGGTTTAATCCAACTATGTTGGCTTAGACGGACCCATAGATTTGATAGATATCTATGGACAGACCCGAAAAAATAATAATACAGAGTCCGCTTAGTCTGAACCTTAGCCTCTGAGTAACGATTAAATCATAAAATTCAAAAAATTTTCATAAAATAAAAAAAAATAACAATAATAAACTTTATATATAGCCAAGCTAAGTGCATATTTGCTACGGGTCCGAATAACAATCAGACTTTATTATGACCGGGTCCGAATAACAATCGGACTTTATTATGACCGGGTCCGAATAACAATCAGACTTTATTATGACCGGGTCCGAATAACAATCAGACTTTATTATGACCGGGTCCGAATAACAATCGGACTTTATTATGACCGGGTCCGAATAACAATCAGACTTTATTATGACCGGGTCCGAATAACAATCGGACTTTATTATGACCGGGTCCGAATAAAAATAGGAGTTTATTGGGACCCGGGCCCGAATAACAATCGGACTTTATTATGACCGGGTCCGAATAACAATCGGACTTTATTATGACCGGGTCCGAATAACAATCGGACTTTATTATGACCGGGTCCGAATAAAAATAGGAGTTTATTGGGACCCGGGTCCGAATAATCACTTTATAATTTATAAATAATAATAAATACTGAAGTCTTTAAAATATTTTAAATAATGTATCATTTTACTATTTGCTAATTGGATCATTTAAAAAACCTTTTTATTACTTATGAAAATGGCGACTATTGAAACATTGGTCGAAAGTAATGAGGTATGCACTGAAATGGTTTGTTTTTTCAAGTTCCTGACGATAGGGGTGAACGCGACCAAATTTGAACAGCTTTTTATCAGCGACATGTTTGCGTGGCACAAAAGCAAAAATTTTGTCTCATGTGATACTCCCTTAATAAGGAGCCGAAGCCGAGCCGGAGCATTCAAATTTGTGGGAGCCGAAGCCGGAGCCGAGCCAAAAAATGGCGGCTCTGCAAGCTTGGGGTAAACACTGATCATGATTGGCTCATAAACAAAATTTTGGTCACCATTTAGCCACAGTTTTCTGTTTATAACTATATTAGCCACATCTTTCGGTTTATTAGCCAACTTCTTACTGTTGTAAGAGATCCCTTTGGATTAATCGGGATTGTGCGACATTATGTCAGATCTGTGAAAGTTGAAGGCAAACCGTAATGATTAAACGATAGACCTTCAGAAAACGTATAGCAACTTTAAACTCTTGTAATAGATCAAATTGACTTGTGTACTGATAACTCGATTGATGATAGCTGGGTTAATTCTATCATCTAGGTACAACAAAGTGTGTGCATAGGGATGACAATATTTAGACATTCTTCGCTATACATGTAGCAAGTTCTACAACGAAAATGTTATTTTTTGTGAGCAAGTCCATCATTTTGAGTAATTCATGTAAAATACAAAGGTGATAAGGTCGTAGTGATCGTAAAATCATGGTAATGTGAGGACCGAGCGATCGTGTGATTGACTAGTGAGGTTGTGGTGATTGACTGATAAGATCGTAGTGATGAACTGGTGATGTCGTGGAGATTGATTGGTGAGATCGGGGTGATTGATTGGTGAGGTCGTGGTGGTTGACTGTTGAGGTCGTGGTGATTAACTGGTGAGTTGGTGGTGATTGACTGATGAGGTCAAGGAGATCGTGTATTTACGGGGTCGTGGTGATTGACTGGTGAAGTCGTGATGATTGACTTGTGAGGTTGTGGTGATTGACTGCTGAGGTCGTGGAAATCGTGTTATCTATTTACGGGGTCGTGGTGATTAACTGGTGAGGTCATGGTGATTAACTGGTGAGGTCATGGCGATTGACTGGTGAGGTCGTGGTGATTAACTGGTGATGTCGTGGTGATTGACTGGTGAGGCCGTGGTGATTAACTTGTGAGGTTGTGGTGATCGTGAGATTTTTTAACACTGAATGATAATTGCAACCATGACACTCAGTATTGGATTGCAGTGCAGGTCAATGTGATGAATAGGTCAGGAATGACCTTCGTAGTTCATCGCGACTTGTGTTTCTCGAGCATATATTGAGGTCTGTCAATGAACGACGATGGTAAAACTACAAATAGATCAAAGTCAGTGAAAAATGTGTCTTGTCTGTTCTTAACATCGTTGAATTGCAGGTAAACTTCACCTAATATTTTCTTCTCTCTCTATGTAACTTAGATTTTTCGGATTAAAATAGTTAATACATATCAAGCAAACACTGGGTTTAAAAATTAGGAAGCAAAAAGCAGTATTATCATGAGGTTTCTGAAATAAGACGATATGAATAGAAGTTTTCTTCTTCGGTAACTGCCAGAACTAATTTTAAATCTAGACACTTAATAGCCGTCTTCATTATTGCAGAACATGAGAGATTTTGAAGTACAGAATAAAATGTGTGGGTTTCAATAATGCGTTGTAGTTGTTTGTCTTTTTTTTTCAATACAATTTCAATATTCTCAAACATTTGACTAACAATGACTATACCAACTTCAAATACTACAGTTGCATTAAAACTGACACTATCTGTGTGTGTAATGATTTTTGTTGACGTGAATGACAATATTTATGTATTTTGACTTATCTGAAATATTTTCGATTGCGGATGGGAGATACGTATGAAAGTGTTACAATCATACACCTCATAATTGTGTGAAAGTGTTACGATCACACAGCTCATATTTGTATGGAAGTGTTACAACCATACAGCTCATACTTGTGTGGAAGTGTTACAATCATACATCTCAAACTTATGTGGAAGTGTTTCAATCATACACCTCATACTTAAGTGGAAGTGTTACAATCACATAGCTTACGTGTGTATGTACGTCTTACAATCACATACCTAATATGTGTCTGGATGTGTTACAATCACATATCTAATATGTGTGTGGAAGTTTAACAACCATACAGCTCATACTTGTGTGGAAGTGTTACAAACATACATCTCATACTTATGTGGAAGTGTTTCAATCATACACCTCATACTTGTGTGGAAGTGTTACAATCACACAGCTTACGTGTGTATGTACGTCTTACAATCACATACCTAATATGTGTCTGGATATGTTACAATCACATACCTAATATGTGTGTGGAAGTGTTACAACCATACAGCTCATACTTGTGTGGAAGTGTTACAATCATACATCTCATACTTATGTGGAAGTGTTTCAATCATACACCTCATAATTGTGTGGAAGTGTTACGATCACATAGCTCATACTTGTATGGAAGTGTTACAACCATACAGCTCATACTTGTGTGGAAGTGTTACAATCATACAGCTCATACTTGTATGGAAGTGTTACAACCATACAGCTCATACTTGTGTGGAAGTGTTACAAACATACATCTCATACTTGTGTGGAAGTGTTACAATCATACATCTCATACTTATGTAAAAGTGTTTCAATCATACACCTCATAATTGTGTGGAAGTGTTACGATCACACAGCTCATACTTGTATAGAAGTGTTACAACCATACAGCTCATACTTGTGTGGAAGTGTTACAATCATACATCTCATACTTATGTGGAAGTGTTTCAATCATACACCTCATACTTGTGTGGAAGTGTTACAATCACACAGCTTACGTGTGTATGTACGTCTTACAATCACATACCTAATATGTGTCTGGATGTGTTACAATCACATACCTAATATGTGTGTGGAAGTGTTACAACCATACAGCTCATACTTGTGTGAAAGTGTTACAATCATACATCTCATACTTATGTGGAAATGTTTCAATCATACACCTCATAATTGTGTGGAAGTGTTACGATCACACAGCTCATACTTGTATGGAAGTGTTACAACCATACAGCTCATACTTTTGTGGAAGTGTTACAACCATACAGCTCATACTTGTATGGAAGTGTTACAACCATACAGCTCATACTTGTGTGGAAGTGTTACAAACATACATCTCATACTTGTGTGGAAGTGTTACAATCATACATCTCATACTTATGTGGAAGTGTTTCAATCATACACCTTATAATTGTGTGGAAGTGTTACGATCACATAGCTCATACTTGTATGGAAGTGTTACAGCCATACAGCTCATACTTGTGTGGAAGTGTTACAACCATACAGCTCATACTTGTATGGAAGTGTTACAACCATACAGCTCATACTTGTGTGGAAGTGTTACAAACATACATCTCATACTTGTGTGGAAGTGTTACAATCATACATCTCATACTTATGTGGAAGTGTTTCAATCATACACCTCATAATTGTGTGGAAGTGTTACGATCACACAGATCATACTTGTATGGAAGTGTTACATTCATACAGCTCATACTTGTGTGGAAGTGTTACGATCACACAGCTCATACTTGTATGGAAGTGTTACAACCATACAGCTCATACTTGTGTGGAAGTGTTACAAACATACATCTCATACTTATGTGGAAGTGTTTCAATCATACACCTCATACTTGTGTGGAAGTGTTACAATCACACAGCTTACGTGTGTATGTACGTATTACAATCACATACCTAATATGTGTCTGGATGTGTTACAATCACATACCTAATATGTGTGTGGAAGTGTTACAATCACACAGCTTACGTGTGTATGTACGTCTTACAATCACATACCTAATATGTGTCTGGATGTGTTACAATCACATACCTAATATGTGTGTGGAAGTGTTACAACCATACAGCTCATACTTGTGTGGAAGTGTTACAATCATACATCTCATACTTATGTGGAAGTGTTTCAATCATACACCTCATAATTGTGTGGAAGTGTTACGATCACATAGCTCATACTTGTATGGAAGTGTTACAACCATACAGCTCATACTTGTGTGGAAGTGTTACAATCATACAGCTCATACTTGTATGGAAGTGTTACAACCATACAGCTCATACTTGTGTGGAAGTGTTACAAACATACATCTCATACTTGTGTGGAAGTGTTACAATCATACATCTCATACTTATGTAAAAGTGTTTCAATCATACACCTCATAATTGTGTGGAAGTGTTACGATCACACAGCTCATACTTGTATAGAAGTGTTACAACCATACAGCTCATACTTGTGTGGAAGTGTTACAATCATACATCTCATACTTATGTGGAAGTGTTTCAATCATACACCTCATACTTGTGTGGAAGTGTTACAATCACACAGCTTACGTGTGTATGTACGTCTTACAATCACATACCTAATATGTGTCTGGATGTGTTACAATCACATACCTAATATGTGTGTGGAAGTGTTACAACCATACAGCTCATACTTGTGTGAAAGTGTTACAATCATACATCTCATACTTATGTGGAAATGTTTCAATCATACACCTCATAATTGTGTGGAAGTGTTACGATCACACAGCTCATACTTGTATGGAAGTGTTACAACCATACAGCTCATACTTTTGTGGAAGTGTTACAACCATACAGCTCATACTTGTATGGAAGTGTTACAACCATACAGCTCATACTTGTGTGGAAGTGTTACAAACATACATCTCATACTTGTGTGGAAGTGTTACAATCATACATCTCATACTTATGTGGAAGTGTTTCAATCATACACCTTATAATTGTGTGGAAGTGTTACGATCACATAGCTCATACTTGTATGGAAGTGTTACAGCCATACAGCTCATACTTGTGTGGAAGTGTTACAACCATACAGCTCATACTTGTATGGAAGTGTTACAACCATACAGCTCATACTTGTGTGGAAGTGTTACAAACATACATCTCATACTTGTGTGGAAGTGTTACAATCATACATCTCATACTTATGTGGAAGTGTTACAAACATACATCTCATACTTGTGTGGAAGTGTTACAATCATACATCTCATACTTATGTAAAAGTGTTTCAATCATACACCTCATAATTGTGTGGAAGTGTTACGATCACACAGCTCATACTTGTATAGAAGTGTTACAACCATACAGCTCATACTTGTGTGGAAGTGTTACAATCATACATCTCATACTTATGTGGAAGTGTTTCAATCATACACCTCATACTTGTGTGGAAGTGTTACAATCACACAGCTTACGTGTGTATGTACGTCTTACAATCACATACCTAATATGTGTCTGGATGTGTTACAATCACATACCTAATATGTGTGTGGAAGTGTTACAATCACACAGCTCATATGTGTATGTAGGTGTTACAATCATATTTACAACTGATCCATCAGAGACTTTTTAACTCTAGAAACAACACACCACATTTGTGTTTCTCTTTCATCGTCAATGATGAAATAAATTCACTGCAATCTGTTTTCCTCAGTCGTCATAGGTAAAAGTCTGCAAATCAAGTGATCTACTTGTCTCTGAACATTAAAGGAAGGCATACGATTCTTTCAACGATTTTGCTACCGCCTAATGACGTCATTCAAAGTGCGTTGTTGCATCATAAAATGTTATTCAGAAAAAGTTGACTTTGAGGAAGTGAGTCACCAAGAAGGTCAGAAAGTTTATGTAAATAATTGAGACAGACATTGACACCATTAAAGTACAAAATGGTAAACACGCATTTCCTTAAATGAGCTTAACAATAGTGACAGACTAATTTCCAGGCATCCACTGTGTAACGGTTTGTTATATTCTAAATGTAGGTTTTGGTCGTAAAATAATAAACATTGGGCTTTTTTGAGCCTAATGTTTTTTTCGTTTGTGCCGCTTGGCATTATTTGGATCACGTATAGAAACAGAAGCTCTTTTGATTTCAGGGCCTGATTTGTAATATTTGGCAACTGCATCAGCATTGATTTGAACTTGTGGATTCGCCTGCGAGTATTTGGCAACAGCATCTTCATGAAATACTTTCGGCTGTATTTGATCCAAACATGTTTTTTTTCGTTTTAGCTGCATTTCAAAATTTGGATCATGTTTGGAAACAGAAGTTCTGTTTAAATCAGTGTTTGATTTGTAATATTTAGCATAATCATCGTCATCGATTAGAGCTTGCATATTAACCTGCGAGTATTTGTCGACAGCATCTTCATGAAATAATTTCGGTTGTTTTTGTGCCAAACATGTTTTTTTTCGTTTTTTCCGCTTCTCATTATTTGGATCATGACTAGAAACGTCATCTATTTTGATTTCAGGGTTTGCTTTGTAATATTTTGCAACAGCATCATCATCGATTTGAACTAGCGAATTCACCTGCAAGTATTTGGTGATAGCATCTTCATGATAAGTCGGATTTATATGCAAATATTTGTCGACAGCTTTTTTATTAACGACATTCGAATGTTTTTTAGCCAATTTAGTTTTTATTCGTTTTTGTCGCTTTTTATCATTTGGTTCATGTCTAGAAACAAAAGCTCTTTTGATTGCAAGGCTTGATTTGTAATATTTGACAAAAGCATCAGCATTGACTTCAACTTTTGGATTCACCTGCGAGTATTTGTCGACAACATTTTTATGAAATGTTAGATTGGTCTGCGAGTATTCGGCGACATAATCTTCAAGTAATGTTGGGTTTGTCTGCGAGTATTCGGCAATAGAGTCTTTATGAACTTCATTTGTCTGCAAAATATTAGCAACAGCTTCACGACATTTTTTCCGTTTGCCTCCATCAGTACATGAACCACGACGTCTTACAACCTTATTATTTGATGTTTTGTTAAAGATTGTATTGGTGATGTCAGAGTTCGTTAGAGTGTCGTGGGTTTTTCGTTTTTTTTCAATCACATTATCATTTACAGAATAAGTTTTTTTCAAGTTATGTTCTGCCTTTGTCAAGCGTTCTAAACATACAACTGGCCTCATTAATGACTTGGCATCCACATTTTTAGAGTTCAAACATTCATATACATCAAAGTGTCCAACACTCAAATCGTCACCTGTGAAATTAAGATATTTAAGAGGCATTAATGTTTGTCCGAACGTGTACAGTACTTCACCATTTCGGTACACCCGAAAGCGACGACTGAACAATTCTGCGGCAGCCATCAACTCACATGAAGAACCATATGCTAAGGGATTAAGCATTTCCCTTTTATAGTGATCCTTCGTCTGATAATTGTCTCCTATACCGTCATCAGTCCACACTTTGAACCTGTCCCAGTTATTCACTACATGAGACACAATTTGCCTTCTTATATCTTGTGATAGCCTGATATGACCGTGCAATATGTAGCACAGAGAATGGAAGAGACAGCCGCCATCTCCGGGCATGGGAACCACTTGGAAGTCAACAGTTTTTTGATCGGTCGATGTCATCTGGATAGACATGTTAATGGAGATACGTTAAATAATGAAGGACAAGACGTACTACTAAAATAGATTTTATAATTGTAAAAATGAATAGTTTGATTAAACATTATTATATAATAGCTGTAGCCTGCAAAACCTTTACATAGAGTTATATTCCCTTAGTTTTGATAGGTAGGCTACGTTGTTTTTGGTTCCGGAAATATTTTTTCATGATTTTATTATAATTTAAAGATGCAATATGTTGTAGACGCCGGCAAGACGACATTTTGATTTCTTGAATTCCACTTCCGATATGATGCAGAAGCGCGACCGCTATTATTATTATATAAAACAATATCTCCCGTGGTGCCTCCATAGGCATTGCGCTAGTGGTTTATAGGATCTAAGAGATCTCATCCCATCTTTAAATGGACTTCGCACACATCAAAAAATGAATAATTAAACAATCTAAAAATCTATAGAAAAAAAATAAGTGTACTTTATCCAGGGCTTTCTTATCCTATAGACACATTATTTACTGAAACATGTTAGGGTAGCGCCATTTTTACAGGCCCTGATAATTCGCTTCACCTTAAATTATACAAATAAAGTACTGCATTCTGCATTTATTCAAACCATAATTGTAAAATAAATGTTTAATTTTCGAATTATAGTGTAATAAAAAGTACACTGATACGGTATTATTTTCTATAAGTGTTATCGTTATATTTAGTAGTGTAAAACAATGTATATACAAATAAATAAATAATTCGGAACTGACGCGCCAATATGTCTACCAGTTATCTCCTCTTTCCGCCAATCTAAGGCACGTCACTTTTAATACTTCATATACATGAATTTAATAGATGGCTGGTCCTATGTTGTACATTCAAAAACGTCGTATACAATGTATACTATACATGAATTGAATAGATAGTTGGCTCTATTATATACATTCAAATACGTCATATACATGAATGGAATAGATGATTGGTCCTATATTGTACATTCAAATACGTCATATGCATGAATTTAATAGATGGCTGGTCAATTGTAATACTTTCCAATACGTCTCAAAAATACTGTATTGTTCCGGCGTGCAATAGTCATCAATTTTCAATTATGTGCGAATTGATGGACTGGTGATTAGATAATATAGTGAGCAGACAGAAGATGTCATTGTTTTAATCCCTCAGATGACACCCTAAATCTGTTCTTCTGTGTGTTGCTGACCATTGAAATACAAAACATCGACCTTGTACTGAGATACTCTTTCAACCTCACGTGACCCCTGGATGTCACGGAAATGAGCCTGTGTTGGCCTTTTGTAATGTACCCAGAATATGTTAGCGGTAGTTGTGGGATTTTTTCTGTGTTGTATAATTTTATTATCATTAGACTTCCCTGTTGACTTCATTTCCCAAGTTTAAAGATCCTCATTTTTGCATATAATATAGAGCGTTTCATATTAGTTGTGGGATTTCTCGTTTTTTTTTTTTAGTGTGTATTGTTACCTGCTGTCGCCCAAGACTCCCGCAATTGTAATTCAGCTGTGTGTGTGGAGAGTTGTACGATTTATGTAGTTAAAAACGAAATATTTTGGGAGGGACTAGGCTATCAAGTGCAAAAAAAAAGAGATTGAAAGAAGAGAGATTTAGAGAAGAGAGTGAAACAATTGAAGTTACATTATATTGCGGTAAATAAATGAAAATTGAGTTATTTGTTAATCATATCAATAATATTTTACAGGTCTTGATAAAATAAGACAGCAGCAACAACCGAGACTAAATAATATCCAACAAATAACTAAATGATCATCACAAAGCAATCCCATAGTAACTCATATATATATATATATATATATATATATATATATATATATATATATATCATTGTATATAGCATTTTTACGACAATATACACATGATTTTCACAAAGCGATCACGCAGTAACTAAAACACAACAGTGCATTAAAAATTGTTACACAATGAACTAAGTACCATCATTTGATGATGGTAAATATTAACTTAAATAGTAGAAAAATAGAAGTAAAAATGTCAAAATGTGTATACTAGGACAATAAACAAATAACCAACAGATTGAATGTTGTTTCTTTGTATGAAATACTTCACAACATGTTGTGTCACACAAAGTACGTCACACACTTCACAACATATTGTGTCACACAAAGGTACATCGCATGCCTTTTAAACGTATTTCAATTCTTTGTTAAGCTTTTTTTTTTATTTTGTTATGAATTCTAATCTAAATAGTTGACGGACAACGTCCCTGATGTAATCTCTCTCCCCCATCGCTCGCCCCATCTGTCGGTTGAATGTATGGCAAGTATTTCTAGAGTCAGATACAGCCCATTCGTGACACATGTTGTTGACAAATACATCTTTTCTCTAACCACTGGCCGGAAGTTAAATTCATCCACTGCTAAATAGGATGCCAGCTCTAATGGGTTGTAATAATTACTTATTTAGATAACTTTTTGTTTTTCCCGAGCATCTTACACTCCTGTCATATGTCCACTAAATGCACATTTCCGTAATGATATGTTCTATTGTAGAGATGGTCAACCGTGTTTACACAATGTCATTGTAAATCAAGCAATAAATCTGACTTCCATCTTCAAGCCCCCATTTAGGCCACTTAGAATAACATTTTACACTTTTAGCTAAATTCTTGGTCCGTCTGATTATTCCACGTTTGTCAAATTTAGATGGACTGATGAGTGTACATTATTTGTTGTCGTTATTGTATGTTTTCCATGTCACAATAGAAGTGTTGCAATAATATGCGCCTTATACCTCTAAGCCCAGACTAGTATTAATTTCACGTCCCCAGCCCATATGAACGTCGTGTTGCTACACTGTATATGTACTTTGAGTATACTTTTACCTATCCAGGTCTTAGCCCCGCCCACTCCATTCCCTTCTTATATGACATTTTTTTTTAAATGTAAGGGGGGGGGAGCAAATGCCCCCCCCCCCTCTTATATAACATTTTTTAAAAATGTAGGGGGAGGGCAAATGCCCCACTTGCCCCCCCCCCCATGAATACGCCCTTGATCATGGGTCTAGGACTTATGGCTGCTGAGATCTAGGGTGATGACAGACAGACAAAACGGGGACAATATAGCGTTTTTTTTTTTCGAAAATGCTCTAAAAATATTGAAATAATAAATTACTTTCTCTCCCCAAGGTCCAGTCAGTAGGAGCTGGAATGCAAGTCCACAAGTCCAACCAACTTTAAATGGGTACTTGGCTTTAAGTTGGGGGAATAAAGGCGACTTGGTGTTGTGTGGTCAACACAATCAATTTATGTGGTGAAGTTACTGAAACAGATGAATTCTAAACTTCATCTGCCCCGATGAGCCCGAAGAGGCTTAAGAGAACTTGACTTTTTTTTTACTTTACTATTTGTTTTTCATTGCAATATAATATATTAAAGACCTGTAGATAAGTGTGTTCAGGTAATGATGTAAATATGCGTATTGTGTTTAGATATAGATAATGATGTAAATATAGGTATTGTGTTTAGATATAGATAATGATGTAAATATAGGTATTGTGTTTAGATATAGATAATGATTTAAATATAGCTATTGTGTTTAGATATAGGTATTGTGTTTAGATATAGATAATAATGTAAATATAGGTATTGTGTTGAGACATCCCCCTTAACGGCAACTATAAAAAGAAAAAGAGAAAAAAATATCAGCTATTATAGGGCCCCTATATTTGTGGGTGTGGTTTCCCTTCAGCAAGTGGCCGGATGCTTTCATTTATAAGCGCCCTAAACAATTACACAACGTCAAGTGCCTGTAAGTGGCTCTGTAACAGGTTCATTACATGCTATAGTCTAAACGTGTGGCTCTCGCGTCGCTTATTACAGTATCCCAACGCCCCGAGTACTACCACGTACTTCTTTATTTGTGCGTTAAGATGGCCCTTGGTGCAAGAACAGATGCTGAGCTCAATAGTTCAACTATAGCCGTCACGAAGATAATGTAAAAAAAAAAAGGTACCATTGTAGTGAGTCAGTGCCGAACCAGGGGATTTGTGGGCCCGGGAGACTAGGCCTTTTTTAAGGCCCTGCATTTTGACATTTGACACCATAACATGAGATAATGCACATAATATTGAATGTAAAAAAAATTGTTGGGGCACCCTTAAGCTGGGACCAAAGGACTTTTGAATTCGTACCCCCCTCCCCCACTCTAGGTAATTCTCTTTACTGAGTCCCGCGCCTTAAGGGCCCGAACGGTCTTTCAATTTTTTTTTAATATATTAATTTATTTTGCTGTTATGACAAATCGACTCTGTATTTGCTTTAAAAAAACAACAGCATTTTTCCAGAGTTACATATTTGGGAAATTATAATTAAAGCTGCAGTTCGATTAAAGAAAGGATCGAAACTAACATATACTTAGACATTTTAATCTGAAATAAATGCAAATTTAATCGATTCAAGCTATTTCATTTGTTTGTATTCAAACAAGTTTCTTATTATATTATATCTAAACATTGAAATAATAAACAAGCCATTTTAATTTACAAAAGAGTTATCATTAATTGTAACATATCTGTTAAGCATCAGCATATCTGTCTATTGAATGAGTTATTCAGATCAGTTTATTGACATGTACCAATCAATTCAAGTGGTACTAGTTGTTGTTTTTTATTAACAACAATCTCAAACTTGTGTCTATTACTTGAGTTTTAGTTCCAAACTCTTGATACGTGTCGAGCCCCTCCCCTCAATACCTCTCATATTTCTCCACACTTTACCCTACCCTACCCGCCCCCACTAGGGTGATAACTATTTTCATTATTTTTCGTAACCAACATGAAACCCATCACATTCGAGGAACAATTGTATGTAGATGACAGTAGCAACATTAATTTTTTTTTAATTGAAAAAAAGTTCCCCCACCTTTTCATTTTTGTTTTCACATATCGCGCAGTTTAACTATCGGTAACTGAATTTTTTCATGACTTACTAGACTGCTTTTAAGCACATTCCAGTCAGTTAATTTCATTTGTTTATAAACAAGGCATCTACCCTCATCTTCTAAACAGAATAGGGATCCGAGAATTACATCTGTTGAAAAGCTAATCAATCTCACACTGATGCCCAAAAACCGTCAAATTCTTGGAAACTTCACTTTTCTGTTCAATAGCCAGAAACGGCGACTGGATCGAATCAAAATTATGATTACGGATATAGAATTGCTCTTGAGGGAAATTCTAGACTTTTCACTATTATCCAGCGTTCTAATCAGAAAGAAACTCAATTGTCTGTTTGATTTATATGACAAAAACAAAAGAAACCGTCTGATAAATTTACTACAACACTTTCTAAGTTATTTGATGTCACCAACGTTAATGGAAAATGGAAAAGGAGGATAAAGAGCTCTACCAGAGGCAAGTTAAGAGTGGAGGAAAGATTGGTTATTCAATGGTCAAACAAGCCCCTTTAGAATCAATCCACCCAAGAAAATGAATCCGACTATCCAAAACTCAATCTCAAGCCAGCTCTTCTCAATCGCAACCTACACAAACACATACAACTGTCTCACAACCTACACAAACACATACAACTTTCTCACAACCTACACAAACACATACAACTGTCTCACAACCTACACAAACACATACAACTGTCTTATAATCTTCGGATTCTGAAACCTATGCTTCTTCACCCAACTCGACGACCTATTCTTCCACGTCATCTTCTCCTGAATGCAAACCAAAATACCAAAGAGCAAGCAGGTTTGCTAGGACTGAAAAACAACATTTCTACACATAAAGCATATGACGTTCTTGCAACCATTTCTGAACAGGGTCATGATGTGCCGGTTCCAAGTCGGGCGGGTGTTTGGAAACGAGTAATCTCTGAAGGACGGAAAATGAAAACCAAAATTTTTCAAAAACTTCAAAGCAAAGAACCCTATAGTCTCCAGTTTGATGGTAAAAGAGTGCAAGGGGAAGAGTATCAAGTAGTTCTGCTGAAAATATGACAACCAAAATAAAACTCGGTACTCTTAAATGTGAGAGTGGTTCTGCCGCGGCCATTCATCAGCTAATTGATGAATATAATGCTTGGGAAAATATTTGTATGTTAATTTGCAACATGACCGCAGAAATACTGACCATTTGCACGGCATTGTAAAGCTCATACAGGATGTCTTGAGCAATGGCTTTCAGAAGCCACAACATATTGACTGTCAGCACCATGTACTCGACCTTCTTCTGAAACATGTCATGAATTTTCTTATTCAAGAGCCAATGAGCAAACAAGAACTCAACTATTCCTTCATGGGCAAATTAACACAAAACTATGTCACTCTTCAAGCTGATTATCGCTTCTTGCGACAAAAGATGTTAGCACAGGCGAGAACCCACGTTGGCCTCGCATCAGCTGGAATAAATTACCAAATTTATACCAGGCAAGATGGAACTCACGTGCAATATTTACTGTTATAGCATTATTTCTGATACTAGAGTGGTGCAGTATTCTCGCTTCTGCCTGCAACTTCATCTGCTACGAATGGGCAAATGCTTGGTTCGATTCGCAACACTACAATGAAGCGTCCTTCAATGAAATGTTTACCTCAGTCATCAAGATAAAATGCAAGAAGGCAATTAAGTGTTTAAAGACCCATTGGTCAGTCGAGAAGTCATTAATTAACATTCCCAGATCTAACTAAATTGCTGAACGTGCTGTGAAACTGATGGCGGAACTTCATGCGAAATCGAGAAAAATTGAATTTTTGAATCTGAAGTTCATAGGGCAAAATATGTTTTGAACATTTCTTGTAAATTCTGTACATATTACTAATTGTTCTATATGTTATTTGTTAATAAAAGTTGATTAGTTATTATTAATACTCTTTTGAATTAAGCTAAAAAAAAATGTCCTTTTTTTTTGAAAAAAAAATATATTTTTTTCACTTTTTTCTTCCGAAAAATGGGGAGGTGGGGGAACTTTTTTCAAAAAAATTTAAAATGCAATTGATATTCTTAAATTACTCATAAAAGTTCCTCGATTGCAGGTGGTTTCATAAAAAAAAAATTTTTGTTATCACCCTAGCCCCCACCCATCCTACACAAACAATGACACTTGGCTTTATTTTCATAAGTACAGAAACATGATTACTTTCAAATCTTAAAATTGTCAAACAATACGGAACACCCTTTATGCCAGCTATTTAATAGTCACTATCATTTTTTTTTACGGCTCGGTGTAAATAAGTTTTATTCTTTTATTTTATTACATGCTCTACTCTTGTTATATTTACTATTGTACAGCTCATTAAATAATTTTGATAGTTTAACTCTTAAATAATTCAATAAAAATGTCGAAATTTCTGGCTAATGGGTTTCGTACTTATTTATTAATTGTTATTTTCAGGGTCAGAAAGTGAAACAAAAACATACTGTATCACACCATTCGACCACACCACTGTATAACACCACTAGATCACACCATTCGACCACACCACTAGATCACACCATTCGACCACACCACTGTATAACACCACTAGATCACACCATTCGACCACACCACTGGATAACACCACTAGATCACACCATTCGACCACACCACTGGATAACACCACTAGATCACACCATTCGACCACACCACTGTATAACACCACTAGATCACACCATTCGACCACACCACTGTATAACACCACTAGATCACACCACTCGACCACACCACTAGATCACACCATTTGACCACACCACTGGATAACACCACTAGATCACACCACTCGACCACACCACTGTATAACACCACTAGATCACATCATTCGACCACATCACTGGATAACACCACTAGATCACACCATTCGACCACACCACTGTATAACACCACTAGATCACACCACTCGACCACACCACTGTATAACACCACTAGATCACACCATTCGACCACACCACTGGATAACACCACTAGATCACAGCTACTATAATTTTGAGTTAAACTGAATATTACCGCGTTTTCGTTCGTGGTTGTTTTGATCATATAATAATTGTTGTAAGCTAAATCTAAATAATTCACTGTAGCTTCCAGCTGTTTCTAAACTTCTCAAAAGTAACCAAACTTTGTCGAATCATATGTATACGCGTCAAAAAGTCAAATAGACACAAATAAATAGATAGGCAGCCATATAGCTGTATAAGTGGATAAATGTAAAGACAAAGATACATTGATTTAAGAAAAATACATTATTCTAACAAGCATAAATGTGTGTGTAAATATATATATATATATATATATATATATATATATATATATGTGTGTGTGTGTGTGTGTGTGTGTGTGTGCTATGTGTGTGTGTGTGTGTCTGTGCGTCTGTGTGTTAACATATTGCGGTAAATGTTAAGTAGACTACATAAGAAACATAAGAAGTACTCACCACGGAATGTATTAACTAGATAAGTTAGAGTAGGATCTTGTGACGTCAGCTGGAGCTTTAGGTCTTCAATTGGTCGTAGTGAGTGTTTCCTCAATTAAGTTCTGACTGCAGCTACTGGACTGGTAGGCCTATACTAGTTGACTGAAGACCATGTAGAGATGGTTTTTTTCTAATTGAGATTCTGATGTCTAGAACGTAGAAGACTTGTAAACTGGATGTCTGTAAAAGGCAAAGTAGCGACTGTATCATCAATAAGAGATTTCAATGTCTAGTACACAATTAAGATTTTTTTTTTTTACTGAGGGGTCTGAAAAAGGCAGTGTAGAGACGGATCTACAATTCTGTCTACAGGGAAAAAAATGAGATGTTCGACTTTTAAAGGGATGCAACAATTAATAAATGGATCAATCAATTTTTGTGTATTATAATGACTTTTTTTGGGTTAATATTTTTTGTACTTTTTTTTTGTTAATACTTTCAGTTTATATTCATAGTAATTTATTATGTTGGGAAATGTGTGTGTGTGTGTGTGTGTGGGGGGGTTATTTAAACCTGACCGATCAGGAAATCGAACAATATCAAACGGATTAATCCGTATTCTGAGATATTACGCCACTGAACACCCAAAATGCCGCCCTCCCTCCTGCAGCAGATAAAGAGCCACACGAGGCGGGCCACCCTCCACGTATTTATACTACTGCACCTAAACTTAGGTTATGGAGACCTACATAATATACCTAGTTAGACTTATGCTTAAAAACTACATCTGTATATCAATGAAACTGATGCATACAATGACATTTTAATTTGAACAACTTATTGAGAATCGCTATTAAAAAAAAATTATAAGAGCCTTAAAATACCTAAAAATAAAACCTGTTACGACTTCTAACCATGGTGCAAACACAATAACAGAATAAAACAGTCATGTGTATGATGATAGCACAATAAACAGCTCCGACCTGCGCCACCAGCACCGGGAAATATATGGCTCTCGGGAACAATGTCAGGGTTAGGAGATTGTCAGGAGACCGAAGACTGTATCTATACTGTGATATCAAACATGTCCAGCAAGTAGGATTAATACCAATAATTGTCGACAAGGTGATAGACGACTTTAGACCAGGTTGGGGAGAAGATAATAGACAAATGGAACAGCAAAGGTGGGATGACCTCTAGAAGTAGACCGCGGGCGACGTCGGACAGTCCAGTAGAGTTAAACAATGACAACCATGTGACGCACCTTAGAAAGATTAGAATAGAAAGGACAATACGATGGTAGACTGTGACGTGAGTATAATTAAGGTGCGAACTTTATACGTATAAATATGGCTGGTCATAGACAGTAGTGGGGAGATTGTAGTTAGAGTTAAAATGGGTGGTTGAGGTAGTTGGGAGAAGAACGCATCGAGTAAAAATCGACATTAATGAGTAGGTACATATTTTTTTTTTGATTTGTCAGAGTAGAGGCATAGTGATTATTACAGTAATGGACTTATGGAATTATTGTGGAAATTAAAAGAAGTTTTCATTATGGACTTATGAAATTATTATTTATATTTATGTAAACAAAGAGTTGTGTTAACCACGCATCTTGTTCGGTTGGTTTTTCCGAGTTGTGTCTAAGAAATAAGTATCGAAAGTGAAAGAGGCAGGCATTAACATTACTGGCATCAATATTTAAATGAAACAAACCCGTAATAGATATATACAATGAAGGGGACCTTATATTTGTCCATCATGTATATTTATTAAAAACATGTTCCAAGTAATGTAATGTGTCCTGCTTCTCTTGCAAAATAAAAGTGGGTTAAACACCTTACAATTCAAGCCTTTTACTAATTCTGTGGATCATGTTTTCGAACTTCTTCCTATTCTTTCAGTGGCATAAACAGCCGTTGTACTGCCTGCGGCGAGATATGCAAAATAAAAATGTCGCCATCTTTTCTAAATTCAAACCCTCAAAATGTCTACCCGCTTGAAAACCGAGAAAAATATATTAAGATGCTTAAGACCAGGCTGGTCAAACTCCACAGTATATTGATGGGCGCATGGTCCACTTTGTGTTATCATGATGGCTGCATTGGCTCACATTGTGCTATGATGGCCGCTTGGTCCACTTTCTGTTGTCATGAGGGCCGCTTGGCTCACTTTGTGTTGTCATTAGGGCACATGGCTCACTTTGTGTTGTCATGAGGGCCGCTTGGCTCACTTTGTGTTGTCATGAGGGCCGCTTGGCTCACTTTGTGTTGTCATGAGGGCCGCTTGGCTCACTTTGTGTTGTTATGAGGGCCGCATCGTTCACTTTGTGTTGTCATGAGGGCCGCATCGTTCACTTTGTGTTGTCATGAGGGCCGCTTGGCTCACTTTGTGTTGCCATGAGGGCCGCTTGGCTCACTTTGTGTTGTCATTAGGGCACATGGCTCACTTTGTGTTGTCATGAGGGCCACTTGGCTCACTTTGTGTTGTCATGAGGGCCGCTTGGCTCACTTTGTGTTGTCATGAGGGCCGCTTGGCTCACTTTGTGTTGTCATGAGGGCCGCATCGTTCACTTTGTGTTGTCATGAGGGCCGCACCGTTCACTTTGTGTTGTCATGAGGGCCGCTTGGCTCACTTTGTGTTGTCATGAGGGCCGCATCGTTCACTTTGTGTTGTCATGAGGGCCGCATCGTTCACTTTGTGTTGTTATGAGGGCCGCTTGGCTCACTTTGTGTTGTCATGAGGGCCGCTTAGCTCACTTTGTGTTGTCATGAGGGCCGCTTGGCTCACTTTGTGTTGTCATGAGGGCCGCATCGTTCACTTTGTGTTGTCATGAGGGCCGCATAGTTCACTTTGTGTTGTCATGAGGGCCGCTTGGCTCACTTTGTGTTGTCATGAGGGCCGCTTGGCTCACTTTGTGTTGTCATGAGGGCCGCTTGGCTCACTTTGTGTTGTCATGAGGGCCGCATATATCACTTTGTGTTGTCATGAGGGCCGCTTGGCTCACTTTGTGTTGTCATGAGGGCCGCATCGTTCACTTTGTGTTGTTATGAGGGCCGCTTGGCTCACTTTGTGTTGTCATGAGGGCCGCTTAGCTCACTTTGTGTTGTCATGAGGGCCGCTTGGCTCACTTTGTGTTGTCATGAGGGCCGCATCGTTTACTTTGTGTTGTCATGAGGGCCGCATAGTTCACTTTGTGTTGTCATGAGGGCCGCTTGGCTCACTTTGTGTTGTCATGAGGGCCGCTTGGCTCACTTTGTGTTGTCATGAGGGCACATGGCTCACTTTGTGTTGTCATGAGGGCCGCTTGGCTCACTTTGTGTTGTCATGAGGGCCGCTTGGCTCACTTTGTGTTGTCATGAGGGCCGCTTGGCTCACTTTGTGTTGTCATGAGGGCCGCATCGTTCACTTTGTGTTGTCATGAGGGCCGCATCGTTCACTTTGTGTTGTCATGAGGGCCGCTTGGCTCACTTTGTGTTGTCATGAGGGCCGCTTAGCTCACTTTGTGTTGTCATGAGGGCCGCTTGGCTCACTTTGTGTTGTCATGAGGGCCGCATCGTTCACTTTGTGTTGTCATGAGGGCCGCATAGTTCACTTTGTGTTGTCATGAGGGCCGCTTGGCTCACTTTGTGTTGTCATTAGGGCACATGGCTCACTTTGTGTTGTCATGAGGGCCGCTTGGCTCACTTTGTGTTGTCATGAGGGCCGCTTGGCTCACTTTGTGTTGTCATGAGGGCCGCTTGGCTCACTTTGTGTTGTCATGAGGGCCGCATCGTTCACTTTGTGTTGTCATGAGGGCCGCATCGTTCACTTTGTGTTGTCATGAGGGCCGCTTGGCTCACTTTGTGTTGTCATGAGGGCCGCTTGGCTCACTTTGTGTTGTCATTAGGGCACATGGCTCACTTTGTGTTGTCATGAGGGCCGCTTGGCTCACTTTGTGTTGTCATGAGGGCCGCTTGGCTCACTTTGTGTTGTCATGAGGGCCGCTTGGCTCACTTTGTGTTGTCATGAGGGCCGCATCGTTCACTTTGTGTTGTCATGAGGGCCGCATCGTTCACTTTGTGTTGTCATGAGGGCCGCTTGGCTCACTTTGTGTTGTCATGAGGGCCGCTTGGCTCACTTTGTGTTGTCATTAGGGCACATGGCTCACTTTGTGTTGTCATGAGGGCCGCATCGTTCACTTTGTGTTGTCATGAGGGCCGCTTGGCTCACTTTGTGTTGTCATTAGGGCACATGGCTCACTTTGTGTTGTCATGATGGCCGCTTGATCCACTTTGTGTTGTCATGAGGGCCGCTTGGCTCACTTTGTGTTGTCATGATGGCCGCTTGGTCCACTTTGTGTTGTCATGATGGCCGCTTGGTCCACTTTGTGTTGTCATGAGGGCCGCTTGGCTCACTTTGTGTTGTCATTAGGGCACATGGCTCACTTTGTGTTGTCATGATGGCCGCTTGGTCCACTTTGTGTTGTCATGATGGCCGCTTGGTCCACTTTGTGTTGTCATGAGGGCCGCTTGGCTCACTTTGTGTTGTCATGGGGCCGCTTGGCTCACTTTGTGTTGTCATTAGAGCACATGGCTCACTTTGTGTTGTCATGATGGCCGCTTGGTCCACTTTGTGTTGTCATGATGGCCGCTTGGTCCACTTTGTGTTGTCATGAGGGCCGCTTGGCTCACTTTGTGTTGTCATGATGGCCGCTTGGTCCACTTTGTGTTGTCATGATGGCCGCTTGGTCCACTTTGTGTTGTCATGAGGGCCGCTTGGCTCACTTTGTGTTGTCATTAGGGCACATGGCTCACTTTGTGTTGTCATGAGGGCCGTATCGTTCACTTTGTGTTGTGATGAGGGCCGTATCGTTCACTTTGTGTTGTTATGAGGGCCGTATCGTTCACTTTGTGTTGTGATGAGGGCCGTATCGTTCACTTTGTGTTGTTATGAGGGCCGTATCGTTCACTTTGTGTTGTTATGAGGGCCGTATCGTTCACTTTGTGTTGTTATTAGGGCCGTATCGTTCACTATGTGTTGTGATGAGGGCCGTATCGTTCACTTTGTGTTGTTATGAGGGCCGTATCGTTCACTTTGTGTTGTGATGAGGGCCGTATCGTTCACTTTGTGTTGTGATGAGGGCCGTATCGTTCACTTTGTGTTGTGATGAGGGCCGTATCGTTCACTTTGTGTTGTTATGAGGGCCGTATCGTTCACTTTGTGTTGTGATGAGGGCCGTATCGTTCACTTTGTGTTGTCATTAGGGCACATGGCGCACTTTGTGTTGTGATGAGGGCCGCATCGTTCACTTTGTGTTGTGATGAGGGCCGTATCGTTCACTTTGTGTTGTTATGAGGGCCGTATCGTTCACTTTGTGTTGTGATGAGGGCCGTATCGTTCACTTTGTGTTGTTATGAGGGCCGTATCGTTCACTTTGTGTTGTGATGAGGGCCGTATCGTTCACTTTGTGTTGTCATGAGGGCCGTATCGTTTACTTTGTGTTGTAATGGTGGCCGCATTGGGACATATTGTGTTATGAGGGACGCATCGCTGAAACATTTTTCATGATGACCGCATAGCCATTTTGTATTATCAAGAGGACCACTTTTCTTGCTTTACCTAAAGCGCTAACAAGTTTTAAAATTTGTTCCCATAATCAATACACGATCCCTATTGGTGACTGTAAAGGCAAAGGTAAAGGTATTTTATTTGGGTGTGGGGGGTACATTGAGGGATGGAAGTACATTTGGGGGAAGATGTACACATGACCCGTTGTGTTGTCATGATGTAAACACGGCACATTGTGTTGTCATGATGTACACAAGACCCATTGTGTTGTCATGATGTACACATGGCCCATTTTGTTTTCATGATGTACACATGACCCATTGTGTTGTTATGATGTAAACATGGCCCATTGTGTTGTCATGATGTTAACATGGCCCATTGTGTCTTCATGATGTAAACATGACCCATTGTGTTGTCATGATGTAAACATGACCCATTGTGTTGTCATGAAGTAAACATGGCACATTGTGTTGTCATGATTTACACATGGCCCATTGTGTTTTCATGTTGTAAACATGACCCATTGTGTTGTCATGATGTACACATGGCCCATTGTGTTGTCATGATGTAGACAAGGCCCATTGTGTTGTCATGATGAACACATGGCCCATTTTGTTGTCAAGATGTGCACATGGCCCATTTTGATGTCATGATGTGCACATGGTCCATTGTGTTGTCATGATGTACACATGACCCATTGTGTTGTCATGATGTACACATGACCCATTGTGTTGTAATGATGTACACATGACCCATTGTGTTGTCATGATGTACAAATGACCCATTGTGTTGTCATGATGTACACATGGCCCATTTTGTTTTCATGATGTACACATGGCCCATTGTGTTGTCATGATGTAGACATGGCCCATTGTGTTGTCATGATGTACACATGGCCCATTGTGTTATCATGATGTACACATGGCCCATTGTGTTGTCATGATGTAAACATGACCCATTGTGTTGTCATGATGTAAACATGACCCATTGTGTTGTCATGATGTAAACATGACCCATTGTGTCTCCATGATGTAAACATGACCAATTGTGTTGTCATGATGTACACATGGCCCATTGTGTTGTCATGATGTACACATGGCCCACTGTGTTGTCATGATGTACACATGGCCCATTGTGTTGTCATGATGTAAACATGGTCCATTGTGTTGTCATGATGTTCACACGGCCCATTGTGTTGTCATGATGTAGACAAGGCCCATTGACTTGTCATGATGTACACATGACCCATTGTGTTGTCATGATGTAGGCATGGCCCATTGTGTTGTCATGATATACACATGGCCCATTGTGTTGTCGAGATGTAGACATGACCCATTGTGTTGTCATGATGTACACATGGCCCATTTTGTTGTCATGATGTGCACATGGCCCATTTTGATGTCATGATTTGCACATGGTTCATTGTGTTGTCATGATGTACACATGGCCCATTGTGTTGTCATGATGTAAACATGGCCCATTGTGTTGTCATGATGTAAACATGGCCCATTGTGTCTTCATGATGTAAACATTACCCATTGTGTTGTCATGATGTAAACATGACCCATTGTGTTGTTATGATGTAAACATGGCCCATTGTGTTGTCATGATTTACACATGGCCCAATTGTGTTGTCATGATTTACACATGGCTCATTGTGTTGTCATGATGTACACATGGCCCACTGTGTTGTCATGATGTACACATGGCCCATTGTGTTGTCATGATGTAAACATGACCCATTGTGTTGTCATGATGTAAACATGGCCCATTGTGTTGTCATGATTTACACATGGCCCATTGTGTTGTTATGATGTACACATGGCCCATTGTGTTGTCATGATATACACATGGCCCATTGTGTTGTCATGATGTACACATGGCCCATTGTGTTGTCATGATGTAAACATGGCCCATTGTGTTGTAATGATGTAAACATGGCCCATTGTGTCTTCATGATGTAAACATGACCCATTGTGTTGTCATGATGAAAACATTATCCATTGTGTTTTCATGATGTAAACATGGCCCATTGTGTTTTCATGATGTACACATGGCCCATTGTGTTGTCATGATGTAGACAAGGCCCATTGTGTTGTCATGATGTATACTTGGCCCATTTTGTTGTCATGATATGCACATGGCCCATTTTGATGTCATGATGTGCACATGGTCCATTGTGTTGTCATGATGTAAACATGGTCCATTGTGTTGTCATGATGTACACATGGCCCATTGTGTTGTCATGTTGTAAACATGACCCATTGTGTCTCCATGATGTAAACATGACCCATTGTGTTGTCATGATATACACATGGCCCATTGTGTTGTCATGATGTAAAAATGGCCCATTGTGTTGTCATGATGTAAACATGGTCCATTGTGTTGTCATGATGTAAACATGGTCCATTGTGTTGTCATGATGTACAAACGGCCCATTGTGTTGTCATGATGTACACATGGCCCATTGTGTTATCATGATGTACACATGACCCATTGTGTTGTCATGATGTAGGCCATTGTGTTGTCGAGATGTAGACATGACCCATTGTGTTGTCGAGATGTAGACATGACCCATTGTGTTGTCATGATGTAGCCATGACCCATTGTGTTGTCATGATGTACACATGGCCCATTGTGTTGTCATGATGTAAACATGGCCCATTGTGTTGTCATGATGTACACATGACCCATTGTGTTGTCATGATGTGGGCATGGCCCATTGTTTTGTCATGGTTTACACATGGCCCATTGTGTTGTCATGATGTAGGCATGGCCCATTGTGTTGTCGAGATGTAGACATGACCCATTGTGTTGTCATGATGTAGCCATGACCCATTGTGTTGTCATGATGTAGACATGGCCCATTGTGTTGTCATGATGTAAACATGGCCCATTGTGTTGTCATGATGTACACATGACCCATTGTGTTGTCATGATGTGGGCATGGCCCATTGTGTTGTCATGATGTACACATGGCCCATTGTGTTGTCATGATGTAGGCATGGCCCATTGTGTTGTCATGATGTACACATGGCCCATTGTGTTGTCATGATGTAGACATGGCCCATTGTGTTGTCATGATGTACACATGGCCCATTGTGTTGTCATTATTTACACATGGCCCATTGTATTGTCATGATGTACACATGGCCCATTGTGGTGTCATAATGGCCTTACACGACAACTATTTTAAGTTATTTATTACAATTTATCGTTTGACATTTAAACTTCGTTGACATCTGTTCTATCCTGCAGGTGGGGGGGGGGGGGGAGGCGTCACTAAAATGTGTAACAATTTGATCCCACAATCAATACATGACCCATAAATGTGTAAAATAAAGTTTCTTAATATTTTATCTATCGATCAGTCTAGTATCATGTACATAAACACAATGTACAAGTTTAAAAACACATTAAACGTAAACTTAAAATAATATTTTAATCTTGATAAATAAAATATAAGGGCATATAGACGGCTGAGATTAGCAAACATAGAATTGGGCAGATAAAGAAACATCGTAAATTGAAAGATGTGACAGGGTGTGGTCAATCGATGACATGCTAGAAAATCAGCGAGAGCGGGGCGGAGATTTAGAGGCAGGAATAACTTGATCGTTTTGTTTAACAATACATGAGTATAAGTTGAGCCAACATTACGTTTTTACATACATGTCGGGGCGGTTGGGGGAAGGGGGCGAGGGGGGTCAATGATACTTTTTTTTCGGGGGTGGGGGTGATGTAAAGGTACATTTGGGGGTGGGGTACATTTTGGGGGAGGGGGGACATTTGAGGCTTGTTCAATTTGGAGAGGGGAAAATTTCGGGGGGGGGGGGTACATTTTGGGGTGGAGGTACTCCATATTGGGTAGATAAAGAAACAGTGTAAATTGAAAGATGTGACAGGGTGTGGTCAATCGATAACATCAGCGAGTGGGTGTTGGGGAAGAGGGGTAAAAGATACATTGGGGGGGGGGTGAGTCAAAGGTATATCTTGGGAAGGATGGAGGCAAAAATACATTTGTTGGTTGCGGTACATTTGGGGTGGGGGACGTTTGGTGGTGGTACATTTTTTTTTTGGGGGGGGACCATTTGGGGAGAGGGGTTACATTTGAGAGGTGGGGGTACTTTTGGATGGATGGGTACATTGTGGGGGGAGGGACAATATGGGGGGTACATTTAAGAGGGGGAACCAATTTGTTTGGGAGGACATTGGGGGGAGTACATTTGGGGGGAGGGGGTCCTGGGTACATTTGGGTGGGACTGGAACATTTGGTTATTTGAGGTACATTTTGGTGGGGCAGGTACAATTGGGTGGGGCAGGTACTTATGGGAAAGGGGAATTACATTTGGGGGGGGGGGTACATTCGGAGGTACATTTGGTAGGAGGGGGTCCTCGGTACATTGGGGGGGGGTCAAAGTTACATTTGCAAAAATTCTAGCTAGACGCTTGCAAATTGTAGACCCAAAGGTTTTCTACCGACCCCCAACTATTGCATCTTTTCAATTAGTGTTAATTAGAAGTGCATTGATACACCACCATATAGCAGGCCGTCACTGTTAGCTAAGTACGTCAGCCAAAACATTCATTAAAACTTTGTTCAATACTTTTTAATTAGAGAAATGATTTAGCAAATTTTCTTTTTTTTAAATAAAACATACCAATTCTGAAAGTTTTTTGACTTACCGGGTGAGGGGGGCCTTCACGACAGGTGGGGTGGGAAGGGGGCTGCTTAGCAGATACGGAATTGGTTGACTTAGTTTAATTAACAGTAAGAAAACATCTGAACAAAGTAAAAAAATAAACAAGTACTTACGTGATATCTGAGTCTTTCTGTCGCACAAAGCAATGTAGGCGTATCAAGTAAAATGTCTTGGACTGGATATATATCTTTGACACTCTGGAACTTTATTTTTCCGGATCTCTTGATTATGTCTCACTGTTTATTTTGGGTGTATGATGTAATTCACGGTTTTCACTTGGTATAACTAATGATTTTCTGTTGAGAATATTCTAGATTTCTTATAGATCAAATGTGACAGGCAGATGACGAGATGTTCCCATAATTTAACCTTTTAACTAGATGTCGGTAAAGGTTATGACGTGTTTCCGTAAGCCCCGCCCAGAATGCAAGATGAAAGCAGTTCTATTGTAAGAAAGTTTATGGACATCAATTGTACCATACTGAGACTTGATTTTACCTGGCTCAAACACAGATAGTCGATAACATTATTTCAGTAACATACAATACTTGACCAGTTGAGACTTTACCACATTGACATCCGGTACTTGATCAGTGGAAACTTTACCAAACTTACATCTGGTACTTGACCATTCAGGGACTTAACCACACTTGCATCTTATACTTGACCAGTTGGAGACTTTGCCAAAATGACATTATATTTGACCAGTTGGATACGTTGCAACCTTGACATTGGATACTTTAACAGTGGAGACTATACCACACTGAAATCTCACACTTGACCAGTCGTGAACTTTACCACATTAACATCCAGTACTTGACCAGTCGTGAACTTTACCACATTAACATCCAGTACTTGACCAGTCGTGAACTTTACCACGCTAACATCCAGTACATGACCAGTCGTGAACTTTACCACATTAACATCCAAAGTACATGACCAGTCGTGACTTTACCACACTAACATCAGTACATGACCAGTCGGGTACCACTTTACCACCACTTGACTAACATCCAGTACATGACCAGTCGCGGGTACTTTACCACACTAACATCCAGTACATGACCAGTCGGGTACTTTACCACACTAACATCCAGTACATGACCAGTCGGGTACTTTTACCACACTAACATCCAGTACACATGACCAGTCAGGTACTTTTAATTACACTGACTTCCAGTGCTCGACCAGTCAGGTGATATCTGAGGGGCGTCACCATATTGCTATAGAAAAATAATTTTGAAAATCACAACATTATACATTCAATCAATTCCATGTTGTAATAAGAACACAAAGATATGATTAGGCCATAGGTAGGCATTTTTTTTAAACCGCTGGCAACGTTGATTTCTACAGTGTGATAGATGGGCCGCCGAAGAGCAGAATGATGGACTAACCTAGATTGAATGTAAACATTATCTTTGCAAATGATCGGAAAGAAGCACGCTTAGGCTTCAAATGTATAATAAACAACTGGTGCCCGATCTATGATAGTCTGGTAATGACAATAAATATCTATTAAAATAAAAACAATATGTCTCAATTGATTTATTTTAAGTTTCTTGTACTGGTCAAAGCTGAATCTCTGTTTACAATTGTGTAGAAACATGTAAAGTATCCCCTTATACTGAACCACACTATTGAAAACATGTTTAGTATTGTATGATATACCGGACCACACTATTGAAAACATGTTTAGTATTGTATGATATACCGGACCACACTATTGAAAGCATGTTTAGTATTGTCTGATATACTAGACTACACTATTTGTTACAGGCCCCGCTCGCGAGACCCCAGATGTTAAGGAACCCTTGAAGGGCCCTCAGAATATTAAGGATCCCGAGAAGGGTAACCTGGGCTTGTGTCTAGGCGTATGAGGGCCGACTCAACGTTCGACCCGTATTTTATTTATCTTCCTGCCACTCACACAGTCTTCACAGCAATTAAGGTAATTCAGGTGACTATGATCAACTCAACAACGTCGTGGGTACAACAAATAAATGTTTATTCGGTACAAAGGCACCAGTCCGTATCGGAAGTCTAGTGGCCTTTCAAAGATATCAAAAATAATCCAAAAAGATAAGTGTCATGGTATAGTTATGAGTACTACGCACACAGGTGTGTGTGTGTATCTTTGGAGTTTGGCCAACTAGGTCAACATGTGGTCAAGGGGTCAACATTCGAGATGTTGATAGAAAATAAATATGTTGTTTATCATTCTAGATATCAATGGAAAATAAATATGTTGTTTATTTGTAAATTGTGTTGACTAAATGAGTGAGAGACAGAGCGATGTGGAATGTTCGAGTTGGATGGAAGGAAATTATATAAAGACGATGTACAGTTGAGATAGAAGATTAGATTGAGAGATTGAGAAGAAAGGGGTGTCAATCAAGTCAGTGAAGTTATTGAGTTCAGTAGAGTATTGAGAGTATTCGAATATATATCGGACGTTTTAGTTGATCAGTTAAGTGGATTGTTTACAAGTATAATTCATTGGATTTATTCTGTGTATTAATATTATTGTGTCGTTAATAAATCATATGAACCATGGACGTGAATTGAGTTCTTGTATTAACCAGTTCATACCAAGAACATAACATTTACATGGTGGCCAGCTACATAGTGAATCCGCTTCCGAAGAGACACATCAAACAGAATCCGAGGACACATGGATTGGAATAATAATATCATTCGTTGATTCGTCGCTGGACAGTAATTTGACCTGAATAGAATATACGCACTTAACGTGTGCAGTCAAGTGGAACATTGTTGTAATCTATTCTTACGGAGCAGGTCAGAAATTTCATGAACTTTCAAGTTATTTATAACTGTGCTGGACTGGACTATTTATAGTACAGGAACTGTAGTAAACGATTGTATTGGAATTTATTCGAGAACAAAGGAGAAGGTCAAGCAAACAAGGGACATAATTATTATTAATTTGAGATAATTTAATTTAATTGAAAATCGTTGTGTATGATTCCAATGTACTAATTTTTTTTTTATTCATGTTACATGTATTTTTCAAATGAATATTAGACTAGCTAATTTCATTTGCTATTAGGAATTAATTTATTGTCTTTTTGGAGTTATATATACATTTTGTATTTTTGAGTGAATTTAAGGCTCCACTTAGACACTAGATTTAAATATTTGTTTAGTGGTATATGTCTAGTTTGTTTATACATTTGTTTATTAATATTTGTATTCCTCTTGTAACATTCTTTTATCTTGTCCTAGATAATTTCATGGTTCATTGTATATGTTGTTATTTTGATGTCATTATTATTATATTTTTTATATAGATTTGATAATATTAATATTTTAGTTCGTGCATTGGATTGATTGCTACACATTTGAAATCATTGTAAAAACTATATAACATGGATGCGGATGCAAATAAATTCCTTGAGCTAGGAAAAGCAATAGGACTGGAAGGAACACAGCTAGCGAAATATGTTCGCGAGTGCTTGACCGATGAAAAGGACCGAATTATGCAAAAAGAAAAAGAAGAAAAGGAACGAGAAGAAAGACAAAAAGATCGTTTACGCCAGGCAGAAGAAAAAGAAAAAGATCGTTTACGCCAGGCGGAAAAAGAAGAATTAGACCGCAAACATGAATTTGCATTAAAAATGGCAGAAATTGATGCCATGAAAAGACCCACGATTGATGAGAACTTGACAAAAATGACAACTCAGTCACAAACTTTGAAACATAAAATAAGAATACAACCATTCAGCGGCAAACATGGTGACATAGACAATTTTTTTTCTGACATGGAGACACAGTTTGCTATAAGCAAAGTAGATAAAAAGGATTGGATAATTTATCTTTATGAAGCCATGACCCAAGAAGCACAAGCTGCTTTGAACAATATCAAAGGTGAAGCTGCTAAAGACTATGATGTTGTAAAAAAATATTTACTGCAGCATTATAACAAAACAGAGGAACATTACAGGAATAAGTTCCACAATACTTTAATGAATGCTGATGAACATCCACAAGCATATGTCAACAATTTGGAAAGTTATCTCCTTAATTGGTTCAAAATGGCAGAAATTGACCATAATAATGCAAGGCAGATAATTGAATTAATCTTAGTAGACAAAATTTTGACACACAGCAGCATGCAGCTTTACACTTATATAAAACAGAACAAAGTGCACTGTAAAGAAAAACTCATATCTGCCATGTCTGATTTCAAGGATAGTCATATAGACACACCTTTGTTTAATACAGTGCAAGAAAAGTCATGTAATGTCATGAATGCCAATAATAAACAACGATACTCAAGTCTACCCGCTAGGATGCCTAAAACATGTTACATATGCCAGAGAGTCGGACATCTACAATATGACTGTATTTATCGGAAAAGAGGAAATCCATATTCATATAAAAACAGAACAGAAGCATATGGAATCAATTACAGTCCTCCAAGAAATTACTGGCGTGTTGAACGTAACAACTACTACAAGGGGACACATCAAAGAGGTCCAGTAAATGAACAGAAAAACTACCACAATACATATCAGAGAGGCAAATCGCAGGATGGTAGAAGAAATAGCATGGAAGCACCGGTACGCAGCACCTATCAAAGAAGGATATCACCCAATATAAGTCCTCAAAGATGTCAAACTGAAAGGGGTAGAACTCCACTAAGAAAAGAAAACAAGGAAAACACTGTTGCAACAATATTAGAGAGCAAAGGCACTCTGGTATTCTATCCTTGTTTTGTTAACAATCAGGCTGTATTATGTCTCAGAGATACAGGCTGTACATCTGTAGTGGTTGATGAGAAAATAGTTAAGGAAGAACACTTAAATAATGAAAAAGAAGACATAAAACTGGGAAATGGACAGGTCATAACATGTAGGACCGCCAACATTCATATCGACACGCCATGGATAACTGGACATGTGAAAGCTATAGTAATGCCGTCTCCAGTTACTTCCTTGATAGTGGGAAATATTCCCAATATAAATGACAATAATTCACAAGAAATGTTTCATGAATGGTTGGAAAAGAAAGATATATATACCCAGCTAGAATTAAAAAAACATACAGGAACAGAAAACAAAACAGAGCAAAGATTTCACGTGCTCACTACTAAACAATATGTCCAACTGGAATGGAACACAGGATATTGGTGATTACATACAAGGATTAGATATAATTGCTGATAAAGAGAATGTTAAAGAACAGCAAAGAGCCCAAATTATGATAAACAAAATGAAAGGACACAGATTAGCAAAAAATATTGCTCTAAAGAACAAAGATAATTATGAATTGATGAGAAATGAACTCATTGAAAAACTAACTACAAAAGCTAATGCTGAACAAACACAAGTTGAACATATAAACGTTGTGACAAGATCGACATCTATCAAAGAACAAAATAAAGACAAAGAACTCAGTTCTGACAATCAAAATGTTTTATCTCCATATCTAAATATCAACTCTGATGAGTTAGGTAAATTACAGAGAGACGACACTTCTTTGAAACGATATTTTCAACACTGTGAACAAGGCACTAGTAACAGTCAACAAATCAAATATTATTGCAGAGATGGTATTCTGATGAGAAGGTTCTCAAATCTAAACAGTGATACAGATCAGATAATAATCCCAACTACTTTGAGAGAAGAAGTACTAAAAACAGCACATTCTGTTCCATTAGCAGGACATATGGGTCCCAAGAAAACATTAAAAAGAATTAGAAATGTGTGTTATTGGCCTAATATGTTCAGAGACATCAAATCATTTATCAAGTCATGTTCGTTGTGTCAGAAACACAATAGTATTGGTCCAAAGCATACAGCACCACTCCAACAAATGGATACAACATCAGAGCCATTTAAAAAAATAGCCATTGATATAGTCGGACCATTGTCTGTTATGTCAAACAGAAAACACAGATTTTTACTAACCATCATTGACTTTGCGACCAGATGGATAGAGGCCATACCATTGGTTGATATTACAGCTGAATCAGTATGCACTTCCTTATTAAAAGTCTTCACCATATTTCGATTTCCAGAAATCATATTGTCAGACAACGGTACACAATTCCAATCGCATATGACAAGATCGTTTATGCAGATGCTAAAAGTCACACAAACATTTGCAGCCAGATATCGACCACAGGCGAATGGAATGATAGAAAGAGCAAATCAGACAATAAAGACAATGTTAAGAAAGATAATTGAAGAATATGGACAAGAATGGGATAAATATTTACCTCTTGTACTGTTCGCATACAGAGAGATTCCACATGAATCAACTGGTTTCTCGCCGTATGAATTAATGTTTGGAAAAAATCCAAGAGGACCACTTAGACTATTTATAGAGAACGTATGCCCACAAAATAGAGATGACATGTCGCCACATGAAATAGTCAACAACACCAAAGAAATGATAGTCAACGCTAACAAAATAGCAGAGAAGTGCACAATTCAAAACAGCACTAAACATAGAAACATAAAAAACAAAAATAGATACCTCAGAGAACTCGAAATTGATGATCAAGTCTATGTACTTCTACCAGAAAAAGGTCATTTTGGTAACACTTGGCAAGGACCACATAAAATTGTTGAAAAAATTTCAGAAGTTAATTATGTAGTAGAAATAAAAGGGAGAAAACTCACATTCCATATAGATAATTTGAGAAAAATAACCATGAATCCAGAACAAAAAGGAAAAAATTTTAACACTGTGAATGAAGTAAACATCATTGTAACCGATAATACAAATGGTGATGTACACAGCCAACATGAGGATGACATGTTTCACAAGTTACCATTGGTTGTGCTAGAAGAGAAAATTCAGAAGAAACTAATTACATTACCTGAGGACATACCAGCAGTAGTACAAAAAGAAATTGAAAAACTATGCTTAAAACATAGTAAAATAATTTCTAGTATTCCAGGAAGAACAGATGTTATCAAACACAGAATACAACTTCAAAATAATAAACCATTGAAACTAAAGCCATATCAAATACCTATTGGGTATAGAGATGCTGTGGAAAAAGAAATTAAACAACTGTTGAATAGAAACATGATCAGACCATCAACATCACCATATGCTTTCCCAATAGTGATAGTAAAGAAGAAGAATGGTGATGCAAGGCTTTGTTGTGATTACAGGCAACTAAACAAAATAACTCAAGTTGATAGACAGCCTATGCCAAACATAGATGAGCTTGTAAACGATATGGCAAAAGCAAATATTTTTTCTCACTTGGATTTAACCAGAGGATTCTGGCAAATAGAAATGGAAGAGTCTTCCAAACAATACACTGCTTTTGTGGTTGGCAATGAATATTATGAATGGAATGTCATGCCTTTTGGCCTCATTAACAGCACTGCCACATTCATCAGAATGATGAATAAAATACTTAAGGACATACCAAATATAAGATATTACATAGATGATATTTGTGTATTTTCAAAAGATTGGAACACTCACATTGAGACATTAAGAAAATTGTTTCAAATTCTAAGTGACAACAACCTAACAATGGCACCAAACAAAATACAAATAGGATTCCATGGTATTGATTTCTTGGGATATCACATTGGAGATGGTATCATAAGGCCTACAGAGAATATTTTAAAGAAAATATTAGAGATAAGGATACCAAAAAAGAAGAAAGAGGTCAGATCTTTAATAGGACTCTGTAACTTCTATAGAAACTTTATTCCAAACTTTGCTGAAATTGTTGATCCTTTAGTAAACCTGACAAAAAAGAGAATGAAGGACAATGTTGAATGGAATGAAACTTGTCAGATAGCATTAGAACAAATAAAATCAATTTTCCAATCACCACCAATTTTGTCGCCTATAGATCCAAAAAGACAATTTGTGTTGGCAACAGATGCATCTCGATATGCATTGGCTGCGTGTTTGATGCAAAGCTACCACAATATCAATAAACCTGTGTTATACTTAAGCAGGAAATTAAGTGAAACAGAAAAGAAATACTCAATTATTGAATTGGAGTGTTTGGCATTGGTTTGGGCCATCACTAAACTAAGCAAATACCTGCTTGGTCAAGAATTTGTGGTGTTGGTAGACCATAAACCATTATTGGAATTTAATCATAAAAGTATAAAAAATTCAAAGTTGACTAGATGGTCACTTTTATTACAGGACTTTTCCTTTCACATCAAATCCATAAAAGGAGCAAATAACCACATACCAGATATATTATCTAGATTGACCTAAGTTAAAATAACTATTGTAAAATATCACATTGTTTGTTTTATAGCAATTTGATCTATGATTACATGTACTTCTTATTTTTGTGTTTAATCGCAAGATTGTATGCATTGTATATGTACATATTTTTGACACTATATGTTCACTTAAATTACGTTTAAGAAAAAAAATGTATAACATTTTTTTTAAGGAAAAGGGGGGAGGTGTCATGGTATAGTTATGAGTACTACGCACACAGGTGTGTGTGTATCTTTGGAGTTTGGCCAACTAGGTCAACGTGTGGTCAAAAGGTCAACATTCGAGATGTTGATAGAAAATAAATATGTTGTTTATTATTCTAGATATCAATGGAAAATAAATATGTTGTTTATTTGTAAATTGTGTTGACTAAATGAGTGAGAGACAGAGCGATGTGGAATGTTCGAGTTGGATGGAAGGAAATTATATAAAGACGATGTACAGTTGAGATAGAAGATTAGATTGAGAGATTGAGAAGAAAGGGGTGTCAATCAAGTCAGTGAAGTTATTGAGTTCAGTAGAGTATTGAGAGTATTCGAATATATATCGGACGTTTTAGTTGATCAGTTAAGTGGATTGTTTACAAGTATAATTCATTGGATTTATTCTGTGTATTAATATTATTGTGTCGTTAATAAATCATATGAACCATGGACGTGAATTGAGTTCTTGTATTAACCAGTTCATACCAAGAACATAACATTTACAATAAGTAATGTGGTAATCCAATGTAAAATGATGAATAAATGGAGGGGCGTGTCCACCCTAGATCTCTCTATATATATATATTCTCTATCTCTCTATTCTCTATCTCTCTCTATATATATGTCTCACTTTCTCTCACTCCGAGACACAGCAATCGACTGGGTATCACTAAGTCCGATTGCTATTCACAAATCGACTTCTCGAGACGCCGTTCCCAGGCCGACTGTCTTAGAATCTATCTTTTACTCCGCTCAACACTTTCTCCCACGTGACCATTAGCCAATCAAATATGTTAACTGCTAATTCAAACTTTCAAACCAATGGTGGGGAGGTGGCGTCTAGATGGGGGGGGGAAGAAATACGCCGTGTAGACAAAGACAATAGTAGTAACTGGACATCCAGCGGGTCTCTGTCCCTTTGAAGGCGCCGACCGGAGAATAGCAGTCCGGTGGTCAGAGAATTCCCCGGGAGGAATGTAACATGTTACTGTTACCCGTAACTTTGGTTCGCCGAGGGAGGATAGGTCCGAACACCTGGACGAGGGATGCAATTAACGGGGGTGGGGTGAGAACGGGGGGGGGAACTAAGGGGCGGGAACGTAGATTTGATGTATAGTTTACTTTGACATACTATTACTATTTTTACGTTAAGGGTTGGAGTAGGTAGTTTCGATAAATTAGTCACAACCTGTGACACTATTGAAAACATGTTTAGTATTGCCTGTTATACCGGACCACACTGTTGAAAACATGTTTAGTATTGCCTGTTATACTGGACCACACTATTGAAAACATGTTAAGTATTGTCTGTTATACTTAACAAATCAATTGATATTCCGTCGGTCTATTCAAAAACCCATGACCCAATAATACAAAACATAATTAAAGCAGATATACACATTAACAGACAAACACATAAACAATACCACATTAACATACATACACATATACACACCAACACACAATAAAACATAAATATAATCGATATTGCTGTAAACATTCCCCTAATCATTTCAACATTTCGTGCTTTATACGGTATGCATACAAATCGGGAATGATTTCGTAGTTGTAAGTCTAGAGACAAATCTGGGATCGTGTGTGACCAAAAGAACATAGGTAAAAATCGCCCCATCAATACTGTAAATTGCTAAATCGAATCCTAGCGACTACGACAAACCCCTGCCTAAAGGTCGAGACAATTCTGTATTATCAGTTATTTACTACTATCTGGCCCTTCACTGCGGCTGTAATAATTATAGCAATTACTGCTGCAGAAAGACAAAATGTTTCTTCGATTATGTTAGTTCCAGCCGGGCCTAAAATGTAAAGTTCAAACTTTCCTTACACAGCCTAAAAAAACCATCGAGTTGCGATGAATTCATCTGTTTATGTATCCACGGCTACTCTATGTGACTGTGTGGCTAGTAGTGTCCAGTCAATAAATTGTTGGCTAAATAAATGCCGGGTACCCCTATTATAAACTGGGTGGACACAAGAATATCGATCTGAACCGAGAAGAGAACAGACTTGTTATTCGAGTCCGTGCCTACAGAAATGGTATATTGCTCAAGGGCCAATAAAAAGGAAATGGATCCTTTTTAGAAGTGAATGTTTACCCAATGTTCTCAGCATAGTGCAACGTGAACATCCGTAAAACTCTTCACGTAACCCTTGAGGTACGCTTACCACACTTTGGGAAACACGGCACTACAGTGTCAATGAAGTCCTTCTAATTACAAAACATATTAACATACAGCTAAACACTATGAACTGAATTAACATACTTTTAATGCCATTTGAAATGATCTGCACTGTTGGGCCATTTAAACTGGTATGAAAATTTAAAGTTAAAATTGTTTTTAAAAAAAGTACCCGATCTGAAATGTCCTATTTACTACAAACATTGTGATATCGCGTATTATAACGTGTGCTATCTATCAGAGTAAAAGAATTAACCTATGTACTGTAACTAGTCATTTTCTATTTAATTTTGCTGATAATTGTATAGAACCAGCAATATTCATTTAGAGTGATTGTGAAATGTTTGATTCAGGCATGTTTTTTATTTATGTTTTGCATACTTAAGACAATGGAGCTAGTACAATTTTTAATTTTAACAGGGAAAAAATAAGTGAAAAAAAAAAAAAAAAGAACTATACAAAAAGCCCCCAAAACATGGAGTTTTGATTCTCTTTAATATTTACTAAACCTATAGTTATTTAAATGGCTGCAAACATGTTACATTTTAATTTATGCAATATTAAATTTAAAAAAAAGTAACGCGCAGATAAGAAGTGGCAACACCGGCAACTTCGTGTCACTTCCGGTAAATTTTTTGTCCTGACGGCACGGCTCCGCGAAGCATTTCTCGCGGGTCTAATTTAGTTAAGATCTGCTCTTTCACTTTCACACAAAACAAATCAATAAAAAGTGACATACGAGAGGCGAACTCGACTACAATTATCAATGCGGCAGCATCAATAAACATTGTGGTTTTATCAACAGGTAGCCTACATGCAGTGGCGTCGATAAAGAGCCTTTGGCGCCCGTTTGGAGGTTGGCGCCAGGATTTAAGGGGCCCACCCACTAGGGACTTTCGTCTTTATCCATACAGACTCACAAACATACAAGCACATATTTTCTATCAACTAGGCTTTTTATACATTCTAATTAAAAAAAATAAAATAGATGACCATTTAAATTTACAATTCTTCACTAAATTTAAAGTAAATTCATTTTTACATTTACTATACATTTTATTATAAATATAATTGATTATATTCACAACGAAAATAATATCATTTATCAGAGGTGGGTTTAAGGAAGGGCGCCGAGGGGGCGCGCCGAAGGCCCTGACTATTTAGGGGCCCTATAGAGTCCAATTTGATACCCTTTGATATGTCTCTCTTTTTCTAGAGGGGCCAATATTTTCTCCTGTAACCGGAGGCCTAAACTTACACAAATCCGCCCCTGCCAGTATTTATTAATTTGTAGCAGTATAATGACTCAGACGTCTATTACACACATACATTTATTTTATTTTTTTAAGTTTGTGTTACACCATGGGGCCTATTTTCTATTTGTGTATGGCATCTTTGGGTTGTATTGTAAGTACTATATTACTCGATGTGTGACGAGGTTGGCTAGATAGATGAATTTGGTTGTCATGTACATCTCGGTGTGAAGGAAAGTAGCAATCTCCAAACGGCATATTGTAACAATATAACTTATTAAATACGTTGACATTAAAATCTACTGCAGTAACATTTATTTCTCATCTGTGTTCGTTGATACAGTCAGTCTAGCCACGATGGAATGGGTTTAAACATCCGAGTGTATTTCTCACACATGTTCATCTCATATAAAAAAAAAAAATCAATAAATTATTGAATTAATTCTGTGCAAATGATCAATATTTATATCAATTTAGCATATACATAGTCATCTTTGATAGTTTTTTTAAAGAATATTGTGTCCTTTCTATTTACTGCTTGAAGAGGGCCCCACTGTGGGGGCGATAGTTTGTGAGGCGTTAGACGATGATGACATGTCATTAATTGTAAGGCCGCAGACCGTGAAGCCATCGACTGTGAGGCCATAGACTGCCAGGCAATAGACTGAGACCATAGACTTGAGTTCATAGACTGTGAGGCTATTGACATTGAGACCAGAGACTATAAGGCCTATAGTGTGAGGTCATACACTGTGAGGCCAGAGACTGTGAGGTCGTATAGTGTGAGGTCATACACTGTGAGGTCATACACTGTGAGGCCAGAGACTGTGAGGCCTTAGACGATAAGGTTATGGACTAGTGTTGTTTTAGTCCCAGATTATATTTTAGTTTCAGTTTTTATTTCGTTTTTTCTGTAATAACTTTAGTTTTCGTCTAGTTTTAGTCTTCTTCTATTTTTAGTTTTAGTTTTAATTCTCGTTGACGAAAAGTCATTTTTTTCGTTAACGAAGGTTTTAGTTTTATGTTTTCGTGAACAGAAGGCAAAAGTTATATTTTAGTTTCAGTTTTTCTTTCGTTTTTTCTGTAATATTTTCAGTTTCCAAATCTCGTTTTAGTCTTGCTTCTAATTTTAGTTTTAGTTTTAGTTCTCGTTGACGAAAAGTAAACATTTCCGTCCAACGAAGGTTTTAGTTTTAGTTTTCGTCAACGAAAACAACACTACTATGGACTCTGAGGTCATAGACTGTGAGGCCGTGAACTGTGAAGTCATTAATTGCGGAGCAGTTAATAAAACGCAGGACATTTTTCACATTTCCAGGACACCTTGTGGCAGCGGTTCTAAGTCTTTTTCGTGACTTTACCCAAAGGTTGCAATATAATTGTCCGTGGGTACCCTTCACACATCAGTTTGAGAATAGAATTATTTATTTTCTAATGAAATTCGCTTACATTTCTAATGCGATACTCAGATAGCTGATTTGTTGATGAGTCATGCAACAAACTTGCGACCTTCTTCGAACTCTTGGTTACTTTAAAAGAAAAAAAAATATATGTCGCAGCGTTTCACTGAGTAACCCTCAACTACCCCATGGGGTGCACGTACCGCCAGCTGAGAACCACTTGGTCTTTTGGGTCATGTTTTGTTCCAACTGCACACACGGACACACACAACTAAACATAATATGTGAATGAAGTTTTATAATATAAGACAATGTTTCCCAATGGTTGGGGTGGGGGTGGGCACGCACCAGGTGAAGGGAATCTGATTGTTAATGATGGAAATGGGTCAGTGACATTGTTTCCTTGTTTGGACCCACACTCTAACATACTGTTAATGGGGTCAAGTGCAAACAAATCTTACAGACAGTGACGTACAAACAATAATGTAAAAAATGGGTGAGTCAAAATGAAATTGTATTACATGGGCAATAATTCCTCAGCTGCCTTAGTCGATAAAATAAAATAAGTTAACATTTTTTTTATCTCATCTTCAAAATATAAATGAGAATATTCAATTTAGCCCTTAATTAGTTTCTAGTACTTTTTTTTCTATTGTCAATGACAGATATACAATTTGTTCCCTACTCACTAGCGGGTCACATCGACCCAAATTAAAGAAAACACTGATAAACTAGGCGGTGAGGGTCTGAAAGGTGACATTGTTCTCCCCGTAGCAAAATCATTGGCTTAAATGTTGTCTTCATCGGTATTCCCGCAGAGATGTATGACACACATACATACATTAATACATACATACACGCTTGCGTTGCGCATGCACTGTATATTTGTTGAGAATTTTTTTAAATAATAAAGACCAGCATCACTATTTATAGCTAAAAAATGATACAAAAAATAGTTACATGCTCTCTCTCTCTCTCTCTCTCTCTCTCTCTCTCTATATATATATATATATATATATATATATATATATATATGTATATATTGAATACTACAGTAGGCCTACCACGTTATTTGTTATATTTTCTTTTCAAACGCCTACATATAATGTTAATTTTTTTCCCGTACATCTATACGTTGTATATACACACACTAATTATTATGTATTTAAATAAATAAATAAAAATATATATTCTGCTTTTAAAAGTTTGTATTAAACTTGATATAAAAAGTAAACAAAAAGTTGCTTAGATTATAAAAAAAAAATATATATAGGCCTATAATGTATAATTATAAAAATTGTAATTGCGCTCTCCCGTCTAATCATATAGGCTAGATAAAAAAAATAAAAGAAAAATACTGACATACAAACACAGAATCATAGCTAACACACACGCAGTAGCTGAGCTCTCGCTCAAGCCCGACACACACACACACACAAACAAAAACACGAACCAATACACCTGAGACGAAAAATCGATAAACTGCGACAGCATCGGAAGGTTTGGAATTATTGATCTAAAGTACGGAGTAACAGCGTCACAAATTACTCGCACCGTGGAGGCAAGGGGTGTACTTTACAGGGAAACATTTTTAATACTGCCCCTCCAAACATTTTTCCGTCAGGCTGTAAGCGCAGCAGCTTCAACCGTTTTTTGTCCCTCATCATGTACAAGCCTCTCCACCTTACCCCACCCTAAATCTAGTCAACATATTTAATAGCAGTCTAAAATAGACATTACACATTTTGTACAATTCTGATAATTTGCGGTAAAAAATAAAGAAATGTTGATTATGTTTTTTGTATCAATTAGCATGTATTTATAAAATAAATCTGCAGCCACAATAGGGACAAAACAAATACCAGTAAATAATAAATGATCTTCACAAAGAAACCAGCAGTAACACATATAATCATGGGCGTATTCAAGGGGCTGGGATCAAGGGCAACATTAGCCCCCCCCCCCCCCCCCCCCCCCGTAAATTTTTGAAAAATGTCATAAAGTTGTTTCAATAAAACTGAGCTAATTTTCCTCAAAGACAATGTACAAATATCAAACATAAAAAATGAATTATATCTGCAAGTATAACTTATTTCATTATTTTAATTTTTAAAATAATGGTTTCAGTGTCGTACAATTACAATAATAATAAAATAGAGTATAAAATTATAATGTATACTAATACAGCAATAATCAGGGTTGTTAGTATCGAAGTATCGGTATCGGCCAATACAGTATCGCCGATACTTTTTCAGTATTGGTTGCTGTATTGCCGATCCTTTGTGTATCAAGTATTGATTTGTGTATCGCCGATACATTTTAAACGAAAAATTTTCGATACTCGATACCAATACTTTTCTGTTGCCACTATTAGCTAATTGTAGAATAACAATAGCGATTTTAATAGGTTTTTTAAAAAGTAATTTTCATAAATTCAATCACTGCTTGTAATGATAACCATGAACCCTACCACTATTAACACCAAGACAACTTGGAACAAAAGGCTGAAGTTGAACAAAACTTAAAGCGTTCTTGCAGTGCACTGAGTGCAGTTTCCACTCCACTTGGGCTACTCGACAGGGTGATGCAGCTTCAATACAGTCAGCTGTACAGTTTTACTGCACGGCGGCAGAACCGGCTTAATAGTAAAGTTCTGCTGAAGTAGACAGATATCTTGAAGATAACTCATCAGAAATGCTTTCATTAGCACCCTACCCAAGCATTAAGAAATTTTATTGATGAGTTGATCGGCTAGTGCTATGTTGAGCGCCTGTTTTCATTAGGTGCGCGTCTTTTTATGCCATTACGTTCTAGGCTAAGCAAGGATTGTTTTGAAATGATGGTCTTCTTACGTGCTGCCAAATGGTGAAATAGTAAAGAAAAGTTCCCTTAGCCCCGACGGGCCATCGGGGATTCATCTGTTTCTATAACCTCGGCATATGAAGGGATAGTGTAGTTAGCACAACGCCCAGCCGCCTTTACTTCCACAGCTTAAAGTCGGATACCTATTTAAAACTGGGTGAACTTGTGGAAAAATTCCCATTGTTCTCACTGAGGATCGAACCCATGACTTTGAAGTCGACAGTCGAGTATCTACACCACTTGGCCATCCGACAAGTACTAAAGTGATTAGCATTAAATTTGTGCTTTGACATTGTATTTAATTGTTTTCACTTTTTTTTGAAAAACTTGCACTCATTATATTTTAAATAAAAATAATTTGTTGTTCTCAAAAGTATCGGTATTGTATCGGTATCGATTTTGGCAATACATTTTTACTTGAGTATTTGTATTGGTATTGGCGATACTATTTTCATGAAGTATTGGTATCGGTATTGACGATACAATTTAAGAGTATTGTTAACAACCCTGGCAATAATATTGTATTTTTAAAATATTTATTCTGGAACAAACATTGTAAACGTCTTGGTATTTGTCCAAATCTATTGATACAATTTCCTTTAATCTTTTCCTTCTTTTGAGATATTCTTTTTTCTGTGGATACTCGTCTTAGAGTGCTACATGATCTCTCAATTGTGCATGTTGTTACCAAGAAAGTAAATGATGTCAAAAAAGCCATTTTAATCATGGGGAAAAACATTGGTTTCATCTAAAACTTCACATAGAGTCAGTGTTTCTGTTTTTCCCATTGCTAGTTTTAAATATACATATATCATACAAGGTCTCACTCTCCTCGATAAAGTCGTCAAATTCGTAATATTCAGCGATAGCCCCGGCTTGATCCTTACATGCAAGTCTTTTTTGTGATGTCATCAAAAAGGGATACAAAACTAATAGGGAAAAAGTTGGTTTATTTTCTATACAAAAACAACGAGTTTCCAGTTAATAGAATCAAGGTAGGGTGTAAAAACAGTTATTCTTAAAAACATTTCAGGCAAATCAACTTTAGCATTTTCCCTATTCATTTGTCTTCCAGCTATTCGAGCAGGTTGAATGTCGACACTAATGTCATGCACAACACCTTTTGTAACTAAAAATTTACTTAGACCTCTCACCACAATTATGTCAATCTACAGCCAATTTAGTCAATAACTTTAACCTCTAAATGCACAAACTAACTAATGTGCAACTTGCTTACTTTTCCTAGATTGTCCTAAATATTCCAGTTGTTTAATAAATTCTATCACATTTTTATTTATGTATCAATCTAGTTTCACATATCAAAGGAAAATTTGGAATTAGTTTTCTTCGCTAACTAATTTCTCAGAAAAACACTATCAGTGAATTAATTTTCCCTTTTGTGTTTCGTACGGCATTAACATTATTTAAATCGTTCACGACAAGATTTAGTTTATGTGAACTGCAATGTAAAATTGCTGCTTTTGGGTATTTTTCTTTGAATTATTGCTTGGACTCCTCTTTCTTGACCTGCCATTGTAAAACATTAGTATTATCCTTGACCAGTAAGATTGGTCATATATAGTCCACATTCTAATGAATTTGTAATGATGGTTTTCTTTGACAAATCTAACACCAAGTGACATCTGCTCATTGCCTGAAATTGTGTTGTCTTGTTGGCAGGTAAGTATATAAATCGCAACTGAATTATTTGCTTCACGAACAATGTCTTCACGCAAGAGAGACCCACCAATTTCCATCATAGTGTTTTGTGTAGTTGCCCAGATATACTTAGCACTACAAGAACCAATTGACAAATAATTACCTAGAAATAGATCTCCAGATTCAATACGAAACTCTAACAGGTCGTAAAATATACCAGAATGTGATTCTTTTCCACGAAGTGCCAAATCATACATGCCGCAAAAAAGATTGTAGAAATGGTGGGACCCAGTTTGTTGCAATTTTCTTGAATTTGTATTCTAAATGATGAGTTCAACATCTCATCTATGGAAACTGCTTTAGCTTCCAATGGTGCAACAAAATAGCTTGCATCTTTAATAAGAGTCTTTGTAACATGTGCTTTGCATGTGGCTACGTGCATCTTTGAAGAAATCTTAAAATTTCACGAATGGTTTGATTACAAATGCCCCCCTGAGCTCCTGGAATTACTTTTTGTGGAAACAACACTCAAAATTTGCAAAAGGCACCTTTTAACATTTGAGAGTGTACAACCCACGATAAATAGTTTGATAACAAAGCATATCTAAAACATCGGTTTCCACCACTGTTAGCTCTAAAAATTATACTTTTATCATGGGTACAACAATCAAGGATCAGCAGCAATTTCAACTCATTTGAAAGGTCGTATGTCAAGACACACCTTCCAATATCCAATATAGGAAATGAAAGAGTGACAGCGACAATCAAATTAGAAATATTTTTTTCAGTTGTGTCTGGCTGTTGAACTTATACTGTTTTCCCAATGCATAATATGATAACTCAGATGCTGCAGAAGCCCTAAAATCTTCTAATAACGGCTTTTCAGAATACCGCGGTTTCTCTACTTTTAGTTTTATTGAGCCTGTACATTTTTTCTGATATCCATCTTTTCATATTAATCTCGGATTTACTAAAAAAATTCGGAATATGCTTGTGCTTGTAGTCAAAATTTCTGAATTTTCAAACATATTTATGTCAATATAAATAAGTAATGGTATATATAACCACGATTTAATTAAGAAATAAACCTGTATGGCATTGTATGTTAAAATAAAAACGTATTTTTTCCCCACCCCCCGGAAAAAATCCAAGCGACGACCATGCATATATTCACACACGCACACGTACATTCCCTCTCTTACTCACACATATACATTCACACACACTCACAGATACACTCACACATACACACACATACACTCTCTCACACACACACGTTAACAGAACAATTCTTCACATTGTTTTCATCCATTAACTTTAAATAAATAACAATAAATATTTCATACAGATAATTCCAGATTTGCGAGTTTTATTTGTCAATATTGATCAGAAATCAACAAATCCTATATAGGCTAGTGATAGTTACACGTTTATATGCTAACATTTTTTTTTTAACTTATTCACTCACAAAAAAATCATCAAAATAAATCAATAGAACATACATTAACAACACACAATCATAAAAGTTCATATCATTGTACAAAAGGCAGTACATTGGACTATAGACTTTGTGTAGTATTATTTTTTTTTTTACATTACACCACACAACAAGGGGTAAGACACATTCTTAGACAACATACTCAAAAAAAAAAAAAGAGGAAAGCAATAAAAATAAAAACATAATTAGAAAAAAAAGACAGACACGAGTAGCTTTATTCATCTGTCCCCCGGCACTATCTTCCATGACAGCTCTGGGTTTAATGCTAGTGTAAGCTACATCACCAGCATAATGTGCTAATTCTTGTAGATATCAGTGCAAGTGCTTAACCTGTTATACAACTCAAATCATACTTTTAGAGCATTTTCGAAAAAAAATGCTCTATTGTCCCCGTTTTGTCTGTCTGTCTGTATGTATGTCTGTCTGTCTGTCTGTCGGTCATCACCCTAGATCTAAACAACCATAAGTCCTAGACCCATGATGTATATATCATTTTTTAGGTCTTGGCCTGCCAAGTGTACATCGAAAGTCCATTTCGCGATCTGACTCCTAGGGCCGAAAAAAAAGGCTTTCCTAGGTACCGTTTTTGCTTATATTTTAAATATAAATACTAAAAGTTAATCAAAGGGGCGTAATTATTATTTATTTTTGTAACAGTTATTCAAGATGATTACTTCCCTCTCTATTTATCAAAAACACGGGAAAAAAATACGGATTTTGTTCGGCATAACCGGCGAAAATGCTCTAAAATGTCCTTTGTCCGAAACGGAAAAGACTTAAATTGCTTGTTTTTTTACGTATAAGCTTTGCAAGCAATAGAATAGGACCCTTACATTATTGGGGACCTCCAACAAATAGTCTGATAGATTGTCACATATACTTAAGTATTTGGCTCTGACATATCTGGCCTTATAAAAGGGTCCCATCTCAATTGACTTTAGTCCACCTCTAAATTTATGTTTTCTTTGTCTGCACAAAGGGGATATAACCTCAGCATTGAACACATTTTCTTGTAGAGGGGCATTTGCTCGATATTCTGACTGCTCCAGTAGTGTGATGAGTTATTTTTATGTGGGGGCTCTTTAAAAAAACAAGGCCTACGTTGGTAGCTACTGGCATCATTATTTTTAGTCTCTCAAGGGCGGATTTCGTTTATTTTGAGAATTTTAAACAAAAAAAGTCAAAATCATAAATCTTCGCCCCCCCCCCCTCCGCCATAAATTAACCCTTGATCTGTATCATCTAACAATAACATGTTTTTAATTAAGGAGAAAATTTTCCATTAATTACATTCACTATTTCCATGTGTTTACCATGAATAGTGTTTTGCCTATCTTAACAGTTTTAGGGCCTCCCTGATAAAGAGAATGCTGGGCACATTAGCGCGAAATGTTAAGAGCAGGGTGTCATAACAGCATTTTGAGCCTCCAGCAAACAATCTAGTTTGAACCCCTAGAAAAAGGCCAGGAAATCACTGACTGTATGGATATTTGATCAGGCCTATACATTCAATCAATATAAACACTTCATCGATCTGCGGAAAGTCTGGCCCTACTATTTATGGCCCATCAGTAAAAATAATTAGACCACCATTGTCTTATGACAACAACTTAAAAGAATTACACTTAACTAATTTAAAACCATAGTAAAATGCACTGTGATTCCTTATACACACATGGTCACCATAATAGTGCCAAGTTCATGGTGGCCATGTTCATCATTTCTTCCCATATCTGGGAATAACTTCATCAACCAGAACACCATCAACCTATTTTAAATAAAGAACATGTGCAAAGGCATTTCTTAAATTGAAATAGCAAAATGTGTACCATTATTTTTAAATGGATGCATAAAGCTATCCTCTAACCAAAGCGAATTTCGCGTATCTAGGTAGCTCGCAAAATTCGCCCCTCTTTCGCGGCAATGTATTTATATGGAGATGCTCAAACCGCGTAGAATTTCCGTGGCGGTGCAGAGAAATTTCGCGGCATCGCTTCTTTCAGAGTTTTTTCGCGTTTCGCGAGTGTAAACAATCCAAATTGGCTGCCTAGAAACATCGACTCAAATGAAAATCATGGTTAAAATTGATATAAATGTCTTAAAATTAACAAATAAGACTTACATTTATATATAGCAACTTGAATTATATCAGATTATACCAAAAAGTAAGTGTTTTTTTTTTCACTTTTTACTTGTAAAATACAATAACTGTAGAAAATATATCATAAGAAGAAAATGTCTGCCGACTTCTTCAAAAAAACAAAAAGAAAATTTAAAAAATCATTATATCCGGTCGGCTGACGCCTACGTTCGCTTCGCTTAGGTGTAGCGAGGGTTTTTTCGCGCTTTGAAAAATCTCACGTGAGAAATAGCGCAGCGGAACGCTTCGCTTTGATTTGAGGGTAGCTT
>JAGDYQ010000075.1:3287357-3319104 GCA_021962125.1 Bulinus truncatus | reverse complement strand
TGGGATTGTCTATAGGACACATTTGATAGTCAATGAACACATTGGTTTGTCTAGCATACACAGTAGATTGTTCACTGGACACATAATAATTTACATTGGACTGTTAACTAAAAACAGTGGATTGTTTTCTTGACTACCTTGATTGTCAACTGGACTTAGTGGATTGTCTAGTGGACACAGTGGATTTTCTACTGATAGTAGGTTGTGCAGTGGACACATCGGAGTGTCAACTTGTCATATTGAATTGTAAACTAGACACTTGATGGTCAACTGGACAAAGTGGATAATCTACTGGAGACATTTGATTGTCTAGAGGACTCTCTGGATTGTCAAATAGGGACAATGAATTATCAACTTCACACAGTAGATTGTCTAGTGGACACAGTGGACTGTTAATTGGACATAGTGAATGTAATAGTAGACAAAATGGACTGTCTTGATACAATGGATTGTGTGATGAGTACAGTTAAGTACCAACTGGACACAGTAGATAGTTTAGTGGATACAGCGGATTGTCAACTAAACACACTGGATTGTCTAGTAGACACAAAGATTGCTAACTGGACACATGAATTTAGTTGACGCTTTTGATTTTCAAATAAACATAGTGATTGACCACTGGACACACATAATTGTCTTGTGGACATAAGGATTGCCAACTGTTTAAAGTAGACTGTGTTGTTGACACAGTGAATTGTCAAGTGGACACATAGTTTGTCTGGCATACACAGAGGTTTGTCCACTGGACACATATTTTAAGTGGACATAGTGGACAGTTAACTAAAAAAGTGGATTGTCTTCTTGACTCCCTAGATTGTCAACTGGACATAGTGACTTGTCTAGTGGAAACATATGATTGTCTACTGGACACAGTTGATTGTTATCTTGACACAGTTGAATGTCTAATTAACACAGTGAATTGTCAACTGGACACAGTGGATTGTGATTTTCAAGTTGGACTTGGCGGAGTATAAACAAAAACTATTAGTGTCAACTAGATTTATTATAATGTTGACTTATTACATTGCAGGCTCCAATAAGCGCAATTATTTTTTTTACGGACATTGTAGATGATCGAATCTACATTGTGGTAGATACCTGGATATATCAGGGGATAGGAGTCCTGACACAATGGATGATTGAATATGCATTAAGGGTTGTCAAAAGGGCGAATTGTTTGGTCGCATTCTTGCAATGGATCTACGGCTGGAAATCGTGGAGTGTTAACATAAATAATTAGATTGTCGACTGGACTTATTGGAGTGTCATCTAGACTTATGGGAGTGGCATCTAGATTTATTGGAATGCCATCTAGACATGGGAGTGCCATCTAGACTTATGGGAGTGGCATCTAGATTTATTGGAATGCCATCTAGACTTATTGGAGTGCCATCTAGACTTATTGGAATGCCATCTAGACTTATTGGAATGCCATCTAGACTTATTGGAGTGGCATCTAGATTTATTGGAATGCCATCTAGACTTATTGGAGTGCCATCTAGACTTATTGGAATGCCATCTAGACTTATTGGAATGCCATCTAGACTTATGGGAGTGGCATCTAGATTTATTGGAGTGCCATCTAGACTTATTGGAATGCCATCTAGACTTATGGGAGTGGCATCTAGATTTATTGGAGTGCCATCTAGATTTATTGGAGTGCCATCTAGACTTATTGGAATGCCATCTAGACTTATGGGAGTGGCATCTAGATTTATTGGAGTGCCATCTAGACTTATTGGAATGCCATCTAGACTTATGGGAGTGGCATCTAGATTTATTGGAGTGCCATCTAGACTTATTGGAATGCCATCTAGACTTATTGGAGTGACATTTAGACTTATTGGAGTGCCATCTAGACTTATTCGAATGCCATCTAGACTTATGGGAGTATCATCTAGATTTATTGGAGTGCCATCTAGACTTATTGGAATGCTATCTAGACTTATTGGAGTGACATTTAGACTTATTTGAGTGTTATTTAGACTTATTGGATTGTCATCAAGACGTAGTGGATTGCCATCTAGACTTATGGGATTGTCAGTTTGACATATTGGAGTGTCATCTAGATTTTTGAAGTGTCGTCTAGACTCGTAGGAATGTACTTTAGACTTATTGTAGTTTCATCTAGACTTATTGGAGTGTCATCTAGAATTATTGTAGACTCATCTAGTTTTATTGGTGTATCATCTAGACATATAGGAATGTCAACTAGACTTATTGGATTGTCATCTAGAAATATTGGAGTGTCATCTAGAATTTTTGGAGTGTCATCTAGACTTACTAGAGTGTGAACTAGATTTTGGGAGCGTCGTCTAGACTTATTTGAGTGTTATCTTGACTTATTGAAGTGTCATCTAGACGTATCTGATTGCCATCTTGACTCATTGCACTGTCACCTAGATTGTTAGATTTTTATCTAGACTTATTTGAGTGTCCTCTAGAATTATTGGACTGTCATCAAGACTTATTGCAGTGTCGTCTAGAATTATTGGAGTGTCATCAAGACCTATTGGAATGTAATCTTGACTTAGAAAATGTCATCTAGACTTATTTGATTGTCATTTTGACTCGGTGCATTGTCACCTAGATTGTTTGAGTTTCATCTAGACATATTGGACTGTCATCTAGACTTATTGTAGTGTCATCTAGATTTATTGAAGTATCATCTAGACTTATTGGAGTGTCATCTAAATTTATTGGAGTGCAATGTAGACTTATTGGAGTGTCAATTAGGCTTATTAGAATGTCATTTAGACTTATTAGAGTGTCATCTGAACTCGTGGGAGTGTCTTCTAGACTTATTGGAGTGTCATCTAGATTGTTGGATTGTCATCTAAACTTACCGCAGTGTCATGTAGATTGTTGGATTGTCATCTACACTTATTGGAGTATCATCTAGACTTACTGGAGTAACAACTAGGCTTATTAAAATGTCATTTAGACTGATTGGAGTGTCATCTGAACTTATGGGTGTGTCATCTATACTTAGTGGATTGTCAACGTGACCTACTGGAGTGTCATCTAGAAATATTGGAGTTTCATCTAGACATACTGGAGTATCATCTCAACTCGTGGGAGTGTCAACTAGACTTATTGGATTTTAATCTAGATTGTTTTAGTGTCATCTAGATGGTCGAGTGGACACAGTTGTTGATCCGCAACTGTATTCAGCATACCCCTCCCCACACACCGTGATTCAAAGCATTTCAAAGTACTTTGTGTTACATTTTATTGAACAATACACTGACACTTTCTATCGTTTTACATCAGTTGTTGCCATATGTTTATACAACAAAGCCATAATCGTTTTTATACCAACACAATAGCATAACCATTAGAAAATAAAGCTAATCTTACAAATGGATATCTAATAACAATATTTATGAAAACATAAAACAAAATAGCCAAAATTCAATAAACATGCATTAAAAACATTTATTAATTAATGTTTTTTTGTATAATAAATGTTACTAATGATATATAACAGAGGTGACCATCCATGAGGCTGACGAGAGACGCTATGATGTTTATTACGCAGTTAAATAATACTTTTAAGTGCTGCAAAAATAGTTAATTTAGCCAAATATAGTGAACACAATTAATCATATAATATATTAAAAAAAAAAAAAAAACTGGCTCGCTAAGACATCGTAGGGCCGCCTGCATCTCTAACAGCCTCATTTGGTCACCCCTGGACCTATTGGTCATTAAAAAAATATTGTACTTACATTTCTTTGAAGACAGGCGACTGATGATTCTTTAAAGTATTTTCACAGATGATGGAGTCTTTCGTCAGGTATCGGCTGAGCTAAACACTGGCGATCTGATGTTTCTTTCAAGTAGTTTCAAAGATGATGGAGTATTTCGTTAAGTATCGGCTGAACTAAACACTGGCGATCTTACCATAAGACCGTGTTCATGGAAAGTCTATCAAAATGTTCGACCAAACTAGTTCAGACTACTTGTGACAATGACACAAAGTTCTGATAATTTATTTGTCGGGGTGTTTAGCTCGCCGTACAGACACGCTGATTGGTTAGGAAAGACGTCATATGATTAACATAATGTTATGCACCTCCCATCCGCCTACCAAAGATGGTGTGAAGAAATGTCATGCATCCCCTACCCCCCTCTCTTTCCGCCCCCACAATCAGAAAATCATCTATTTGTTTTGCTTCAGACGTGATAATTCCAATAAACATGTTTATATTGATTGATAATGTCACGTTAAGATGAACGAAGTCGCTGGACTGCTAAATTGTTTCAAATTACCTGCATGGACGACGTCTTTTAGTTACTCTTGAAGTTCATCCCAATTATGTGTTGTTCAGGTATTGACAAATAACAAGGAGGGAGTAGGACGGGACTGGGGGAAAAAAACAACTTGCTGTCTACATGTGTAGGCATAAACTTCCGATTGATGAGTGTAAGACGAAGTTCCTACAAAGTTCTAGAGATAAACACGATGGTGACCCCCCTACCCGCCGTCCCCCCTCCCTCCCAAGGTTCTAAGAAGCTGCAAGGACCGGTCGAAGACTTGGGTGCAACCGATGGGATGACTTGTATTGATTTAAGGCGAAGGCATAGGCACAGAATAAACATATTTATATCAATGCCATTAATTTGTATTGAAGATTTTGAGAGTATTTTTGATTACGTCATTGGATCAATTCTAGTGTTTAATTTCAAATCTAAGTACAATGATGCGCTACTCTGATTGAGATCAACTTTTTAAAAAAAAAGCGAATTCAATTTTTAGCCGAATTCTTAGTACATTTCAGAATCCCTATTGAGCAAAAGTACTATGATCGATCGACTGTGACCCACATCCGATGGATTGTCGTACGGTTAAGTGCTCAACTGTTATCCTGATGGTCCCTGGTTCGATCTCCGATTCGGACCACTGGATTTTACAGGTCATGGTTAAAGTCTGCGCTATATCTACGGTAGTGTCTCTATGGTTATTGCACTAGCGGCTATGGTAGATATGAAAGAAGAGCACTGCAAAAACCATCCATTTAGTGGCAAATAGTATCTACGAGACTTCATCTTAACCGTACAGGGACTTCTCTCACGTAAACACACACACACACAAACACACACACACACTGTTATCCACAACTGTTAAAATCAATTATTTCCCTGAACAATCTAATGGTCATTTTTTTACGATCATATAAGAGTTTTTAGTAAACGTATGGAAGCCCATGTTACTAACAGTTTTCCAGACATTATTTATGGCTATTAGAGGCACCTATGGGGCACTAATATTTATTGGCATAATGCTTCAACACGTACCTATTGCTAGTGCCCCCAATTGTTCATTAGCCTAAGTTGACCGCTTACACCTTTTCATAGTTCCCCCAAATTACATTTTTCTAGGGCCCACAAATGTACATCTTAAGGGATTCCCATAGGCACTTTAATTTTGCGGTACCGAAGAAAGTAAAGTGTGACTAAATAGCTTGGTGTCTAAAAGGCCTATGTTGTCATAGATTATTAAGGGCCCATTATCTGCAAGTGACAACCATGATAACTATTTTCTAGGGTCCTAAGTAAAACTATGATCCAGGCACCTAATTTTTTTTTCCATTTCCTAAGAATCCTACAAGTTAATTTGCCTGAGAACAAATTTACGTTCTTTAACCTTTGGTACACAGAAACACATGTATACGTCTCTTTACACGTATCAATTCTCTTATCAGTATTATAATTCAAGACTATAAGTAACATCAGACTTCATAGATAAATCTTCATAAAAACATCATAATCCATTAGGTATCAAAAAGAGCTAACAGTTACAACGAACATATAACTTTCTACATATATGCATACAAAAGGGGAATAATTTCTATCCAAGCAAGGGGTGGTAATTAGGGATCCCACACATAGTTTCCAATATTGAACTATGAATTGAGTCCCAACTTTATCTTCACCCCATGCCGCAAATTACTTTTGCCTAGTGTCAAAAACGTATCTATACTAAAGCTCCAAATTACTTTTTCCTATGTTCAATATGTATCTTTACTAAAGCCACAAATTACGTTTGCCTAGGGTTTAATATTATCTTTGATAAAGCGTCAAATTACTTTAGTCTAGAGTTTAATATGTATCTTTACTCAAGTCGAAAATAACGTTTGCCTGTTTGCCTAGGTTCCAATACGTATCTTTACAAAAAACCCAAATTACTTTTCCTAATGTCCAATATGTATTTTTTACTAAAGCCCAAAATAACTTTTGCCTATGGTCCAATATGCATCTCTACTAAAGACCCAAAATACTTTCCCTAGGGTACAATATGTATCTTTACTAAAGCCACACATTACATTTTCCCAGGGCCCCCAAACATACTTTCAAAGAAAAAAAAGTTCCCTTCTTAGCCCTAACGGGCTATCGGGGCAGATGAAGTGTAGAATTAATTCAACTGTTTCTATAACCTCGGCATATGAAGGGATTGTGTGGTTAGCACAACGCCCAGCTGCCTTTACTTCCCCAACTTAAGTCAGGTACCCATTTAAAGCTGGGTGGACTTGTGGGACGACTTTGCACCAAATTTCACCTGGAAAAATTTCATGGGCCTCACCGAGGATCGAACCCAGGACTCTCAGGTTGACAGTCGAGTGTCTACACCACTCGGCCATCCGTCCCACAACTTTCAAAGAGATACCAGATAATTTTTCCACGACTTTTCGACCCCGAACAGTTCGACCCCAGATAGTTCGACCCTGCGACACTTCGACCACGGGACAGTTCGACCCCGGACTATTCGACAATGCCATATGTTTATTAACTTTGTTTAACATGTGTATAATTGTTTTAGATATTGTATTAATTTTGTTTAAAATAGGTGTTTAAAATTGTGTTTAAAATATGTGTTGCTGTAAGGTATAAGTTACGACTGTCGTTATGCTCTATGTACATTCAAGTTATTAAACACCAACAATTTATCTCACATACACTCCTCATGCATGCACATGAGTTTCATTGACCAATGTTGTGTATCTACTCTAGCCACTCCCACAGATGACATTAGTGACCAAATATCCAAGGAAAATGGGTTCAGTATAACTTTTACCTGTTGGCTTATCGGCAAATCATTTTTTATACCTGCCTGGCAACACTTTGTTATAATCAAAAGATGGGGCAAAAAGATTTCTTGAGTGGAAAAATTAGTCAAATAATAACACAATTTGTGTCCATTGCTAAGACATAGACTAAAACATATATTAAACAATTAAAAATAAAACATTTTAACTAAAACATACAAATATATTACACCTTTATGTACATGTTAAAGTTAATAAACATATTTAAAACATAGAATTAATAATTCAAATATTATTTGTATCAATTAACAGGGTCGAATATTCCGGGGTCGAAATGTCGCGGGGTCGAGGTGTCGCGGGGTCGAGGTGTCGCGGGGTCGAGGTGTCGCGGGGTCGAGGTGTCGCGGGGTCGAGGTGTCGCGGGGTCGAAATGTCCGGGGTTGAAATGGCGGGGTCGAAATGTCCGGGGTTGAAATGGCGGGGTCGAAATGTCCGGGGTTGAAATGGCGGGATCGAAATGTCCGGGGTTGAAATGTCCGGGGTTGAAATGTCCGGGGTTGAAATGGCGGGATCGAAATGTCCGGGGTTGAAATGTCCGGGGTTGAAATGGCGGGATCGAAATGTCCGGGGTTGAAATGGCGGGATCGAAATGTCCGGGGTTGAAATGGCGGGTTCGAAATGTCCGGGGTTGAAATGACGGGATCGAAATGTCCGGGGTTGAAATGGCGGGTTCGAAATGTCCGGGGTTGAAATGGCGGGATCGAAATGTCCGGGGTTGAAATGGCGGGTTCGAAATGTCCGGGGTTGAAATGGCGGGATCGAAATGTCCGGGGTTGAAATGGCGGGATCGAAATGTCCGGGGTTGAAATGGCGGGATCGAAATGTCCGGGGTTGAAATGGCGGGATCGAAATGTCCGGGGTTGAAATGTTCTGGGTCAAAAGGTCCGGTCACCCCCCCCCCCATGTTTCCTATGCCTGAGATTGCCAAGTAGACTAGTTTGGTATAGTGGTGTGGTAGACTGCTGTGGTATAGTGGTGTGGTAGACTAGTAAGGTATACTGGTGTGGTATACTAGTGTGATATATTAGTGTGGTAAATTAGTGTGGTATACTAGTGTAATAGACTTGTGTGGTATACTAGTGTGGTATACTAGTGTGGTAGACTAGTGTGGTAGACTAGTGTGGTAGACAAGTGTGGTATACTAGTGTGATATATTAGTGTGGTAAATTAGTGTGATATACTAGTGTAACAGACTTGTGTGGTATACTAGTGTGGTATACTAGTGTGGTATACTTGTGTGGTATACTAGTGTAATAGAGTTGTGTGGTATACTGGTGTGGTATACAAATGTGGTATGCTAGTGTGGTATACTAGTGTGGTAGACCAGTGTGATAGACTAGTGTGTTATGCTACTGTGGTAGACTAGTGTGGTATAGTCGTGTGGTAGATTAGTGTGGTATACAGGTGTGGTATACCAACTATATTTATTTCTACTTCAATAGATGACCATAACCAGTGTGTAGGGATACAAATCAATACAAAAATAATGTATTGATAAACGGTTCGGCATGATACAATAGTCCTAAGAAAATATTTATAGACCTAGATTCACATTAACGATTTATTTATCAATCTCATTATTTAAGACTTTAAGTAAATTCATATTTCATTAAACAATTTTTTTTTCAAAAACATCAGAATCCGTTAAGTATAAATAGTTAATAATACATACCTGTCTCTCACTTCAGTGGTTTGCTCTCAACTGCTTGTATGGCTATTTATATCCATGCTCAGTCCTCAGCTGCTATGTGTGTGTTTTGATCACTGCCATGGAGTATGGTACACTTTCACATTTATCTCTCTGAACCACGTTACCAGACATCTAACATCATTGTTGACTGCTAAAGTCTACTTACAATCACATCTAGCAAATATCTTTCTATACCGCACACAAAGAGAAGTGACAACTAGGAAGTCGACACCGAGTGCCCACAAATAAGATTTGCCTATTGCCCCAAAATGTATTTTGCAAAATGATCCCAACAATAAATATAACGTTTCTATTTAGAAAGCTGGGACCGAAAATGGGGGGGGGGGGAGGGCTATTAGGATTTGTATTTGGGCTTACCCAAAATTTACAGCGTGTGATAACATTTGGGGGATGGGAGGGGGTCCGAAAAGTCCCAGTTGTCATTGATTACTAGGGATAGATAAGCAAGTGCCGACCTTGAACAATTTTTTTGTCAAGGCACACAAAGGAAACTTTGTCCAAGGCCCACAATGATTTGTTTGCCTATGACTCACAAAAGTGAAAACAATTTTTCATTCACCTATGTTGCACATATGTACCTTTGGCTATGGACACCAGGTTTACCTTTACATGTGCCCAAAAGTTACCTATACCTAGTGCCTCCAAATTACCTTTGCTTAGAGTCCTTAAAAAAAATTACATAGCAAAGGGTTTCCAAAATGAAAATTACCGCCCTGTTTAGAAAATTGGGCCGGGGGGATTCTATGAAATTTCATTTCGCCTTACCTAAAATATCCGTTTTGACTAAATAGTTTGTGTCTCCGAATGGTTAAGTATTATTGAGAGGGGGTCCGTGATTGGCAAGTGACACCCTTGACAACATCTTATCCATGGCAACCAGATGTACCTTTGCATAGGATATTTATATTTAGTTTTATTAAAGCGCACACATGTTCATTTTCCTAGAGCCCTAAGATGTGCCTCTGTAAAGAGAGCCAATAAAAACGTTAATACATTGTAGGTCCATAGGCAAACGTAAATATGGGGGACTCAGTAAAAAAAAAAACTGGCATAGCCACCAGTTTTAAATTTTCATCCATCATATTCTTTTTAAACTAAGACTTTCTGATCTCATCCCAAAACTGCTTAATTTTTTACCCTGGATCCACATAATTGATTACACTGCACTTCGTTATGGTGAACTAGCAGGGTTGTTAACAATACTCTTAAATTGTATCGTCAATACCAATACTAATACTTCTTGAAAAGAGTATCATCAATACCAATACTAATACTTCTTGAAATGAGTATCATCAATACCAATACAAATACTCAAGTAAAAATGTATTACCAAAATCGATCCCAATATAATAATACTTTTAGAACAAAAAAAATATTTTTATTTAAAATACAAATGGTGCAAGATTTAAAAGTTTAAATAACTGATAGATCGACGAACAAAGATATAATGTTTTCTTTTTTGTCGTTCATTAAAACATTGAACAAATAATTGATAGAAAGAAAGTAAATGAATGTAAGAATATACGAAAAAAACATTTATAGATATCGGCGTGCAAAGCAAAAACTTTAAATGGAAATTAAAACCTAATTTTTCCTTCAACTCTCCGACCGTGGTTGAATTGGTGGGGAGGTAAGTGGTGATAATATTGGTAGGGTTGATGGATATGATTACTAGTAGTGATTTAATTTATGTAGATTACTTTTTAAACAAGGTATTAAAATCGCTATTGTTTTTCTGCTAATAGTGGCAATAGAAAAGTATTGGTTTCCAGTATCGAAAACTTTTCGTTTAAAATGTATCGGCGATACACAAATCAATACATGTTACAAAAAGGATCGGCAATACAGCAACCAATACTAGAAAAGTATAACTGATACTGTATTGGCCGATACCGATACATCGATACTAACAACCCTGTGAACTAGAGAGTTAGCCTGCAGGAATATGAAACTGGCCCACAACATTTCTTTTAAAACTAGATGTATCCTCTTGAGCAGTTAAATGTTTTAGAAAATGTGTACTTTGAATTAGTAGGTCACAGAATTGTTCATTTACTGTGTGTTACAGCAAAAGAAAAAAGCTACACGAGGCCAATTTTGGAAGATTGTAAGGCTAGGCAGCAGGTAATTTTGTCTATTTGAACGGCTTTGATTCTAAGGCAATGTCCAGGTGTTTGTTAGAAGTGATGGGGAAAAAAGCGGAAAATGTTTAACAAACTAAATAAGGTGACGTAATTAATGGATGTGCCCCTTACGAGACGTGGGTTTTTCTCCAGTAAAATTAGTTTAACATAATCATATAGGAATATACTGGGTGTACCTGATCAGAGTTCAATGAAAAATAATCAACAGTGTTATTGCAAGGAGACAATTTAAACGACAGTTTAAAATGATTTAAAGTAATTGAATTATTATTTTTTTAAACCAAATAAAACCTAAAATTGTGTTTCCTATTATAAAAATGTAATTTACCGAAATCGCAAAGCAATATACAATCGAAATTAATTAATTGGTTTTTCAGTTGAAGAATGTATATCTGTCCCGTTGGCAGGTTTGGGTTTTCAGTTGAAGACTTTATATCTGCCAGGTTATTATGTTTGGGATTGCATTTGAAGAATTTATATTAGCCTGGGTTTGGGTTTTCAGTTGTCAATGTTGTGCCTGATTCGGTGTTAGGTTTGGAATTCTCAGCTGACAACTTGTCGTACTCCGTACTAGAAGGTATGGGCAGTTCAGGTATCGAACTTTTGTTTATTCTGTCCATCGATGTGATCTGTTCAGATGACAATCTTGTAATTTCTCTACTCCTGGATGTGATTGTTTCAAATGGCAACCATGTATGTTCTCGTCCAAAGTGTGCAAACGGCTCAATAGCCAATTGAGAGTTTGCACTTCTCATGACTATGAGCTGTCCTTTAAGGTACGCTTTGAATTTTCCTCTGAGCTCTGGGTGCAGTTTACTTAGCTCTATGACGTACGATCCCCAAATATTTATGTTCCTCCCAGTTAGAAGATTGATGTATGTTCCTCTAGTACGTATATCTTGAGCTAGTATCTCTCTGTCATCATCTCCTCTTATTATTATTTGTTTCCCTTTTATCTTTAGCATGTATACACCTTTCATGATAATATTCTGTCCATTATACAGCCACATAGTATCTATAGCAGTGGGTAAACGCTGCACAGTTGGCCAAGTGGTATTTTCACTTCTCATTGTTGGTTGTTGTACAATAGGTAATCCAGTATTTTCACTTCTCATTGGTGGTTGTTGTCCGATAGGCAGTCCAGTATGTTCATTTCTCATTGTTGATTGTTGTACAATATGCAACTGGAAGTTTGCACTTCTCATAGTTGTTTGTTGTCCAATAGGCAATCCTATATTTCCTTTTCTCATGGTTGGCTGTTGTCCAATAAAAAATGCGATATTTTCACTTCTCATAGTTGTTTGTTGTACAATAGGCAATCCGGCATTTTCTCTTCTCATTGTTAGTTGTTGTCCGATACGCAATCCTGTATTTTCACTACTAACTGTTGGTTGTTGTCCGATACGCAATCCTGTATTTTCTCTTCTCATAGTTAGGTCTTGAGCATGTGAACACCCGGGATCCGCAAGAAAGAACTGTCCAGTTAACATTCCGGACATCATTCTGTTCCACGTTGAAGTATCAGGCTGCGTCCGAATGTTATCTCGACTGAAATGTGTGGGTTGTTCAGTTGGCAACCGGGTGTTGGTAAATATATACTGTCCACTTATCACCCCTTCTTCGGTTCTGTTTGAAGAAGTTGGCATAGCAGACGCATGTTGGGTGTTTTCCTTGGTCATAACTATAAGCCGTCCAGTTAAATGTCCCTTGTAAGGCCAACTCCAAACAGGGAGCAGTGGAGTATTGTTCATGGCAAACGATCCATAAATACCGGTTTGATTTCAGTGGAGTATTGTTTATGGTAAACGATCCATAAATACCGGTTTGATTTCAGTGGAGTATTGTTCATGGTAAACGATCCATAAATACCGGTTTGATTTCAGTGGAGTATTGTTCATGGTAAACGATCCATAAATACCGGTTTGATTTCAGTAGAGTATTGTTCATGGTAAACGATCCATAAATACCGGTTTGATTTCTTGTTAGATAATCTGTGTATTCTCCTTTTAAAGTAAATTTCTGTTCCGCCTCAGGCTCGCTGTTGGCCCTTCTCATGACTACCTGTCGCCCATATAAATCCATTGTGAATTCTCCATTCATGATTACATTGTCTATAGTTGGCTGTTCTGTGTTATATCCGCCCGTAGCCATTGTCCGTCCAACTTGTAACAGGCGAAGAATTTCACTGATCTCTTTCTGAATGGCAGAGGCTGTTGATGATATTACGTAGACTGATACATGTATGATAAACTTTAAATTTGACATTATTAATAATTTAAAAAAAGAATAACTATATAAACTCAATGAACGATTCAGATAACATATCGGTAGGTATATATATATATATATATATATATATATATATATATATATATATATATATATATATCTATATCTATCTATCTATCTATCTATCTATCTATCTATCTATCTATCTATCTATCTATCTATCTATCTATCTATCTATCTATCTATCTATCTATCTATCTATCTATCTATCTATCTATATACATTTATATTTATATATATATATATATATATATATATGTATGTATGTATATATATATATTAGGGTTAGAAAAAATCAAAGTATTCTAATTGGACTCTCAACCCTTTATTGCCTTTCTTTTAATTAAAAAAATAAACTCTGCAAAATATTTTAAGATATTTTTTTTTTTATATTTAGAGGTTGCTCAATGAACTTGAATTTATAATATTTAAGGGTCACCAATAAATAAAAAGAATGCATTTAAATTGTTTCCTAATAAAAAGTTTTAATTATGTTATTCAAATGAAGTTTTTATTATATGATTTTATTCAATGTTTGATTTCAGAATGTTCACTTGTTGATTGTTCGTTTGTTTTCATTTATGCATTGACAATTGTAGACTTCCGCATATCTGAACTTTAACGTCGATGTTCTTCCACAGGTTGCAAAATATATTTGCAATGGAGTTTCATCTATCGTTAAACCTTTTGCAAAATGTGAAATGAGTTTCACCCCTCTTTTGGCTGTATCATTTACAATTTGCATATAATTAACGATTGTATGTGCTTCCTTGTATTCTGTCGCTGTACTCCAAGTGTCTAAATGATTTTCTTTCATAAATGTCCAATTTATTCCAAGCACTTTCAATACATATTTTGATCTCTCTGTTACAATGTCATCTAAGTTCATGTTTACAATATTATTCCATTAATACTTTGCCTTCAGATAATCCTAATTCTGATTGTACAAGCGAATCATAAACTTTGAGATCTGCATCAGTTAAATGCCATGATTCAGAATTAAGTCTACTCTACTTATCACGAAATCGTTGAAACAACTTAATCTCTGGACCAGAAGATGATACAAAACATGTTTTGTATACAAGTTTTTGATAAAATTACTTCATGAACATGGTGTCGACAGGCTGTGTATAATAAAGATTTTCCAATTAATTTCTCCAGCGGGGTACAAGCACCTGAATGTATACCTGTGTTGCTTGAAGTAGTATCAAAACTGAGTGCCATAATTTTGTCATAAGAAATGTTCCACTCTTTTAAAGCTTGTCCAATGATGCAATACTACAGTGGGTGTTCTGAATGCCGGCAAACTTATTTTATTTTTTAACTTACTAATTTCCCCTCAACCCCCCCCCCCCCAAAAAAAATAACGATGTATATTATGTATGATGACTCATAAAATTAACCAATAATAAAATATTGATAACATTGTCAACCTAAATATTAAAATAGAAGAGACAAATATGAAAACATATGAAAAATGTGGATTCGAGTAACCTTGTAAACTTAAAATGTGTTGAGCAACACCTAAACATCAACGGATTATCTCCAATATCTGCAAATATAATTGTCATTAAATGAAACCAAATAAAAGGTTGAGGGCATTAAAAAAAATACAATGTCATGGTTTGTCACCCTAATGTAAATATATATAAATATGTATATTAAAAGGACAGTCTCTGTAATGTATGCTCTTTATTCGTTGCCAACTCTCCATGACCATTGCAATGGACCATAATTCAATGAGCTATACAGAGGTAACAAAAGATAAAGGTTGTACTAAACTTATCAATCTCTTTCCGATGGTCCTAAAATATTCAAACAACTGTTTGTTAAAATCATAAATATTCATCCTAAATATAGAATTAAATATATATCTATGACGATAACAAAGTAATAGGAAACAGCAGCATGCAGTGTACAGAGTGGCGCAACTAAGAGGAGCGTATGGAACTATTTGCCTTGGGCGTCAAGGGTCGGCATTTTCGCGAAGTATTTTTTTCGCCACTTGAATGGGTCAATATTTTCTGTTTCCACCCCGTGCCTCACTATATGTAGTTATGCTGCTGTGTTTAAAATAATTATTATTTAATGTATCAATATATTACACTTCTATTTCTAAATACTTACCTTCTAAAATGTTTTCAATTTTTTGTTTACTTCTTGGCTGCAATGTAAATAGATGATTATAAGTTTTACTAAATCCTAGTGGGGAATTTTTTTTTTCTCTACAAGGTATCACTCCGCGAATCCTGAATCACACACTAATGTGTCTATAGGAGGTATACAGCAAATATATAATGTTTTTCAGAAGCCAGTCTACTTATTCGTCACAACACATGTTGCTAGACCTTTTGTAAAACTTGTTTTTTTTTTTAATCATGATGTATTGAAGACTGGTGAGAACTAATGTACATTTATGAAGTACAAGTCATTTATTGATTTTGTAATACGCTTTATTTGTATACAGATCAGAGCTTTCAGTGTTTTATTGAGGCTGAATGGGATGCCTTTTGTTCTCAGAGATTTTATCTATTTTAAAACAAAAGTAAGCGTGGCTGTGTATTCTTTGTCACTAAACTAACACGTTCATTGAACAGTACTTGGTTTATCTGCTTTATGAGATCTAGTCTCCTCACCTGCGTACAATATTGGTTTGATATTATAGGTCCGTAGCCAGGATTATTTGATTTGGAAGGGGGGGGCGAAGAAATTTTCAGGGGGGGGGGCATAGAAATGTTTGGGAGGGGGGGGAAGAAATCATCTGAGGGGGGGGGGGCAAGATGGAGGCGCGAAGTGCCGAACGCGTGCGAACGGGGAGGAGAGGTTTGGGAAGGGATGTCGGTGAGTCCCCTACTCAAGAAATTGTTTTCAGTTCCATATCTGGAATGGTGCATTGTGGTACCGATTTTTTGGAGATTAATTAGAAATATATAATTTTAACTACGTTTCAATAACGTATGGGCATGTTGCAGTTTTTTTTAAAATAATTTAAATAGTAAAGAGTTTAATGATAATAAATTCATATAGGCTGAGCCATTCCTGATTCCTGTTAAAAATATATTGATCATTAGTTCTGCTATACAACTGTTACATATTATATTATAATTTATATTATTATACTGTTTGTTTAATGTACTACCCGTAGCTATTTGTGTAATATGTGTTATAAAATATTGAAAACAAAGAACAGATCTATCAACAACAAATTGACCAGTATCAATTAATAAATTTAAATGAAATTAATTCTGTTAAAAAGTAAATTTGGAAATTAAATAACATCGCTCATAAATCACGCACTTTGTACTTTATTATTTTATTATACATATGTATTAAATGAAGTCAGAAGTCAATGTTATTTTATTAACGTATTTAAGTTCATAGTTGTTTTAAGAAGATATCAATTTATAAAACTATTGCAAGGTTGCGAACCTTATTATACGTTTCAAATGTGCAAACGTCGTGGTTTAGCATTGAATTTATCTAAAAAATGCTTTATCATTCAAATTGTCTGTTATATCTTTTTCAAATTCAAGCAGGACAAGATTGCTTTGACGCTTGTGTAACATTGATCTGCGATATGGGGTGAGCATTCGTGTGAGGGTTGAGAAATTGTTCTCACACACGGCTGTTGAAGCCCCTAATGCCGTTGCTGCCCAAAATACCCAAAAGTGAACTTCAATAAGATTGAATCTTTTATGGCCGAAAATTAGATAAGCTATATAGATATAAGTAAAATAGCCTGAATAATTGCCAAAATATAAACTTTTAAGTTTTTATTATTATTGATTGATTGATGTTTTATAGCCGTTACTATTAAATTTTTCTCAAAAAGCTCAAATCATGTACACGAGAGGGGGGCTCAGGTCATGAATGGGAGGGGATCAACCCCACCCCCCTCCCATCCCCCGCCTGACTACGGGCCTGTGATAATAGAAGGTTATGGCATAAAAACGAAACAAATTAAACAAACCATGTTTTCAATAGGTTTTCATAAATCGATATACATTTAAGCTTGTCTTAAACAATGTATTCCTAAGTATAACAATGGAAACAATGAAATGGAAACTGCTGGTCAGTCCACGATGTGCATTTATAGTCGCTTTCTATGAAACAATCAAACATACACTGTAAAACAATCAGACTTACACTGTGAAACAATCAGACTTACACTGTGAAACAATCAGACTTACACTGTGAAACAATCATACGTACATTGTAAAACAATCAGACTTACACTGTGAAACAATCATACGTACATTGTGAAACAATCAGAATTACACTGTGAAACAATCATACGTACATTGTGAAACAATCAGACTTACACTGTGAAACAATCATACGTACATTGTGAAACAATCAGAATTACACTGTGAAACAATCATACGTACATTGTGAAACAATCAGACTTACACTGTGAAACAATCATACGTACATTGTGATACAATCAGACTTACACTGTGAAACAATCAAACTTACACTGTGAAACAATCAGACGCTCACTAAGAAACAATTAAACGCTCGCTGTGAAAAAAATCAGACGTACTCTGAAAAACAATCAGACACTCACTGTTAAACAATCAGTAAAGTTCTCTTAGGCCCTAAAGAGCAGATCGGGGCAGATCGGTATATAAAGGGATTGTGTGGTTAGCACAGCGCCCAGCCGCCTTTAATCCCCAAACTTAAAGTCAGGTGCTCATTTTAAAACTGGGTGGACTTAGGGACATTCACCAGGACCTGAAAAAGTCCCTAGGTTCTCACTGAGATTCGAACCTGGGAACCTCCAGTCGACAGTTAAGCGCTCTACACAACTCGACCACCCGTCATCAACCGCTTTCTGTGTAACAATTATATGTTCTCTAAGAAATAATCAGGCGCTCAATGTGACATATTCAGTCGTACTCTGTGAGACAAGCAGATAATTATATTATAACATGTGTGAAACAATCAGACGCATTATTTGAAAAAAAAATCAGTTGCTTACTGTAAAAAAATCAGACACTCTCTATAATGCAATAAGACGCTCTGTACAAGATAATAGAGGATGTCTATGAGATAATCAGTTGCTCACTAGGGAGCAAATAGACTCACTCTGTGAAATACTTATACAATCTTTGTAACTATCAGACGCTCTCTATGAAAAAAATCATAACTCCCAATGAAACAATCATAACTTTCTATAAAACAATCAGGTGCTGACTATAGAACAATTCGATGTTCATTGTTAAACAATCAGACTATCTCTATGAAACAGTCATATGTTCAATTTGAAACAGACATGCTCTTTATGAGACAATCATACATTCACTATGCAATAATCATGTGCTCACTGTGAAACAATCAGACGCTCACTGTAAAGCAATTACACAATATATGTGAAAAAGTCAGTCGCTATTTATGAAATAATCAGACGTTCACTGAGAAACAATCAGACTCTCTCCATGTAACAATCATACCCTCTATATGAATAAATCAGACTCTCTCCATGTAACAATCATACCCTCTATATGAATAAATCAGACTCTCTCCATGTAACAATCATACCCTCTGTATGAAACAATCAGACTCTCTCCATGTAACAATTATACCCTCTGTATGAAACAATCAGACTCTCTCCATGTAACAATCATACCCTCTGTATGAAACAATCAGACTCTCTCCATGTAACAATCATACCCTCTGTATGAAACAATCAGAATCCCTCTAGATAACAATCATACCCTCTGTATGAAACAATCAGACTCTCTCCATGTAACAATCATACCCTCTGTATGAAACAATCATACTCTCCATGTAACAATCATACCCTCTGTATGAAACAATCAGACTCCCTCTAGATAACAATTATATTCTCTTTATGAAACAATCAGACTCTCTTCATGTAACAATCATACCCTCTGTATGAAACAATCATACTCTCCATGTAACAATCATACCCTCTGTATGAAACAATCAGACTCTCTCCATGTAACAATCATACCCTCTGTATGAAAAAATCAGATTCTCTCCATGTAACAATCACACCCTCTGTATGAAACAATAAGACTCTCTCCATGTAACAATCATAACCTCTGTATGAAACAATCAGACTCTGTCTAAGCAACAATTAGACGTTCACTGTGAAACAATCAGACGTTCTATAAGACATAATGAAATGCTCTCCAAACGTGTAGAGCAATTGAAAGTTTCACATACAATAAGAATGTTTTTATCTTACTCCCTACAGTAAATAAAACATATGTTCATTAAGTCAACAACTAACGTGGTCTGTCGATAATGCAACACAATATGTGACGTTTTTGTCTGTTAGCTAAACACACGATGTCTTGTATTATTATACAACACCTAAATCTCATTGTACAGTTCGTAACAGGCAAAGAGAAAGTTTATCATTCAACTATCAGTCTCAAGTTTCTTCATACAAAATCAATAATACAAATCGATAAGACAACAACTGTGATGCTGGTTCAGTGGTTCTTAATTTGTGTGACTACCGCCACCTTTAAAGAAAACGCACTCGCCACACCCCTAATCCCCTCCCCCTCCCCCTGCTGATAAAAAAATGTAATAGTTGACTCAAATTAGTGAACACCTCACAGGCGAACGTTTAACGTAACGAACAATGGGACAACCAATGTGTTCAAACAACGAACCACACGGACCTAAAATGTCGAGTTTCATCAGGGGTGGGGTGTCGGTCAAAATATTCCCCGACACGGACACCGACACCGGTGTCGGCATTCCATCAGCCGCCGACACCGACATCGGTGTCGGTTTTCTATTTTCCGCCGACACCGACACCGAAGGGGGGGGGGGCGCAAAGGGAAATAACTGTGTATTTATTTTCCCTGTATATATATCATACAATATATAAAGATGCATATCTAATTGAAAATGTATACTTTTTTTGGCTATCGATATTTAAAAAAAATGTATGTATGCTTTCAATAAACAATATATACTTTTTCTAGTTAAATATATTGAAGTATATAGTGAAGTATGTTTGTTTAATATATATATATATGTATATATATATATATATATATATATATATATATATATATATATATATATATATATACTTTTGTTACTGATTCCTTATAAAATCAATGTATACTTATAATCAAAAGAGGAAAAAATGTTTCAATAAGCATTTATTGAATGCAGTACTTGGTGAAAAACAAAGAAAATATACACACATTTGGACAGAGTTAGCATAATAACTCAGGGCGCACATGCAAAACTTATTTATCACCAAACACATCCCATTTTTAATTGCGAGAATTTTAAAATAATTTTGCCAACTAATTCTAAGTTTTTAAGTGTTTTAAGTTGTATTTTAAATTGACTGAATATATTTACTTCGATCATTTGTCTTATGAATGCTACTCAAGTTAAACTGATACAGTTTCGAGATTGATCATATTTTTTTCCAGTACCCTACTGGTACTATTGCCTTTTCTCAATCATCTGTTTACAACGTAAAAGAAATATTGACAGTATAATTACATCCTACAGTGTATAATCAAATCGATTGGTAGTAATCTTGCAACTATAAAGTTTGATACAGATTTGATATGCAGGTACATTTGCAGCGTTTTCCTATATATCCTATTCATTATCGGGAAGTTGCCGCTCTAAATTATAACCAAACTGGCCGGCTGCCTAGCAGTGTTGATTCAGTTAACTGTAACTGTAACTGAAATGGCTCTAATAACTGAAAAAAGTTATTTCAGTTAACTACTAACTGAAACTGTAATTGAAAAAACATTTTAACTGTAACTGTAATACTAATAGGAAAAACATAATAGAAATAATAATACTAACTGAAAAATGCGCTATAAAATAAAATTCTAGAAATGCGCTACAATATTACATGTATTAGGGAGCGACCGATAATCGGACCGATATTGGCACTATCGGTCAATATAGGATCGGCCGATTTTTGTAGGGAGCGACCAATAGTCAGACCGATATTGGCACTATGGGTTAACTATCGGACCGGCCGTTTTTTGGCTGCCGATACATTGTTTTTTTTTTTTTCACAACAGAGTTGCATAAAAAAAAATCAGTAAATAACCCAATTCTATAACCAGATCAGACAAGATTTAAAACAAGCAATTAAGCCTGTTCCATTCTGGACACAGGACGTGTTAGCGCATTTTCGTGTTATGTATCAGTACGTTTGTTAGCTTTCAGTAAATATTTGTAAATTTTGGAAATGTTTATAAATTCAATTGTGTAATGCATATATTTGTAAAAAAAAATTATAAAGACGTTTCTTTATATTTGAAAAAAAAATATATTGTCTCTTAAATCTAATTACAAGTGGTTTGTGGTTACTGACATAGGACTCATAATTGAAAACATTCGAAATTATAGTCATTTAATCGTCCGAAAACTCCGTCAATTGTTGCATAGCTCTGATACTTTCAATTAAACTCAGAACACAAGCTTACTATTTCATTTGATGACTTTCTTAATAAATCGTGGTGAAACTACGTGCTGCAGTATTTCGCACCAAATGAACGGGTTATTGAACGTACAAGGTGTATATATAATATATAAGCCCCTTAGGAGCCCTGAAGCCCGGCCCTCAGAGGTCCTATTGCGAAATGAACTTTTGATGTACACATGGCAGGCCAAGACCTACAAAATGATATATACATCATGGGTCTAGGACTTATAGTTGCTGAGATATAGCGCTCCTTTATTAATATAGCTTATATAGTAAAAAACGGTACTAAGGCCACTTTTACGACCCTGAGAGGTCAGATCGCGAAATGGAAAAAAGTCATTTCTTGGCAGGCCAAGACCTACAAAATGATATATACATCATGGGTCTAGGACTTATGGTTGTTGGGATCTAGGGTGATGACGGACGGACAGACGGACAGACAGACAAAACGGGGACAATAGAGCATTTTTTTTCGAAAATGCTCTAAAAAAAAAGGAAAAAAAAACCCGTACACAGAAATTGTCACGTCTACATGAATTGCATCAGCGATATGACCTTGTAACAATAGGATTGGCATTTCTTAATTCTACTGTATGACCTGGAATGATACAATTAGTGAACATATGTGTGCATTTTTTTTTTGGATGGGAAGTTGGGCGGGGGGAGGGTTATTACGGTAGTGGAGGGTAAACAAGACTTTCGTGTGGGCGAAGTGTTACAAAATATGACAGGGAAAGGGGGGAACACGAGTTGACATACGTCATATGATTGCGTACTTTTATGAAAGTGAGCAAAAAGTTTTATTAGATAACCCAACACTGTTGTTTTGTAAAAATATTTGGTTCATATACCGGTATTTTTCATATGTTTTGATGCATACGTCTTTACTAGTGATAACTGATATAGTAACTGAAAAAATTACTAACTGTAATAGTAACTGTAAAAACAATTTAATAATTACTCTAACTGTAATAGTAACTAAAAAAAATTTGAAAGGCTAACTGTAACTCTTACTGTAACTGAAAAATGGTAACTGAATCAACACTGCTGCCTAGGCACCCAGTAACACAGTGGTCCCCAACCTCCGGGCCACGGACCGATAGCGGTCCGTGAATCAAATGGCACTGGGTCGCCCAAGAAACTTTAAATTAATCCATTTTTATTTATTGTTGTGTATTTCCCTCAGGATAGTGCGACGCATATCCCTGTCGGGCCACGGTGAAATTATCAAACGTCAACCGGTCCGCGGCGAGAAAAATGTTGGGGACCACTGCACTAACACACAAACACACCACTTCTATGGTACCGGTAGCTTTTATTTTGTTTGAACATAATAAAAATTGCCTGTTTATCTTACTATGCTGCTCTTTAATAGCAAATTTGTCGGCATTTTTATTTTCCGACCCCACCATTAATGTACCTAATTTTATAGATGAATAAAAAAAAAACTTAAAGAATGTATAATTATGTTGCACTATGCATTGTATGGGCCTAATATGAAATTGTTTATTTTATTGTCTAATTGTAATGTAATTACTAAATAACAAAAGTAAATCATTAAAATGCCCGAACTGTGTAGTTAAATGTTTTTATTTTAATAATTATGCACAGGTCGCCAAGCTATTTTGGTCTCTAAAATAGTAATCTTGAAAACAATGTTCAGCTTCTAGACCAGACATGGGTAATCTACGTCCGTTAAACGTTTTGATTTGACCCGCAGTACACCCCCCTTCGTTCATTTACATTTATATTACTTACATTTATGTTAGCTCATATAAAGTATTATAAACACTCCTTTGATATTCTCTTGGTCCGGCCCTTCAATCAATTTCAAGAACCTATTGTGGCCCTTCAGTAGTTATTAATGTACATATGTGATCTATGATTGTGCAGCATGTCCATTACGATGAAAAAAAAAAGTTCTCAGTTGTACAGGTCGCATTGAAAAGTCACGAAAAACACTAGATACGGACATCAAGAGTAGCTGCAGTGAATAGACTGAAGTGACAAAAGTGTATGGTCAACTTCGAGATATGCCACATTATGCTGAATGCTATTTGTATAGTAAATCTGAAGCGGCCAATTCGCTACTTTTATAAATTTCTCATTTATGTGTAGGCTTATGCTCAAGTATTGGTGAAGATTATTATATCACCGATTGCCTAAGTCAGCAAGTCACTGTAAAGTACAGACATATCCAACAACACTAGAGCAATGATGCTTGGAAGTTTTTAAGTGCCCATTCAGAGAATGCAGAATGCTGAAATAAAATTATTGCAAGGGCTTCAAATAATGATAAAAGATTTGTTTCAGACCTATTTTTAGAGAAGAATGAGACGTATGAAGACACTGCATACTTAACAGTTAATAGAGGAAGGAACCGTTTTTTTTCCACCTGAATTAAACCTGAAATGAATAGTGAAAAATGTTATGAATTGTAGTAGGTTGTACACTTTTCAGAATGGTGGGTGGGGGGGGGGAGGGCTGTCGCGCCAAAAAACTCGCACATGGCGCCTCAATAGCTAGCTACGGACTGGGTTTTTACGTAGGGACCTATTTGTAATGTTTCAGTCTGACTGAGAGAAATTAAGTTGTGAAGCGTGTTAGTTGTGGGTTAACTTTGATTGTAGGAACATTTGAACAGGTCATTCTTTGATGTTCTAAAAGATTTGAATAGGTTTGTGTGTAATCTTTCTCCAACATGGATATTGATACAGAGATGCATACTAAACATTTCTTATGATTTACAATGATTGAGTGAATAGTAGACTGAACATAGCCCGTAGCCTTCCTATGTGCTTTCATTCACAATTCTGTTAATGCTGACTAGTCGTTGTACTGTAGTGATACACAGATAAACAGATTTACCAAGTATTTATTTAAAAAGAAAAGAAGAACTTGATCAAACTTTGAATTAAAGATTGGCTAAAAACTATCTGACGTTGTTATGGATTATTTAATGTAAGTTTTGGCATTTTATTTTTGGGCAAGATTTTGCGCCGACACCGAACTGACTCCGGACGAAGTACAAATGCCGACACCGATACCGGCAAACACTACCGACATCACCGACATCGACACCGGCTCCCCAGCCCTGAGTTTCAAAAACGTTTATTGAACGACCGACTAGTCAAGTTGTGTATCAGATGTGGTCATATTATCTTATGTTTGTTTCCCACCATCATTAATACAATTTTGTTTCTCTTTTGATGTCTTTTTGTTAATGTTTCATTTTTTATAGTAAATGTAGAAGGTGATCATGTTTGTGTGCAAAAAACCGTGAGTAGATTTGACCTTTTCCACCTAGTGTATATGCAGTGTGAGCCCTGAGAAAACTATTACAGCCTATTTGTGTCCACTTCCAGTGACGCATACAGTTAAACAGGACTTAAATGAACACTTTCTAACGTCGCTAGTTTCCGACTCATGTTTGTTTATTTGTCTGTTAAATGTGTGCGCCCAAGTGAGCAAGATGTAGCTTCTCAGCCACCCTCTCTCCACCAAAGCTACAACACCACTGCCGCCTGCAGACGCCCAGCCCCCGGTTTCGTCAATAGAAAGATGCACAATCTCGAGAGAAATACACCACAGTAAATACAATGGAAATAGTTTATTGTTTCTTGGGCGGCCCTGTATCATAAGATTTGTTCCAAATGTTAAAATTAAAGCCATTATTTTAATGTGTTTTTATTCATATCAATTATCGAATTTATACTTTAATTATGTAGATGTATTTTAAAATGCGTCATGAATACATTAATATGCCATGTAATTACTACCACTTTTTTCTCCTCGCCCTTGAACAAACATTAAATTTCTTGTAAAATTAGTTAAAACTGGGCAAGTTTCACATTCTCTACCTATAACCATAATTGTACGTAATATTAGGGACACTGTAAGAGGTGCTATCTGAATAGTTGTTTGTGTATCCGTGAGGTACATGATCTGCTTTTAGTAAAAAAAAAATATCAAAGAAACCCGTGCGTGGCCAGAAACGATCAATACCCCCCACCCCACCAAGATCCAAATGCTATTTTTACCTTTTTTTTTTTGTTGGTGAAGATTAAATAAATCAAGATTAAAGGACATCAAAATTTTGAAAATGTGATTTTTGATTTATAACATTGTAAAAAAAACAAAAACAACAACACACCATGTTTTGCTAGATTGCAAGCATTTCTAAACTCTAGTTTATATAGAGCTGTTATACAACTTGGTACATTTCTAAACTCTAGTTTACATAGAGCTGTTATACAACTTAGAACATTTACAACATAAATAGTGAGTGGCCTTGAGACCAGTCGCGGCAACATTATTATATCTCATATATGTATGTTAAGGCCAAAACCCTAAATCTGACATCACAATGATTGGTCAATTTCCGATCTTTTCTAGGTTTCGGGATTTGGCCAAATAGTTTGCAAAATGGCATGGAGCGATTAGCCAAAGTCGGAATAAAAAGGTCATAAAAGATTATGGGTGTTAGTATACTGTAATGATAATCATAATATTCATTTCCAGTACATCGGAGATCTGCCACACACCTGACCTACTATTTAACCGACATTATTACACCTTGAGATAATAAATCGGTCGTCTGTATTCCCTTTGTGACTTGTTGACACAACATGTATCACATGTCAACAGGTGGTAGATATATCGGTGAAATCGATGATACGTTTTTATTGTTTCTGAAACCTTTATAAAGGGAGACAAGTTTATGTAATCAGATACATTTCGCTCGAATACACTCTCTGACCAAAGTTAAACCTTGACTAGTGCATGTTGAGCAATCTGTAGGAATTTATTTTATCATATTGAGTAAACACGAGTCAATCATCATAAATCAATTTTAATTTAACTATATGATCAATTAAATACAGTAAAGTGTACATGTAGCCGTTTATTTTTTTTTTTCATTGTATACTTTTATTTTGTCTCAGGCTGCTGAAAATGAAAAAGTTTCTTTTAGTCCTGTGTATGATGACTCTCTTGACCATCAGCTGTGTTGCAGGAGATGTGGCAGGTGACCAACTAGGAGAAAACTCTCAGGAGGAAGGAGAGCTGGTACAGGTGATTTAAAATGTCTATATAACTACACACTCAATATAAAGAGATGTTTATTTTTTTTTTAATTGTAAATTGTTATTTGACTAGATTTAATAAACTGCGTCTCTTAATTATGTCTATCCATTCCGACCAACACACCAGGATTATTTACTTTAAACTAATTTAAGTGTATAAAGTATGCTTACACCTTCTTTAATTCTTCGATTAAAAAAAAAATTAAGAACTCATTAATAGGCCTTCTACTCCTAAGGGAAATACGTATAGTATAAATTTGTTACAAAGTCCATTTCGATGTCCACCGTTTTGTGATGAGGGATACATTCAAAACATTGTCATAGGTTTGAATATCTTTAGTCTGTTGTATTATTATTGATGTTATTTTTGTATAACATCCTTAAAATACATGGAAAAAGTCACAAATAAAAAAATTTTCACAATGTTATCAACAGTTTATGATGAACATTTTTTAATGTATTTTGAGAGGTATGTTTATAATTTTTAGGTAACCTTTGTGTGGATAAAAAAGTTGTTTTGTTTGGGCTATATGCAATGCAAGCTATTGCTTCTCGTACTGTATAACTTAATTCGAGCTTGCTAAGTGACAGACAGATATCTACACTGGGTAACACAAATGTCGCCCAATTATAATTAATCGATATGTCTTACTTTGACAATACCATGTTGCCTGGGAATCTATTTTACTATTAGCTCGCAGCTATGATAAGAAATATTACTTTAAAACAAAACGTATCACCTTTGTTACTCTTTAACTAAAATTAAGACCGCGTTAAGGCAAAATACCTGATATAGGGTTGTACCATTCTATTGGTGTAGCCCAGCGCTATCGGGATCTAAATACATTATCTCAAGATAGTGATACCGTTGTCAATGAGGTTTTAACGAGTCCGTGATGCTGGTAACAGATAGTGTGGTCACAATACACCCTTGAATCTGTCATCTATACTTCAAGTTCATACATATCTACACGAGTTTACATGAAAGTTATTTATATCGATAATGTGCCAACAGTTTTTACTTTCACTCTGTACACATATGTTTAACTATATATATTATAATCATTAAATTGATTAAAATTGTACAATTCACGAATAATTAAAAATAAAAACCGGAACAAAAAAAATATGTCATAGAGCACCACAATGCAAAGTAAGTTGTTTTTTTTCCTAGAATGTTATGAGAAAAATTAATAAACAACATCTAGACATAAACAAAACAGAATGCATTTGTTTTCATAATATACATGTATTAATATTCTGAAAATTAAGACTTTAAAATTTATAATAATATTTTTTTTTAAAGAAATAGACTGAGACGGAGTTAAGAACGGACGCGCAGGTCGTGTGCCCGGGGTTTCTGATTCGTAATGGGACCACAAGAAATCAGTTTTACAAACATTTACAATCGAATGTATTAATAAATAAAAATAATTAGGGAAAATCAATTGTATACCAGTATGTAGTTGCTGTTTTACTCGCCCAATCAAAGAGAGCCTCGTATCACTCCTTTAAAAATTAAAGCACTTCAGAAGTACCAATTATTATTACATCTGGCTAAGTTCTTTAATTTTTTAGGATGCTGGGTAATATTTTGCTTGGTTAAAGGCTCGGTGTTATCAGTGATGGCTTTAGAGGGTAGCAACGGGCCAGGCGTCATGCCTAAGAAGGCCCGCGTTTGAAGATTGTTTGCCATCTAACTGTTGCAAACTAAAAGCTTTGTTACAGGACAAAGTAGCATGGGAGGTGGGGAGCATTGTCAATATTCAAAAGACTTAGACATTTTAGACAAGTCATTATGTGTTGTAAGTCTACTTAGGCGAACGGCGCTGCATTAATCCTAAAGGGCTACTTGATACCGAAACGGTACACTTTTTTTTCCCAGAGTCTAAAGCTACTCTAGCGTTGTGGTATTTATGTTTTGACAGGGCCGGCCATATGCCCGTGACGCCCAATCTGGCTCTTCGTAAAAGAAGGCTACGCTTTAGTCATTGTTTTTGTCAACTTGTTAATTGTGACACGTATACACAACAACACTTTACGTTTTTGTTAAGGTCATGACTTTTTATTTATATCAATGCGGCTCCCTGTGAATCAGATATTTGTGTTAATGTATAACTAAATCTTGTTGAATTATTTGTGATGCGAGTCTTTATAATATTTTTTTTACTCAATAAAAAATTGAATTAGACTCACAGTAGACTCACTGTAAATAGTCTGGGCTGCCCCAGCTATCTCTGGTCTGGCCCTACGACGGGCCTATCGGATCATCCACTAATTGCTATCATTTTTAAGCTTTTAAATGCATTGGCTTTTGGAACGTAATCGATTTGCACCTGTTTCTGGGGGGGGGGACTTACTATCAAATTGGGATGGGGCAGGGTTGAAAGGGGTGGAAATTTGCGGAGCTGAAAGGCGTGAAATAAGTTACAATTGGTAAATATAAATGTAAGTGTGTGTGTGCAGATATATGTGTATGCGTATTAGGGGTATGACTAAAATATAGCCCTATGTCCCCATATCATATTTGGTGGAGCTTTGTATCACAATTAAAGAAAATATGGGCAATTTTTGCTTTGCATTAAAATTAGTTCACCCTCCAATCGACACGAATATGTTATAACATACACATTAAAAAAATTCAATAAAGGTTTCAACATTACAACATAAGGGTAATAGTGATAATTGTTACAATGTGATAATGTACATTTCTATTGTCCATTAGTAGAAGAAATTCGATGTTCCATTTTTAAATTGAATTGCAAGTGGAAGTAAATCTTGTATCACTTTAATTTCACGCTCTGCACAGATGTTAGAATGCTTCGTTTCTAAACAAGTTGTATCTGTGGACCATAATATCTTTAATGACTTCAAAGTCTTTGTATGCTGCTTACAAGTTTATGATAAATTATCAAAGTCAGTAGTTTTGAAACACTGGGCAGTGAATCCGATGTCATCCCACGTACCACGTAATCACATTGTGCCATAGCTGTTCATCAGAACGAATGATGACGAACAACAGATTTCCTTTGAGTTCCATCTCTCATTACTGATTTTTGGAAGTGATTGAAAATTTACTTTTGGTAAGCTTCCTCTAGTTTTGAAAATCCTGTAGCATTGTGTTAAAGCCATGTCATCTCGCCAGCACTCTTGTTCTGATTTCTGTAGTGGTGCTCCAGCATTATCAAATGATGTTTTAAGTTGTTCATACTTTTCTGATATTGTTGAAACAAACGATGAACTTATGTTTGGTGAAATTGTTGTTGTACTAAAATGATCATTTATGACATGTTTGAATATTGTATCTAAAATATAAATATATATATACATATATATATATATATATACATATATATATATATACATATATATATATATATATATATATATATATATATATATATATATATATATATATTAGGGTGGCCCAAAATAACTTTTGTCAAATTTTTTAGAGCATTTTTTTGCGTGTTTCCTTTGACTTTAAAACGGTACAGAAAAAAGTTTCATGAATGTATGACTTTATTTAGTATAGCCTCATCGACACTGAATTTTAAATTATTTTAAATGAATTGTGAATGTGAGTATGCATATTTTAAGCACACAGTAAATGCTAAAAGGTTATGGAGTGTTTTAGAAAAGTCTATACAATTCTCTAAGGTTCTAAAATGGCCTATGAAATCTCTAGAAGGTTCTAGAAAAATGTTAAGGGAAATTCTAGAAAACTCTAAAAGTTTTGATTTTCATATAAATAGCCAGCTTCACCAGTATTTCAATTTAGTTATAAAAATCAAGCGTTATAATATCAAATGTTGCGGCTATGTAAATATCATTCAATTAGTTATGACTGCTTTGTCGAAAAGTGTTATTCTTTTAACTGGCATAGAAGTTGACACAACTCCTGTTTATTGAGCTAGGCACTTCCTCTAATTAAGTCTACTGGCGAATTGTGTGTTTACAAACACAGCCGTCTGGCAGTCACTTGGTACTATTTTTCATGAACTATTTCTTTGCTGTCCAGTTGACATGCCAGAGTTTATTGAGGTAGGTATTTCCCCTAATTTAGACTACTGGTCAATGGTATGTTTACAAAACACAGCAGTCTGGTTGACATTCGGTAGAATTTTTTTTCAAGAGGACATACTAATGTCCATTGAGCAAGGTACTTCCCCTAATTGAGCCTACTGGCCAATGGTATGTTTACAAACACAACCGTCTTCATTAAGATATTTGGGGGTAGTACTACTGGACCGAATGTGCTGCTATTTAAGCGCTTTAAGACGTTTTGGCAAAAAAAAAATAAGACTGAATTTAATATATGTCACGATGTTCGACTGGAGCGAAATATCAAGACATTAAACGAAGAAACCATAACATTTTGTTCAAATATCCTCCAAATGAAAGACAATTCAAGATATTTGCCACGTGATGATTACGGAGAACTTCTGACTCTGAATCTTATCTTCCTGGGAGGAATCTTCTGACTCTGAATCTTACCTTCCTGGGAGTAATTCCCCCTTGAGGTGAGTTTTCGTGTTTCAAGAGCTTATCACCTTGCAAGGTGGAAATCTAAAATAATCTACGTTATGAAAATGTATCTCTTCCGTTAACAATTAAAGCTGACTAATCATGAAGACAGATCAATTGGAGCATCCTTGGTTTACATTAAAGCTTGGATTCAGTGTCCTATTCTATCAGATTCACCTCTGAATGATCTGGATTTCATCAAGCTTCTTATTTATTATAAGAATGTTTATCCCTTCATTTCTCAGATGCATAGAAAACGATTGACCGACATCTCTGGTACCTTAGTGCAGAACTCTTACCTCTGATTCTCTTTTCTTATAGTGTCTTAGTGGATGAGAAAAACAACATTGCTGCTTGCTTGAGGCATTTCATGGAGAATTTTTTTCTGATTATTAGAAAGAAGAAAGGTGCATCCACAGCACATATGA
>JAGDYQ010000075.1:3215615-3286857 GCA_021962125.1 Bulinus truncatus | reverse complement strand
TATGTGTTACTGCGTGGTTTCTTTGTGAAGATCATTTATTATTTACTGGTATTTTTTTTATCCCAATTTTTGGCTGCTGATTTATTTTATAAAGACATGTAATTGATACAAAAACATAATCAAATTTTTTTTTTACCGCAAATTATCAGAATTGTACAAAATGTGTAATGTCTTTTTTAGACTAATACTATATAGCATCTTATTTATAACAAATGTTGGCTAGATTTAGGGTGGGGTAAGGTGGAGCGGCTTGTACATGATGAGGGACAAAAAACGGTTGAAGTGGCTGCACTTACAGTCTAACGGGAATTCATGGGAAATGTTTGGAGGGGCAGTACTAAAAATGTTTCCCCTTAAAGTAACCCCTTGCCTCCCTTGCCGCAGTAGTAGACACCACGGTGCGAGTAACTTGTGACGCTGTTACTCCGTACTTTAGATCAATAATTCCAAACCTTCCGATGCTGTCGCAGTTTATCGATTTTTCGTCTCAGGTGTATTGTTTCGTGTGTGTGTCTGTGTGTGTGTCGGGTTTGAGTGAGAGCTCAGCTACTGCGTGTGTGATAGCTATGATTCTATGTTTGTATGTCAGTATTTTTTATATTTTTATCTACCCTATATAATTAGACGGGAGAGGCAATTACAATTTTTATAATTATACATTACATATAAAATTTGTATAATCTAAGCAACATTTGTTTACTTTTTATATCAAGTTTAATACAAACTTTTAAAAGCAGAATATATAGTTATTATATATTTAATACACAATAATTATTGTATGTATATACAAAGTATAGCTGTACAGGAAGAAAGGTTAACAGTCTATGTAGGCGTTTGAAAAGAAAATATAACAAATAACGTGGTAGGCCTACTGTAGTATTCAATATATATATATATATGTGGGACTGATGGCCGAGTGGTGTAGATACTCGACTGTCGACCTGAGAGTCCTGGGTTCGATCCTCGGTGAGACTCATGGAATTTTTCCAGGTGAAATTTGATGCAAAGTCGTCCCACAAGTCCACCCAGCTTTAAATGGGTACCTGACTTAAGTTGGGGAAGTAAAGGCGGCTGGGCGTTGTGCTAACCACACAATCCCTTCATATGCCGAGGTTATAGAAACAGATGAATTCTACACTTCATCAGCCCCGAAGGCCCGTCAGGGCTAAGAAGGGAACTTTACTTTACTTTATATATATATATATATATATATATATATATATATATATATATATATATATATATAGAGAGAGAGAGAGAGAGAGAGAGAGAGAGAGAGAGAGAGAACATGTAACTATTTTTTGTATCATTTTTTAGCTATAAATAGTGATGCTGGTCTTTATTATTTAAAATTTTCTCACCAAATATACAGTGCATGCGCACGGAAGCGTGTATGTATGTATTAATGTATGTATTTGCGGGAATACTGATGAAGACAACGTTTAAGCCAATGAATTTGCTACGGGGAGAACAAACTCACCTTTCAGACCCCCACCTCCTCGTTTATCAGTGTTTCTTAAATTTGGGTCGCTGTGACCCGCTGGTGAGTAGGGAACAAATTGTATACCTGTTATTGACAATAGAAAAAAAAAAGTAATATAAACTAATTAAGGGCTAAATTGAATATTCTCATTTATATTTTGAAGATGAGATAAAAAAGATTTCACTAATTTTATTTTATCGACCAAGGCAGTTGAGGAATTATTGTCCATGTAATACAATTTCATTTTGACTCACCCACTGTTTACATTATTGTTTGTACGTCACTGTCTGTAAGATTTGGTTACTTTTGACCCCATTAACAGTATGTTAGAGTGTGGCTCCCAATAAGGAATCAATGTCACTGACCCTTTTCCATCATTAACAATCAGATTCCCTTCACCTGGTGCGTGCCCACCCCCATCCCAACCATTGGGAAACACTGTCTTATATTATAAAACTTCATTCACATATTGTGTTTTGTTGTGTGTGTCCGTGTGTGCAGTTGTAACAAAACATGACCTGAAAAGACCAAGCAGTTCTCAGCTGGTGGTACTCGTACACCATGGGGTACGTTGAGAGTTACTCAGTCAAACGCTGCGACATATATTTTTTTTTTCTTTTAAAGTAACCAATATTTCAAAAAAGGTCGCCAGTTTGTTGCATGACTCATCAACAAATCAGCTATCTAAGTATCGCATCAGAAATGTAATCGAATTTCATTAGAAAATCAATAATTCTATTCTCAAACTGATGTGTGAAGGGTAAACACGGACATACTTTCTCAATCTTTGGGTAAAGTCGCGAAAAAGACTTAGAACCGCTGCCACAAGGTGTCCTGGATATGTGAAAAATGTCATGCGTTTTATTAACTGCTCAACAATTAATGACTTCACAGTTCACGGCCTCACAGTCTATGACCTCAGAGTCCGTAGCCTTATCGTCTAAGGCCTCACAGTCTCTGGCCTCACAGTGTATGACCTCACAGTGTATGACCTCACACTCTACGGTCTCACAGTCTCTGGCCTCACAGTGTATGACCTCACACTATAGGCCTTATAGTCTCTGGCCTCAAAGTCAAGGGCCTCACTGTCTATGAACTCAAGTCTATGGTCTCAGTCTATTGCCTGACAGTCTATGGCCTCACAGTTGATGGCTTCACGGTCTACGGCCTTGCAATTGTTTGACAATCAATGGCCTTACAGGCATGTCATCATCGTCTAAGGCCTCACAATCTATTGCCCCCACAGTAAACAGTAAATAGAAAGGACAAAATATTCTTTAAAAAACTATCAAAGATGACTATGTATATGCTAAATTGATATAAATATTGATCATTTGCACAGAATTAATTCAATAATTTATTGAATTTTTTTTTTTAAATATAAGATGAACATGTGTGAGAAATACACTCGGATGTTTAAACCCATTCCATCGTGGCTAGACTGACTGTATCAGCGAACACAGATGAGAAATAAATGTTACTGCAGTAGATTTTCATGTCGACGTATTTAATAAGTTATATTGTTAGAATATGCTGTTTTGAGATTGCTACTTTCCTTCACACCTAGATGTACATGACAACCAAATTCATCTATAGTACTGTAGTACTTAGAATTCAACCCAAAGATATCATACACAAATAAAAAATAGGCCCCATGGTGTAACATAAACTTAAAAAAAAATTAAATGTATGTGTGTAATAGACGTCTGAGTCAGTATACTGCTACAAATTAATAAATACTGGCAGGGGCGGATTTGTGTAAGTTGAGGCCTCCGGTTACAGAAGAAAATATTGGCCCCTCTAGAAAAAGAGAGACATATCAAAGGGTATCAAATTGGACTCTATAGTGCCCCTAAATAGTCAGGGCCTTGAGCGCACCCCATCGGTGCCCTTCCTTAAACCCACCTCTAAAAATGATATTATTTTACTTGTAAATATAATGAAGTATATTCGTAATAAAATTTATAGTAAATGTAAAAATTAATTTACTTTCAACTTAGTGAAGAATTGTAAATTTAAATGTTCATCTTTTTAATTAGAATGTATGAAAAGCCTAAATAAAAAAAATGTTGAAAGAAAATATGTGCTTGTATGTTTATGAGTCTGTATGGATAACAACGAAAGTCCCTAGTGGGTGGGCCCCTTAAATCTTGGCGCCAACCTTAAAACGGGTGTCACAGGCTTTTTATCGACGCCACTGCATGTAGGCTACCTGTTGATGAAACCCTAATGTTTATTGATGCTGCCGCATTGATAATTGTAGTCGAATTTGCCTCTCGTATGTCACTTTTTATTGATTTGTATTGTGTGAAAGTGAAAGAGCAGATCTGACTAAATTAGACCCGCGAGAAATGCTTCGCGAAGCCGTGCCGTCAGGACAAAAAAATTACCGGAAGTAACACGAAGTTGGCGGTGTTGCCACTTCTTGTCTGCGCGTTACTTTTTTTTTAAATTTAATATTGCATAAATTAAAATGTAAGATGTTTGCAACCATTTACATAACTATAGGTTATGTAAATATTAAAGAAAATCAAAACTCCATGTTTTGGGGGCTCTTGGTATAGTTCTTTTTTTTTTCACATATTTTTTCCCTGTTAAACTTAAAAATTGTACTAGCTCTATTGTCTTAAGTATGCAAAACAAAAATAAAAAACACGCCTGAATCAAACATTTCACAATCACTCTAAATGAATATTGCTGGTTCTATGTAGTTATCAGCAAAATTAAATAGAAAATGACTAATTACAGTGCATAGGTTAATTCTTTTACTCTGATAGATAGCACACGTTATAACACGCGTTATCATAATTTTTGTAGTAAATAGGACATTTCAGATATGGTACTTTAATTTAAAACAATTTTAACTTTAACATTTAATACCGTTTTAAATGGTCCAACAGTGCAGATCATTTTAAATGGCCCTAAAAATATGTTAATTCAGTTCATAGTGTTTAGCTGTATGTTAATATGTTTTGTAATTAGAAGGACTTCATTGACACTATAAAGCCGTGTTTCCCAAAGTGTGGTAAGCGCACCCCAAGGGTTACATGAAGAGTTTTGCGGAAGTACACGCTGCAATATGCTGAAAACATTGGGTAAACATTCACTTGTAAAAAAAGGTTCCATTTCCTTTTTATTGGCCCTTGAGCAATATACCCTTTCTTTTGGCACGGACTCGAATACAAGTCTGTTCTCTTCTCGGTTCAGATCGATATTACCGTGTCCACCCAGTTTATAATAGGGGTACCCGACATTTATTTAGCCAACAATTTATTGACTGGACACTACTAGCCACACAGTCACATGGAATAGCCGTGGATACATAAACAGATGAATTCATCGCAACTCGATGGTCTGTTTAGGCTGTGTAAGGAAAGTTTGAACTTTACATTTTAGGCCCGGCTGGAACTAACATAATCGAAGAAACATTTTGTCTTTCTGCAGCAATAATTGCTATAATTATTACAGCCGCAGTGAAGGGCCAGACAGTAGTAAATAACTGATAATACAGACTTGTCTCGACCTTTAGGCAGGGGTTTGTCGTAGTTGCTAGGATTCGATTTAGCAATTTGCAATATTGATGGGACGATTTTTTACCTATGTTCTTTTAGTCACACACGATCCCAGATTTGTCTCTAAACTTACAACTACGAAATTATTCCCGATGTGTATGCATACAAAGCACGAAATGTTGAAATGATTAGGGGAATGTTTACAGAAATATCCATTATATTTATGTTTCATTGTGTGTTGGTGTGTATATGTTTATGTATGTCAATGTATTATTGTTTATGTGTTTATCTGTTGATGTGTATGTGTGTTTTAATTATGTTTTGTATTATTGGGTCAAGGGTTTTTGTATAGACAGACGGAATTTCAATTGATTGGTTCAGTATAACAGACAATACTTAACATGTTTTCAATAGCGTGGTACAGTATATCAGACAATACTAAACATATTTTAAATTGTGTGGACCAGTATAGCAGGCCGTACTTAACATGTTTGTACACAATTGTAAACAGAGATTCAGCTTTGACCAGTATAATAAATTTAAATAAATCAATTGAGACATATTGTTTTTATTTTAATAGTTATTTATTGTCATTACCAGACTATCATAGATCGGGCAACAGTTGTTTATTATACATTTGAAGCCTAAGCGTGCTTCTTCCCGATCATTTACAAAGATAAAATTTACATTCAATCTAGGTTATTCCATCATTCTGCTCTATGGCGGCCCATCTATCACACTCTAGAAATCAACGTTGCCAGCGGTTTAAAAAAAATGCCTACCTATGGCCTAGGTAAATCTTTGTGTTCTTATTACAACATGGAATTGATTGAATGTATAATGTTGTGATTTTCAAATTTTTTTTCTATAGCAATATGGTGACGCCCCTCAGATATCACCTAAATGACTGGTCAAGCACTGGAAGTCAGTGTAATTAAAAGTACCCGACTGGTCATGTAGGCTACTGGATGTTAGTGTGGTAAAGTTCACGACTGGTCAAGTGCGAGATTTCAGTGTGGTATAGTCTCCACTGTTCAAGTATCGAATGTCAAGGTTGCAACGTCTCCAACTGGTCAAATATTAAATGTCATTTTGGTAAAGTCTACATTGGTCAAGTACTGTATGTTACTATGGTAATGTTACCGACTATCTGAGTTTGAGCCAGGTAAAATCAAGTCTCTGTATGGTACAATTGATGTCCGTAAACTTTCTCAGAATAGAACTGCTTTCATCTTGCATTCTGGGCGGGGCTTACGGAAACACGTCATAACCTTTACCGACATCTAGTTAAAAGGTTAAATTATGGGAACATCTCGTCATCTGCCTGTCATATTTGATCTATAAGAAATCTAGAATCATCTCAACAGAAAATCATTAGTTATACCAAGTGAAAACCGTGAATTACATCATACACCCAAGATAATCAGAGACATAATCAAGAGATCCGGAAAAGTAAAGTTCCAGAGTGACAAAAATATATATCCAGTCCAAGACATTTTACTTGATACGCCTACATTGCTTTGTGTGACAGAAAGACGCAGATATCACGTAAGTACTTGTTTATGTATTTACTTTGTTCAGATGTTTTCTTACTGTTAATTAAACTAAGTCAACCAATTTCTGTATCTGCTAAGTAGCCCCCTTATCACCCCACCTGTCATGAGTGCCCCCCTCATCCGGTAAGTCAAAAACTTTCAGAATGTGTATATTGTTATTTAAAAAAGATTTGCTAAATCATTTCTCTATTTAAAAAGTATTGAACAAAGTTTTAACCAATGTTTCGGCTGACGTACTTAGCTAACAGTGCCGGCCAGCTATATGGTGGTGTATCGATGCAATTCTAATTAACACTAATTGAAACGATGCAATAGTTGGGGGTCGGTAGAAAACCTTTGGGTCTACAATTTGCATGCGTCTAGCTAGAATTTTTGCAAATGTAACTTTGACCACCGCCCCTAATGTACCTCCGAATGTACCCCACCCCGTAATGTATCTCCCCCCAAATGTACCTCCCGCAACTGAATTTACCCCCCCATAATGTATCTCTCCCCCAATGTAACTGCCCTTTCCCAAAAGTACCTGCCCCACCCAATTGTACCTGCCCCACCCAAATGTACCTCAACTAACCAAATCTACACCTTCCCCCCCAATTATACCTGCCGCACCTAATTGTACCTGCCCTACCCCAATGTACCCCCCCGCAAATGTACCTCAAATAACCAGATGTACCCCTTCCCACAATCTACCCCTCCCCCCCAATGTACTCCCACCACCCCCCCATGTCCCTCCCACACAAATTGTTTCCCCCTCTTAAATGTACCCCCCATATTGTCCCCCCCCCACAATGTACCCGTCCATCCAAAAGTACCTCCACCTCCCAAATGTAACCCCTCTCACCAAATGTTCCTCCCCCCCCTCCCCCAAAAAAAAAATGTACCACCACCAAACGCCCCCCAACCCAAATGTACCGCAACTAACAAATGTATTTTTGCCTCCATCCTTCCCAAAATGTACCTTTTACTCAGCCCCCCCCAATGTATCTTTTACCACTTCCCCCTTCCCCACCCGCCCCGACATGTATGTAAAAACGTAAGGTTGGCTGAACTTATACTCAATGTATTGTTAAACAAAACGATCAAGTTATTCCTGCCCCTAAATCTCCCCCCTCGCTGATTTTATCGATTGACCACACCCTGTCACATCTTTCAATTTATACTGTTTCTTTATCTACCCAATTCTATGTTTGCTTATCTCAGCCGTCTATCTGCCTTATATTTTTATTTATCAAGATTGAAATATTATTTTAAGTTTACGTTTAATGTGTTTTTAAACTTGTAAATTGTGTTTATGTACATGATACTATACTGATCGATAGATAAAATATTTAGAAACATTATTGTACACATATATGGGTCGTGTATTGATTGTGGGAACAAATTGTTAAACATTTTAGTGCCGGCTTCCCCCACCCTCCACCTGCAGGATAGAACAGTTGTCAACGAAGTTGAAATGTACTACGATACATTTTATTAAATAACTTGAAATATTTGTCGTGTACCGCCATTATGACAACACGCTGGGTCATGTGTACATCATGACAACACGCTGGGTCATGTGTACATCATGACAACACAATGGGCCATGTGTACATTATGCAAACACAATGGGCCATGTGTACATCATGACAACACAATGGGCCATGTGTACATCATGACAACACAATGGGCCATGTGTAAATCATGACAACACAATGGGCCTTGTGTACATTATGCAAACACGCTGGGTCATGTGTACATCATGACAACACAATGGGTCATGTGTACATTATGCAAACACGCTGGGTCATGTGTACATCATGACAACACAATGGGACATGTGTACATCGTGACAACACAATGGGACATGTGTACATCATGACAACACAATGGGCCATGTGTACAACATGACAACACAATAGGCCATGTGTACATCATGACAACACAATGGGCCATGTGTACATCATGACAACACAATGGGCCATGTGTACATCATGACAACACAATGGGCCATGTGTACATCATGACAACACAATGGGCCATGTGTACATCATGACAACACAATGGGCCATGTGTACATCATGACAACACAATGGGCCATCTGTACATCATGACAACACAATGGGCCATGTGTACATCATGACAACACAATGGGCAATCTGTACATCATGACAACACAATGGGCCATGTGTACTTCCATCCCCCAATGTACCCCCCACACACATATAAAATACCTTTAATTTTGCCTTTACAAACTTTAGTTTACACCAATAGTGATCATGTATAGATTATGGGAAAAAATTTTAATACTTTTTAGTGATTTAGGTAAAGCAAGATAATAGGCCCTCTTGATAATACAAAATTTGCTATTCGGTCATCATGAAACATGTTTCAGCGATGCGGCCCTTTTGACAACATAAAATAAGCGATGCGGCCCTCATAAAACAATATGACCCAATTACAACACAAAGTGAACCATACGGCCCTCATCACAACACAAAGTGTACGATGCGGCCCTTAGGACAACACAAAGTGAGCCAAGCGGCCCTCATGACAACACAAAGTGAGCCAAACGGCCCTTATGACAACACAAAGTGAGCCAAGCGGCCATCATAGCACAATGTGAGCCAATGCAGCCATCATGATAACACAAAGTGGACAATGCGCCCATCAATATACTGTGGAGTTTGACCAGCCTGGTCTTAAGAATCTTAATATATTTGGCTCGGTTTTCAAGCGGGTAGACATTTTGAGGGTTTGAATTTAGAAAAGATGGCCACATTTTTATTTTGCATATCTCGCCGCAGGCAGTACAACGGCTGTTTACGCCACTGAAAGACTAGGAAGAAGTTCGAAAGACATGATCCACGGAATTAGTAAAAGGCTTGAATTGTCAGGTATTTACCCCACTTTTATTTTGCAAGAAAGCAGGACACATTACATTTCTTGGAACATGTTTTTAATAAATATACTTGAGGGACAAATATAAGGTCCCCTTCATTGTATATATCTATCACGGGTTTGTTTAATTTAAATATTGATGCCAGTTATGTTAATACCTGCTTCTTTCACTTTCGATACTTATTCCTCAGACACAACTCGGAAAAACCAACCGAACAAGTTGCGTGTTTAACACATCTCTTTGTTTACATAAATATAAATAATAATTGAATAAGTCCATAATGAGAACAATTTTAATTTCCACAATAATTCCAAAAGTCCATAACTATAAAAATCATTATGCTTCTACACTGACAAATCAAAGATTATGTACCTACTCATTAATGTCGATTTTTACTCGATGCGTTCTTCTCCCAACTACCTCAATCACCCATTTTATCTCTACAATCTCCCCACTACTTTCTATGTCCAACCATATTTATCCTTATAAAGTTCGCACCTTAATTATACTCACGTCAGAGTCTACTATCGTATTGTCCTTTCTATTCTAATATTTCTAAGGTGCGTCACACGGTTGTCATTGTTTAACTCTACTGGACTGTCCGACGTCGCCCCACTTGTCTATTATCTTCTCCCCAACCTGGTCTAAAGTCGTCTATCACCTTGTCGACCATTATTCGTATTAATCCTACATGCTGGACATGTTTGATATCACAGTATAGATACAGTCTTCGGTCTCCTGACAATCTCCTAACCCTGACATTGTTCCCGAGAGCCACATATTTCCCGGTGCTAGTGGCGCAGGTCGGATCTGTTTATTGTGCTATCATCATACACATGACTGTTTTATTCTGCTATCATCACACACATGACTGTTTTATTCTGCTATCATCATACACATGACTGTTTTATTCTGCTATCATCATACACATGACTGTTTTATTGTGCTATCATCATACACATGACTGTTTTATTGTGCTATCATCATACACATGACTGTTTTATTGTGCTATCATCATACACATGACTGTTTTATTGTGCTATCATCATACACATGACTGTTTTATTGTGTCATTGTGTTTGCAGCATGGTTAGAAGTCGTAACAGGTTTTTTTTTTAGGTATTTTAAGGCTCTTAATATTTTTTTTTCACTAGCGATTCTCAATAAGTCGACCAAATTAAAATGTCATTGTATGTATCAGTTTCATTGGTGGGTGGATGCAGTTTTTAAGCATAAGTCTAACTAGGTATATAATACAGGTCTCCATAACCTAAGTTTAGGCGCAGTAGCATAAATACATGAAGGGTGGCCGGCCTCGGGTGGCTCTTTATCTGCTGCAGGAGGGAGGGCGGCATTTTGGGTGTTCAGAGGCGTAATATCTCAGAATACGATATAATCCGTATGATATTGTTCGATTTCCAGATCGTTCAGGTTTAAATCACCCCCCCCATTCCCAACATAATACATTACTATGAATATAAACTGAAAGAATTAACAAAAAAAATACCAAAATTATCCACCCAAAAAAAGTCATTATAATACACAAAAATCGATTGATCCATTTATTAATAAAAGTCGAACATCTCATTTTTTTCCCTGTAGACAGATTTGTAGATCCGTCTCCACATTTCCTTTTTCAGACCCCTCAGTTAAAAAAAAAATCTTAATTGTGTACTAGACATTGAAATCTCTTATTGATGATACAGTCGCTACATTGCCTTTTACAGACATCCAGTTTACAAGTCTTCTAGCTACGTTCCAGACATCAGAATCTCAATTAGAGAAAACCATCTACACATCGTCTTCAGTCAACTAGTATAGGCTTACCTGTCCACAAGCTGCAGTCTGAACTGGATTGAGGAAAAATTCACTACGACCTATTGAAGACCTACAACTCCAGCGGACGTCTCAAGATCCTACTCCAACTTATCTAGTCAATACATTCCGTGGTGAGTACTTATTATGCAGTCTACTTTACATGTACCGCAATATGTTAACACACAGACGCACGCATATATATATATATATATATATATATATATATATATATATATATATATACACACACACACACACATTTATGCTTGTTAGAATAATGTATTTTTTCTTAAATCGTTGTATCTTTGTCGTTACATTTATCCACTTATACAGCTAAATGGCTGCCTATCTATTTATTTGTGTCTATTTGACTTTTTGACGCGTATACATATGATTCGACAAAGTTTGGTTACTTTTGAGAAGTTTAGAAACAGCTGGAAGCTACAGTGAATGATTTAAATTTAGCTTACAACAATTATCACTAATCAAAACAACCACGAACGAAAACGCGGTAATAATCAGTTTAACTCAAAATTATAGCAGCTGTGATCTAGTGGTGTTATCCAGTGGTGTGGTCGAATGGTGTGATATAGTATGTTTTTGTTTCACTTTCTGACCCTGAAAATAACAATTAATAAATAAGTACGAAACCCATAAGCCAGAAATTTCGACATTTTTATTGAATTATTTAAAAGTTAAACTATCAAATTTATTTAATGAGCTGTACAATAGTAAATTTAACAAGAGTAGAGCATGTAATAAAATAAAAGAATAAAACCTATTTACACCGAGCCGAAATACTCTGAAAAAATAAATCAATACTAATTATTAAATAGCTGACATAAATGGTGTTACACATTGTTTGATTTGAAAGTAATCATATTTCTGTACTTATGAAAATAAAGCCACTTGTCATTGTTTGTGTAGGATGGTAGGGGGCGGGTAGGGTAGGGTAAAGTGTGGAGAAATATGAGAGGTATTGAGGGGAGGGGCTCGACACGTATCAACAGTTTGGAACCTAAACTCAAGTAATAGACACAAGTTTGAGATTGTTGTTAATAAAAAAAAACAACTAGTACCACTTGAATTGATTGGTACATGTCAATAAACTGGTCTGAATCACTCATTCAATAGACACAAATGCTGATGCTTGACAGATATGTTAAAATTAATGATAACTCTTTTGTAAATTAAAATGGCTTGTTTATAAATTCAATGCATATATATATTATAATAAGATACCTGTTTGAATACAAGCAAATGAAATAGCTTGATTCGATGAAATTTGCATTTATTTGAGATTAAAATGTTTAAGTATACGTTAGTTTCGATCTTTTCTTTAATTGAACTGCAGCTTTAATTATAATTTCCCCAATCTGTAACTATGGAAACATGGTTTATTGTAAAGCAAATACAGAGTCCACATTTATCATAACAGCCAAATAAATTAATATATTAAAAAAAAACAATTGAAAGACGGTTGGGGCCCTTAAGGCACGGAATCAGTAAAGAGAAGTACCTAGAGAGGGAGAGGGGGTACGAATTAAAAGTCCTCCGGCCCCCAGCTTAAGGGAGCCCCATTTTTTTTTACATTAAATATTATGTGCATTATCTCATGTTATGGTGTCAAATGTCAAAATGCAGGGCCCCAAAAAAGGCCAAGCCTTCCGAGCTGACAAATCCCTAGGTTAGGACCTGACTCACTATAATTGTACCTTTTTACATTATCTTCGTGACGGCTCTAGTTGCACTATTAGCTCAGCATCTGTTAATGTACCAATGATCATTATAATGCATAACGAACGAAGTACGTGGTAGTACGCGGGGGTTGGGTTACTGTTATAAGCAGGACGAGAGTCATACGTTAAGGCTATATCATGTAATGTACCTGTCACAGAGCCACTTACAGGCACTGGACGCTGGCTGATCGTTTAGGCCGCCTATGAATGAAAACATCATGTCACTTTCTGAAGGGAAACCACAGTCACAACTATAAGGGCCACATGTCAGCTGACATTTTTCTCACTTTATTTTTAGTGCTGCTGTTTGGGGAGGGATGTCTCAACAGAATACATATATTTACATCATTATCTAAACACACTTATCTATATGCCTTCAATGTATTATATTGCAGTGAAAAACAAATAGTAAAGTAAAATTCATAGTCTTATTATGACAAGAGTTGCCATCTCACCTATACTTGATGTCAGTCATGAAAGATTTTGTTATCACTTTCCAAGATGTTTGGACGGACAATTACTAGACATAGTGCGTGTATACAGAGTAGAAACATTAAGTTCAATGGGTTCATGGTGCGAGAATTTATCATTAAGGATATAGAGACACTTGTACAATGTCGTTTTGGAAACGCGGCTGACCAACTCCACTACATATTGTATCAACAGGGAATGGAGTGGGCGGGGCCAAGACCTGGATAGGACAAATTATACTCAGAGTACATATAACCAGGGCCGGCCTTAGCACTGGGCATACTGGGCATTTGCCCAGGGCCGCCAAATTCAAAGGGGCCGCCAATTTTGTAAACATTATTGAAAAAATTTAAAAGATCACAAATTATTTACAATGTTTTAAAAAATTTAAAAACACGATTTTTATTTTATTTTCGTTCAATAGCTTGCGCAAACTAACGATTACAATAATATCATTGTTATTAAACTTTTTGGAAGTCCACTTTTCACAAGCTAATGTTTTTTAATAAGCACAACACTGATAATTTGCTTTTAATCTTTTTAAAATTAAAAATTTCAGCCATGAAGGGTACTAAATCGGATTCCGGAGCACAAAAAACGAAAACGAAAAAAAGTCGAAATGGAACTATTGAAATCACAAGAGGGTGCTATTTATAAACACTCGAAGATGAAGGATAAAAATACAGACGTTGTTCTAGAGTCCTCCTCCGAGTTACTGTGTGAAGCGTCCGAAGTCGAAGACAATGAGCAAGAACATATAGCTATTGCATATCATGACGTATTGAAAAAAGATAGCATTGCCGACAAAACAGAAGAAACAATTTCGGAAAAACGAAAAGATCAAAATCAAACAGAAATAGACGTAAAAATGTATCCAAAAAAATATTGGTCTCAGAGCTTGAGATAACGAATCCAGACAACGCAGTCGACTGGACTGACATTAGTTGTTGACCATCGTCTCTCAACAATCAGCAGCGTGTTTTTGTTGTTAATTTTCCAGAAACAGATGGGAGACGATTTTTAACAGCATACTACAAAAGGAAACTCTGCAATCAGGAACCACTTGACAGACGTTGGCTAGTTTACTAACGCTTCTAACTCATTTTCCTCTGACGGTTATAATAACTGGAAAAAATTTTCTTGCAGTTGTCAGCCTTCATGAAACATCATGTAACTACATCACCGCGCAGATAAACTGGATCGAAATGGAGAATAGATTGAATTTAAATATAACGATTGATAAAGAAACTATTAGATTAATGAATGCAGAAAAAATGCATTTGCGTGGTGTACTTGAAAGGCTGTTAGCTATTATCCAATATTTGGCTAAAAATAATCTTGCATTTCGAGGAACAAATGAAAATTTGAATTGTGCTAACAATGGAAATTTTTTGGGATTGGTAGAGCTGTTAGCTAAATTTGATCCCGTTTTGCAAGAACATCTTCGCAGAATAAACAATAACGAAATTCATGATCACTATTTAGGTAAAACCATGAAAAATGAATTTCTGCATTTGATCAGCAAGAGAATTTTAAAGAAAATTGTAGCCAGCATTACTGAATCAAAGTATTATTCTGTCATGTTAGATTGTACACCGGATATTAGCCACCAAGAGCAAATGACATTAATCATTCGGTATGTTGAAATAAACGAACAAACTGTGAATATTGTGGAGCGATTTGTAGGTTTTATACCAACCGAAAATAGCACCGGAATCGGACTTGTTAATGCATTTTTACAAAAACTTGATGAACTGGGTTTGTCAATCGCAAACTGCCGTGGCCAAGGATACGATAATGGCGCAAACATGCGGGGTTGTAATAAAGGGGTTCAATCCAGAATTTTGCAAATAAACAAACGAGCATTGTTTGTGCCATGTGGTTGTCACAGTTTGAACTTGCTTATTGGAGATATGGCTAAATCCTCTGTAGTTGCTAACTATTTGTTGGTTTTGATCAGAAAATTTATGTTTTATTTTCTGCATCAGTTCAAAGATGGCAAATCCTAAAAAAACATGTGAAAAATCTTACAGTGAAACCATTGTCCGACACTAGATGGGATTGTAAAGTGAGCAGTGTAAAAGCCATTCGCTATCGAATTTGTTATATATATGACGCATTGGTTGAGGTCTCAGAAAAGCTAATGATCCAAAATGCAGAACAGAAGCTAATTCTCTAGCAAAAGAATTAAAAAACTTCACGTTCCTTGTAACATTGTCAGTTTGGTATGAAATGCTAAATAAGATAAATTTGCAGCGTGATAACATAGAATTGGATTTAAATTTTGAGCTACTACAAAAGTTGCGTGAGTTTCTTATTTCGTTCAAAGAAAATGGCTTCCAGGCATCGGAAATTGCAGCAAAGTCATTAGCAGAAGAGCTGGAAATGAGTGATGACGAATTGGGTTTTTCAGCAATTGTTACTTCTTTGAGGCGAAACAGAGTTAAAAAACAGTTTTTATATGAATCTGCTGAAGATGAATCAGTGCAAGATCCCAGAGAAAACTATCGGACAGGTTTCTTCAACATATTGATGGATCAAGCTATAATGTCTTTTAATGAACGATTTGAACATTTAACCCAATTTAATAATAATTTTGGATTCCTCTTTAAAATTTCAGACTTGAAAAATCGTGACGACGCAATGCTAAAAAAAACAATGCAAAAACTTACATGAAGTATTCTCTGATGTTAGCCATTCTGCCTCTGCGCATTTACCAATCACGGAAATCGATAGTGACATCGAGGAACTCAATTTATTTACTGAACTAAAAACGTTAACTTTTGTCATACCTAAAGGTACATCTCCACTTGACGTGTTAAAGTATATTAATGCACACCGATTAAATGAGGTCTTTCCAAATGTTACAAATGCTTTACGCATTTTGTTAACAATACCTGTTACTGTTGCATCAGCAGAACGCAGTTTTTCAAAATTAAAGTTAATTAAAACTTATTTGCGCTCCACAATGACGCAAGATAGGCTGGTAGACATTGCCCTGATTTCCATTGAGAATGATATAGCATCATCGTTGGATTATGCAAGTTGTATTGACGAATTTGCAAGCATAAAGTGTAGAAAAATTATTCTGTAAATAAACCTAACTATTAAATTTCATAATTCTTAACACAATATTCTTTCGTCTATTAATTAATTATTATTAATAAAAAATTGTTTACTAGTGTCACTATCTAGTCCAACTTTGCTGTACGTGATTACTGTATAAAATTAATATGTAGAGGGGCCGCCATTTTACTTTTGCCTTGGGCCGCCAAATATCTAAGGCCGGCTCTGCATATAACAGAGTAGAAACACTACATTCAGGTGGGCTGGTGTGGGGCGTTAAATTAATACTAGTTTGGGCTTTGAGATAGAAGGCGTATATTATTCTAACACTTCTATAGTGACATGGAAACACACGATCGCCAGAGCAGGTAATGTCCGTTTATCAGTCCATCTAAAGAATATTTGCGTGAAATATTTGGACGGATCAAGAGTTTTGATAGGAGTGTAAAATGTTATCCTAAGTGACCTAAATGAGGGCTTGAAGATATGAGTCAGATTTATTGATGGTTTTACTGCGGCGTTGTGGAAACACGGTTGACCATCTCCACAATAGAAAATATCATTACGGAAATGTGCATTTAGTGGACATATAACAGGAGTGAACGATGCTCGGGAAAAACAAATAGTCATATAAATGAGTAATTATTTTAACTACAACCTATTAGAGCTGGCATCCTATTTAGCAGTTGATGAGTTTAACGTCTGGCTAGTTTGATGCACAGGAGAAGTCCGATAATTCGGCACTTTCGGGACCAGCTCGGTGCCGGACTACCGAAAATTCCGGTCTATCGGGCGGTAATTATAAGAACAAATAGGTTAATAATTAAACTACAAATACATACAAAATTTTTTTTTTACATTTCATATAATGTATCTACACGTACTGTAAAACATATTTCACTTAGATTTTAATAAAAAAGTCACGAATGTCTTTTTGTTTTCTTGACTTTTGGCGTATAGTATAATATTTATTTCTAATGATATGGAAATCAATAATTTCTGAAGCACTGTAGCTAGTACTAGCCTCAGAAAAAGAGATAAACTTATACTTAGTGGTTCTGCAGCTTCTGCCCAGCTGATTTTTCCTTTTCTTTTGTTTCTGTATCTGAGTCACGTTATTCAAGATTTTGAGTAGGCTGATGGTTTATTACAATGTTGATAATGTCCTCATCGGTTAGTTCTTGTTCAATAGGCTCATTCTCGTCGATTAGAAGCCACTTCTGGATGATCCCGAACTATCCCGAAAACTTCCGAATAGCTCTCGAGTGTTTTTATTTGCTTTAAAGACACACTTTTGGAGAAAACCAACATGTTTACAATTTTCTGGAGTGATGCCGGACTATCGGGCATTCCGGACTGTTGGATGCCGGACTAATGGACTTCTACTGTACTTGTTAACCACATGTATCATGACTGGGCTGTGTCGTACACGAGAAATACTTGTTATACATTCAACCGACAGATGGGGCGAGCTGTGGTGGAGGACGAATATCGAGAGACAATGTCCGTCAGGTATTTAGGCCAGAACTCATAGCAAAATAAAAAAAAAGTTATCCAAAGAATCGAGATACAATTACAAGGCATGTGACGTACCTTTGTAAGACACGACGTGGTGTGAAATATTTCATAGAAAGTAACAATATTCAATCTGTCGGTTATTTGTTTTTGTTAATTTTCCTAGTAAACACAGGTTTTAAAATTTTTATTTCAATTTTTTTTTTACAATTTCAGTTAATATTTACAATCATTGCATAACGTAAAAAAACCCACTCAAAGTAGTTCAATGTGCATTATCGTAATAATGTTAAATGCACGGTTGTGTTTTATTTACTGATGATCGCTTTGTGAAGATCATGAGTACATTGTCGCAAAAATCATACAGTGATAATTAGGGAGCGACCGATATGCCTTTTTACCGATAGTCCGATACCGATATTTTTCGCAAGCATTTCACCGATACCGATACCGATATTTTCTTATTAATCAACAACTATGCCAAACACGTGTTTTTCTAGTGCAGTAGTTCAAACTTATGACGTATGTCAAGTTGTCAACCGTCCTTCCCCCCTTTCCCTGTCACATTTTGTAACACTTCGCCCACACGTAAATCTTGTTTAACCTTCGCTACCGTAATTCCCCCCAAACTTCCCATCCCCAAAAAAAAATACACACATATGTTCACTAATTGTATCATTCAAGGTCATACCTTAGAATTATGAAATGCCAATCCTAATGTTTCATGGTCATATCGCTGATTCAATTTTTGCGGACGTGACAATTTCTGTGTACGGGTTTTTTTTTCCTTTTTTTTTTAAATCTTGTCTGATCTGGTTATAGAATTGGGTTATTTACGGATTTTTTTTCTGCAACTCTGTTGTGAAAAAAAAAATGTATCGGCAGCCAAAAAACGGCCGGTCCGATAGTTAACCCATAGTGCTAATATCGGTCCGACTATCGGTCGCTCCCTACAAAAATTGGCCGATCCAGTATTAACCGATATTGGCTATATCGGTCCGATACCGATCCGATTATCGCTTGCTCCCTAGTGATAATGACTGTTATATTTATGAGTTATTATGGGAGTGCTTTGTGAAGATCATTTGTTATTTAAAAGATCTTATTTAGTCTCGGTTGCTGCTGCTGTCTTATTTTATCAAGACTTGTAAAGTATTATTGATATTAAAAACAAACCAACGTTCATTCATTTACCACCATGTTGTGTAACTGTCAATTATTTCACTCTCTTCTTTAGATCTCTCTTTTTTCTATCTTCCTTTTCCACTTAATCTCCTAGCCCCTTCACAAAAAACCCTGTCCTAAAATACACATATAGTAAACCTACCGAACATGTTAATTTCGGCCACTCACACAACACTCCGCACAAACAGCTGAAGTACAATTATGGGAGTCTTGGGCGACAGCAGGTAACAATACTCACTAAAAAAACGAGAATTCACACAATTAATATAAAACGCTCTAGTTTGAATACAAAAATGATCAGCTTCAACTTGGTAAAATAAAACAACAGGAAAGTCTAATGATAAAAAAAATAAATAAATAACCCAGAAAAATCCCACAAACACCGCTAACGTATTATGGGTACATTAAAAGAGGTTAACACTGTCACATTTCGGTAACGACCAGTGGTCATATGAGGTCGAAACAATATCTCAGCACAAGGTAGACAGTTTTGTATTTCAGCGGTTAGCACCACACAGGACAACTGATTTAGAGTGCTAAGCATATAACGGATTAAAACAATTGTGTCTAATGTCTGCTCACTTTAGTATGTAATCGATAATTGATTAATTCGCACATAATTGAAAATCAATGAATATTGCACGCCGGAACAATGCAGTATTTTTAGACGTATTGCACGATATTACATAGGACCAGTCATCTATTATATTCATGTATATGACGTATTTAAATGTACAACATAGGATCAACCATATTCAATTCATCTGTGTGACATATTTGAATGTACAACATATGGCTAAAAATCTATTCAATTCATATGTATGACATTAAAAGTGCCGTGCCTAAGATTGACGACAAGAGAAGCTACTGGTAGACATATTGGCAGCGTCAATACCGAATGCTTCATTTATTTGTATACACATTGTGATACATTACAAAATAAACCGTTTAGACATACAGAAAATATACCGGTGCACTTTTTATTACAATATAATTAATAATTCATGCATTTATTTTACAATTATGTTTTTAAAATATGCCGAATCCAATACTTTATTTGTATTGTTTACGGTGCATCGAATTTTCATGGCCTGTAAAAATGGCGCTACCCTTAAAGGTTTTAGTAATTACTGTGTCTATAGGATAAGAAAGCCCTGTATATAATCCACTTATTTATTTTCTATAAATTTTTAAATTGTTTAAGTACTCATTTTCTGATGTGTGTGAAGTCCCTTTAAAGATGGGATGAAATCTCTTAGATCTTATAAACCACTAGCGCAATACCTATGGAGGCACCACGGAGATATTGTTTTATATAATACTAATAGCGGTCTCGCTTCTGCGTCTTATCAAAAGTGGAATTCAAGAATTCTAAATGGCGTCTTCTCGGCGTCTATAACATATTGCATATTTAAATTGTAATAAAATCATGAAAAAATCGGATCCAAAAACAACATAGCCTACCGATCCAAAGTAAGGGAATATAACTCTATGCAAATATTTTGTAGGGTACAGATAGTATATAATAATTTCTAATCAAACAGCTCGTTTATTACAATTATAAAATATATTTTAGTTGTACGTCTTGTCCTTCATCATTTAACGTATCTCCATTAACATGTCTATCCAGATGACACCGATCGATCAAAAATCTGTCGACTTCCAAGTGGTTCCCATGCCCAGAGATGGCGGCTGCCTTTTCCATTCTCTGAGCTACATATTGTACGGTCATATCAGGCTATCTCAAGATATCCGAAGGCAAATTGTGTCTCATGTAGTGAATAACTGGGACAGGTTCCAAGTGTGGACTGATGACGGTATAGGAGACAATTATCAGACGAAGGATCACTATAAGAGGGAAATGCTTAATCCTTTAGCATATGGATCTTCATGTGAGTTGATGGCTGCCGCAGAACTGTTCCGTTGTCGCTTCCGGGTGTACCGAAATGGTGAAGTATTATACACGTTCGGTCAAACGTCAATGCCTATTAAAAATCTTAAATTCACAGGCGACGATTTGAGTGTTGGACATTTTGATGTATATGAATGTTTGAACTCTAAAAATCTGGATTCCAGGTCGTTAATGAGGCCAGTTGTATGTTTAGAACGCAACAAAACTTATTCTGTAAATCATAATGCGATTGACAAAAAACTCAAGAAACTCTAACGAATTCTGACATCACCACCAATACAATCTTTAACAAAACATCAAATGAGAAGCCTGTAAGACGTCGTGGTTCATGTACTGGTGAAGGTAAACGTAAAAAATGTCGTGACGCTGTAGCTAATATTTCGCAGAAAAATGAAGTTCGTAAAGACTCTATTGCCGAATACTCGCATGCAAATCCAACATTTCTTAAAGATTATGTCGCCGAATACCCGCAGACAAAACCAATATTACTTGAAGATTATGTCGCCGAATACTCGCAAACAAATCTGACATTTCATAAAAATGTTGTCGACAAATACTCGCAGCTGAATCCACAAGTTGAAGTCAATGCTGAAGCTTTTGTCGAATATTACAAATCAAGCCCTGAAATCAAAAGAGCTTTTGTTTCAAGACATGATCCAAATATTGAAAAACGACAAAAACGAAAAAAAACTAATTTGGCTAAAAAACAGCCGAATGTCGTTAATAAAAAAGCTGTCGACAAATACTTGGATACAAATCCGACATTTCATGAAGATGATGTTGCTAAATGCTTGCAGGTGAATCCGCTAGCTCAGATCGATGCTGATGTTGTTACAAAACATTACAAAGCAAACCCTGAAATAAAAATAGCTGATGTTTCTAGACATGATCAAAATAATGAAAAGCGGAAAAAACGAAAAGAAACACGTTTGACACAAAAACAACCGAAAATATATAATGAAGATTCTGTCGACGAATACTCGCAGGTGAATCTGCAAGTTCTAATCGATGACGATGCTTTGGCCAAATATTACAAATCAAACCCTGATTTAAACAGAACTTCTGTTTCCAAACATGATCCAAATAGTGAAAAGCGGCTCAAACGAAAACAAAAACAGCCCAATGTAGTTCATGGAGATGCTGTTGTCAAATACTCGCAGGCAAATCCGCAAGTTCAAATCGATGCTGATGCTGTTGCCAAATATTACAAACCAAGCCCTGAAATCAAAAGAGTTATTAGACGTGATCCAAATAATGACAAGCGGCACAAACGAAAAAAACATTAGGCTCAAAAACAGCCGATAGTGGATTATCTTACGACCAAAACAAACATTTAGAATCTAACAAACCTTTACACAGTGGATTTCTGGAAATTAGTCTGTCACTATTGTTAAGCTCATTTAAGGAAATGCGTGTCTAACATTTTGTACTTTAATGGTGTTAATGTCTGTCTTAATCATTTACATAAATTTCATGACCTTCTTGATGAATGACTTCCTGAAAGTGAACTTTTTTCTGAATAACATTCGACGATACAACAACGCAGTTGGAATGACGTCAATAGGCGGTAGCCAAATAGTTGTATCATATGCTTTCTTTAATGTCCAGAGACAAGTAGATAACTTGATTGGCAGTCTGTTACCTATGACGACTGAGGAAAACATATGTTAGTGAATTTATTTCATCAATGACGATGATAGAGAAACACAAATGTGGTGCATTGTTTCTAGAATTAAAACGTCTCTGGTGGACGAGTTGTAAATATGATTGTAAAACTTGCATACACATATGCGGTGTGTGAGTGTAACACTTCCAGACAAATATGAATTGTGTAATTGTAACACTGTCATACATATCTTCCGCTCCGCAATCGACAATATTTCAGATGAATTAAAATACGTTAACTTTGTCATTCAATCCGACAAAAAAAAACATTCACCCTCTCACAGAGTGTCAGGTTTAATACAACTGTAGTTTGTTTAGCTGGTTTAATCATCGTTCGTAAAATGTTCAAGGGTAGTGACATTTTATTAAAAATGAACAGACATAAAAACTACAACTCATTAATGAAACCCACACATAATATTATGTACACAATCTCCTTATGTTCTGCAATAATGTAGACGGCTATTCTGAGTCTATAATTAAAATTAACTCCGGCAGTTACCGAAGAAGAACACTTCTATTCATATCGTCTTATTTCAGAATCCTCATGATCATACTGCTCTTTGCGTCCTAATATTTAATTTACATCAAAGTATTATACATATAAACCAAACGCCTCTTTCAAATATTTTTCATACTCTGAATGGCAGCTGTCTGAACCTTCTCCTCTGCAGATCATCCCCTACCCATTTATTTATTTATTTCATACCTTTTCATGCACAAATGAGATAAACGCAAAGTGTTCTAGAGCAGTGTGAAATATATGACATAAAGATTACAGATTTTAAACCACGGAAGGGCTCTACATTTGATTGAAGCATTGGACCAAGAGTAGACGAATGGATTGTTTATAATATTTTATAAGACCTAACGGCTCGGGTTCATAATAGTCTCTGTTAATACAGCGACTTACAGTTGAGTGACTTCACAATAGCGACTGTTAAAAAAACAGCGTCTATCACAACAGCGATCTCAAGATAGCGACTGTATCAAAAGAGCGATTGTTATAACATCGACTAATTCATCAGACAACTGGCAACAGCTGAAAACACACAAACACACACATACAATAAATCGTTACAACTGTTTATTATAAAAATTCAAGGCAAAAGAAATTGCAAATTAAATTTCTTTTATTCTCGATGAATTAAATATACCATTCAATTTTAATAGATAGGCAACATACAAAGTCACATGATTTAAAAAGCTGACTTAAAACAGGATAGAAATAGATCAATAAGGAATTAAAAATAACATTAATTTGGATTAACTACATAATACATACATGATTTAAAAAGAAGATTTAAAACAGAAAAGAAAAAGATCAACGTTAGTCAAATTATGTCACGTTTAATTCTAAATTGTGAGCAATGGCTCGAATGAACTGCAAAAGATCATACTGATCTCGATGTTGCCGTACATCAGTGAATTGTGTGTTCATTGTCGCGTATTTTTATTTGTCCCCGTTTTGTCTGTCTGTCTGTCTGTCCGTCATCACCCTAGAACTCAACAACCATAAATCCTAGACCCATGATGTATGTATCGTTTTGTATGTCTTGGTCTGCCATGTGTGCATCAAAAGTCCATTTCAAGATCTGACCTCCGAGGGCCGAAAAAGGGGGCTTATTAAGTACCGTTTTTTTACTATAAAAGCTATATTAACAAAGTAGCGCCCTATATCTCAGCAACCATAAGTCCTAGACCCATGATGTATATATCTTTTTGTAGGTCTTGGCCTGCCAAGTGTACATCAAAAGTCCATTTCGCGATCTGACCTCTCAGAAAAACTAGTTTAGTAGAAGTTTTTTTTTTTTTTTTTTATAAAAGTTTGTGTTTGTGTGTGTGTTACACCCAGTTGTGTGTGTGTTACACCCACTGTGCCTAGTGTCTACGGACTTTTCGAGGGCATACGAAAGCCAAACATCAAGTGAAAAATAGTCCAGAATGCCAGTAAAATTTAATAATGTTTGTATTTAAGTAACTATATACAACCATGTGAGATGAGCACATGAGCAAGTTAAGCTGCAGTGATAAAGATCTGTAATCTGTTAACTTTTCAGCTCTTTGACTTAGCAAAGTCACATATGGCGTCCTCAAATGTCATTTCCCAAATTAAATACTTTTCAACTGAAAGTAATATCAGGGAGGAAAGTCGGGTTTGTCCCATTGTTGACCGAAGATACTTTTTTTATCAATTTGAGTTTAGAAACGGAACGTTCCCCTTCAGCATTTATTCCAAAATTTGAAAGATGGATCAGGAAAGCACTATTTATATTTTGAAAACTTTTCACCAATCCAGGCCAGTAGCGTGTGGGAAGGGCCTGTGGTGCCGGGCCCCCTTTGCGTTTTGTCTGGCCCCCTCTGCTTGTTTGCTCTAATTAGTAACTTTTTTTCCTGCCCCCTGCTATTGACCTGGCTCCTGATGTAGAATTTTCACGCTTCGGGGCTGCACAAACCTATTCTGTATTTGCGCTCATGTTTCAAACCCAGGCTTGCGAAGCCGGAGCCGGGAGCCGCTACTTTTTGCTGGAGCCGGAGCCGAAAAATCTAGCGGCTCCACGGCTCCCAAATGTTTTTTTTTTTTTACAGCAGAATTTTTTTTTAGCTTTAAAATTGCAAATTTATTTGATTGTTTGCCTCCTACAATTTGAAATTTTGGTCATGTTTTACGAACGCCACAACAGTAACACGCACATCACCACAAGAAATCTTTAACGGGGAATCGTTTTGTGTCCGTTTTAAATCTTGTTTACCCTTCCGAAATTATTTTTTAATGGCATGTTATTTTGTTATATATATAAAGTTAAAACAGTTTTATTTCATAGAATAATTGTATCAATCATTTAAACATAATTTTTTTAATACGACGACAAATAGAACGCGTCATTTCGTGTATTTTTTGACCGCGAATTTGTAATAGACTAAAAAAAAAATGGTTGCTTTCTGTATTTAACAATTTTATTATAAACAGAATATCTCAAATGAGTAGATAAATGTATAAGGCTCTGGCTATTCAGACCCGTGTCCCGATAAATCCGATAGTTATTCGGACCCCTGACAAATATACACTAAGCTTAGCAATATATAAACTTTATTAGACAGAACCCGAAAAAATAATAATACAGAGTCCGCTTAGTGGAACCCTAGACACTAGGAAGCGACCGATAATCGGATCGCTATCTGTATCGGACCGATATCGGCACTATCGGTTAATATCGGATCGGCCGATTGTTGTAGGGAGCGACCGATAGTCTAACCGATATTGGCACTATGGGTTAACTGTCGGACCGGCCGTTTTTTGGCTGCCGATACATTGTTGTTTTTTTTTTTCACAACAGAGTTGCAGAAAATAAAATCAGTAAATAACCCAATTTTATAACCAGATCAGACAAGATTTAAAAAAAAGGAAAAAAAAAAACCCGTACACAGAAATTGTCACGTCTTCCTCAGAGATATGACCTTGAAACAATAGGATTGGCATTTCTTAATTCTAATGTATGACCTTGAATGATACAATTAGTGAACATCTGTGTGTATTTTTTGTTGGGATGGGAAGTATGGGGAGGGGGGGGAAACAAGACTTACGTGTGGGCGAAGTGTCACGAAATATGACAGGGAAGGGGTAAGCCTGGGTTGACATACGTCATTAGCTGTAGCATGAGAGAAACACGTGTTTGGCATTGTTGTTGATTAAAAAAAATATCGGTATCTGGGGAGGGGGGTAAACAAGACACGCGTGGGCGAAGTGTTACAAAATATATGAACTTGGCTTGAAATACGTCATATAGCACGAGAATAACACGTGTTTGGCATTGTTATTGCTTAAGGGGCTGTCGATTAATTACGTCAACAAAATAGGGGGGAGGGGGGGGGTCAGAAAATTTTTGACAATTGTTGACAATGGGCAAGGGGGAGGTCAAGAAAAGTTGACGTCAACAATGTTACTTTTTTAAATTTAATATAATTACATAATAAATAGGAAAATTAAGCATCGTTTGTAGTTTTGTGTTACACACTCGCTTAACATTCAGTATTTTAATTAAACTAACTATATTCCTACTAATTTTGCCACATAAAGATTTTGGAAGCCACCTTTTTTAGGGGGGGGGGTAATCAAATGTTGACGTAATTTTATAGGGGGGTCTCTGAAAGTTTGACAATTTGTTGACAAGGGGGGGGGGCAGTTAAAAATCGCCAAAAATTTGTTGACATAAATAATGGACCGCCCCTAAAAAGAAAATATCGGTATTGGTATCGGTAAAAATGCTGGGGGAAAATATCGGTATCGGACTATCGGTAAAAAGGCATATCGGTCGCTCCCTACTAGACACTGAGTAACGATTAAATTATACCATTCAAACAATTATAAAAATAAAAAAAATAATAAATTTGCATAACTTTTTATCAGCGGCATGTTAGCGTGGAGCAATTACAACAATTTTTGTCTCATGTGATACTATCTTAATAGGGAACCGGAGCCGAGCCGGATCCGTCAAATTTGTGGGAGCCGGAGCCGGAAAAAAATATGGCGGCTCCGCAAGCCTGTTCAAACCGGCATTTCCAATTACCCTATTATACAATCTGAATCTGTGGGCAAATGAAACACAGCAGCTTCAGGATGACCCATAAAAAAATTTGCAGATACCTATGCATTTATAAAACCTGTTTAGGTTGTTTCACTTTCAGCACTGTCCGGCAACATTATTTCTTGTATTCCGGGATTGTCGGTGTACATTGTAGCCAAAGAAGTAAATGAAATGTCATTATCACTAGTACTACTAGTTTTACCAGTAATGCAATCCGTGTCTCTGCTCATAAATTGCAGCAACTAACCCCGAATTTTTTCAATGATTTTTCTTTCCCTCCTATTTCTTCCGCTTCTCAAATCCACTCTCGTGTTACATCTTGTATCCATCAGACATGGTTATATAAAAGTACCTTCGTTACCTTATTAAATATTGTAAGAAAAAAGAAGCACACGATTAACGATAAACAACGAATGCGAAGAGCATGGTGTAACATCGGAATTACTATGTCATCACTGCACAGAGTCTGCATAGAATAAACAGTGCGGAAAGTTAATTTAGATTTCAAATTGCAAAGAAGTGCGGGTGCATTCTTGAAAAAAGTATTACAAATGAAGTTGGGGAGGGCCTACGACTTTGAAAGTGACTAGGGCCTACGATAACATTAAAACAGCTCTGGCCAGCGGTCTACTTCTATGGTGTTTGATGTTTTACAAGTCTATAGTTTTCTACCCACGTAGTCTTAAGTCGTCTATTTGACCATTACTTGTCTTAATACTAATGGCTAGACATCTTTTATATCTCAACATCGAAGGGATAGTCTTAAGTCTCTAAACCCAGTGAGTAGTAAGTGTATCTCACTCTGAAGTTTACAGAAATGTCTCTATTATAACAGTCAATATTATAACAGAATATTTTATAGCAGTCACTATTATAGCAATGTATTATAACAGTCTGTATTATAGCTGTCACTATTATTGCATTCTGTATTATAACAGTCAATATATAACAGTCTCTATTATAACATTCACTATTATAGCAATCTAGTATAACAGTCTCAATTATAACATTCACTATTATTACAATCTCTATTATAACAGTCACTATTATAACAATTTACTAAAACAATCACTATTATAACAGTCACTATTATAACAGTCTCTATTATAACAGTCACTATTATAACAATCTACTATAATAATCACTATTATAACAGTCACTATTATAACATTATCTTTTATAACAATAACTATTATTACAATCTCTATTATAACAGTCGCTATTATGACAGTCTCTATTTTAATGCGGTCGCTATTTAGACAATCGCTGTTATGACAGTCGCCATTCTGATTAAGTCGCTCATTTGAAGTCGCTGTTTTGACAGTCGCTATCCTGCCCGAACTAACTTATGTTAACGACGAAAACGAACGGAGGAACGCGGGCCCTAAATTTCTTATGTCTTGTCTAGTGGGTGAAACTATATCATCATCAATTTCCTCATCTCCCATGTCAGCCAAATCGAAATTTTTTCAGACCTTCACCCCCCAAAGTAGTTGACGCAATTTATCGACGAGCACATTAGGAAAAAAGACTTAATACGTCTCTCAGTTTAGTACTGCTATAACATATAAATTTATTAAATGAAAAGTTAAACTAAAAAATAGACCGCGTCATTTGCGAGGAGAGGGGTTGCAGGGGGTAAGAGACTATTCCCCTAAAGACTTTCCTAGGGAGTGAGAGGGAGAGAGAAAGAGAGAGAGAGAGAGAGAGAGTGAGAGAAAGAGAGAGAGAGAGAGAGAGAGAGAGAGAGAGAGAGGGGGGGGGAGAGTTCGTGTGTTTTAATTGAAAGTTAATCTTAATTTTAATTAAAAACATTTTTTTTTTTGTAGATTTATCTATCATTACAACGACATAAATACAAAGACAATGAATAGTACAGATCTTGGATCTAACAATGAGACAATCAATCAAGAAAGTTTACTGGATCTCAGTGATGAAGTATATACAGCCATGGACATCTTCATCAACTGTGTTGTAGCCAACTTGTTGGGTTTGATGGGAATTGTTGGAAATATACTGAATATGTTGGTATTATCACAACACAGTATGAGCGATACAACAAACTTGATTCTGTTGTATCTTTCTGTTTCAGATTTTATATTTTCAATTCTGACTGTTTTACAACATATTGCAAATATTGTATATTACTGGGATAAATATTTATCTTATACATTAATATCAGTTTACTATACAGTGTTTGATTATATTAAACTTGTGTGCCTATTTACCAGCTCTTACTTTGTGACAATGTTATCTGTAGAGAGAATGATAGCTGTTTGTTTTCCATTTCATGTGTCAAGAATTGTTACAAAATTTAGAATAAAAGTTCTGGCCGTACTAATAACATTTCTTTTAGCGGGTTTTTTAAGCCCGTATAGTGGTACAATTGATATGAGCTATGTTACCGACAATAATGTTACTTTTATTATGTTTTTCAGAACAGAATTCTATCTGAATAATTATAGTTTTCTTGATGGTTTCTATCTGAGTATTTTTATTAATATTTACTCTATGGCTATTCCCACACTTATTGTACTATTATGTACAATAATGACTGTTGTAAAGATTACAAGTTCATCTAAGAATTTACAAGGCCTTTCTGAAAGTGTTATGTCGAAAAGAGCCAAAGAATTGAGATCTGTGAAGATAAGTTTATTTTTGTCTTTGTCCTTGATATTTCTAGTTTTAGTTCCATCTGGAGTTATTGAAACAATACTATCTCGGGATCGTAATATTTTTCCTTTAAAAGAAAGAGCTTTCTGGCTATCAGTTGATGCTGAAAAAATTTTGTATATTATAAACTCTTCTTTCAATTTTCTTCTGTACGTCACTACAAGTCCCAAATTTCGTCAGACTTTTAAAAGTTTGTTTTGAATAAAATGAAGAAAGGATCTTTGACAAATTGTGCAATCCAAACTTTGTAACATCTGACATGTCCTCTCTTTTTATAAATTCATAAACAGATTGTCAAAAACAATAAATACAGTGACAATATCGTTAATACATAATTATTCATGACAACAAAAAAATAACAAAACAAAAAAAATAACAAAACAAAAAAAAATAACATCACTGTAGTATGGCTAATTCATAGCGCAAAGTTTTGTAATTTGTGTAATGCTAGTAACGTTTTGTAACTTGTGTAATGCTAGTAAATTTTGTAACTTGTGTAATGCTTGTAACCTTTTGTAACTTGTGTAGTTCTTGTAACCTTTTGTAACTTGTGTTATGATTGTAACCTATTGTAACTTGTGTAGATTTTGTAACTTTTTATAACGGTTACTGTTATATTATAGTTAGCTTACGATGGTAAATGTTACGCCCTTTAAATATAATATCATTATCTACTAAGATTTATAACGATGCCGTTGATAATTGGCATACTTAAATAAGTGTGATGCAAGTACTAAAGCTAGAATGTTAACATTCAATTATTAGTTGAGTGACGTCAGAGATAAAATGACCGTGTTGTATCGCTTACGAGACTAAAATAAATGAAAATAAACAGTGCTATTTTATACAAATTAATTTACACCATTTTATAAAATTTACGAAAAATGTAATATAAATTAAAAAAAAAAACTTCATATTTTAGAGTATTTAGAGTATGTATATTATATATATATATATATATAAATATATATATATATATATATATATATATATATATATATATATATATATATATATATATATATACATATATATATGGTGTTCGGGAAGAATAAAGTCTGTTATAATATCGGCTGTTATAATAGAGACTTGTGTAACAGAGACTGTTATAATAGAGCCTGTTAAAATAGAAACTGTTATAATAGAGACTGTTATAATAGAAACTTCACTGTCAACTTTAGAGGGAGATACACTCACTACTCACTGGTAGGAGATAGTGAATGGCTTAAAGACCGAAGACTATCCCCTTCGATGTTTCGATATATATATACTAGTTGCAAGTACCCGGCTTTGCCCGGGTTTAAAATAAGGTTTTCTGTTTACCTTCTGTTTTCTCCCTACCCCCTCTCTCCCTTTCCCTCCCTCCCTCTCCCTCCCTCTCTCACATCTCTCTCCCATCCTCCCTCTCTCCTTCCCTCCCCTCTCTCCTTCCCTCCCCTCTCTCCCTCCCTAACCCCTCTCCCCCTCTTTTCTCCCTCCCTCCCCTTTCCACCTCTCTCTCCCTCCCGCTCTCTCCCCCTTCCTCCCTCCCTCATTCCCTCTCTCTCCCTCCCTGCCCTCTCTCTCCCTCCCTTCCTTTCTCTCTCCCTCCCTCCCTTCCTTTCTCTCTCCCTCCCTTTCTTTCTCTCTCCCATCTCCCTTTCCCCCTGCTCCCTCTCCCATCTCCCTCTCTCCCCCTTTTCTCCCTCCCTCCCCTGTCCACCTCTCTCTCTCCCTCCCCCTCTCTCTCCCTTCCTCCCTCCCTCATTCCCTCTCTCTCCCTCCCTACCCCCTCTCTCCCTTCCTTCCTTTCTCCTTCTCCCCCTACTCCCTCTCCCATCTCCCTCTCCCCCCATCTCCCTCTCTCCCCCTCTTTTTCTCCCCCCTGTCCATCCCCCTCCCTCCTCTCTCCCCCTCCCTCCCTCCCTCCTACCCTCCTTTCCTCTCTCTCTCCTCCTGCCCCCCTCTCTCTCTCTCTTTCTCTCTCTCTCTCTCTCTCTCTCTCTCTCTATATATATATATATATATATATATATATATATATATATATATACTTATTATTATGGCTTCACACTTCTTCTAAAATCCTTCTTTATTCCTTTATCTTCCTCAAACTGTACAAATCAGGGAGCATAAAAAAACAACAACAATTCTTTGCATCACAAAGGCACAATACAGCACCAGCGCGCAAGTTCTATTCGAATCGGGAAATGACGTCACAGAGGAATTTTATTTATGGCGCCGTCGAGATTACTTTAATATAGTAAAATACTAAAATAAAAAAAAAATTAATTACAATTAAACTACCCATCGAGATGAAACGAAACCTGTCCTATAACCTTCCCCATGTAATTATGTGTATGTGTAACAAATTTCATGTTATCAGTTTTTCTGGATCTTGAGTTATAAGTAGGGCTGTACCGGAATTCGGCTCCGGCTCCGGCTCCGGCCAAAATCCGGCCATTTTACAAATTCGGCTCCGGCTCCGGCTCCGGCTAAATTTTAGGATTTTCGCCGGATTTTCAGCCGGATTTCTGTCTTACTTTACTGTTTAACTTGTTTTCCTATTATCACCCAGTGAACACTAAACACATCTCTATGGCTGTTACCATTAATATGCCCATAGCAACGATTTTTCTACAGATGAAACTACACATTTTCTTCCGACACATCATATATCATTGTGTGCGGTGCGATGACCTCGTTACGAATGACACAGTTTCATAAGCTAAATATAGCCTCAGCTTTTGGAATCCCACGTTACATCAGGGATGTTTGAACTCATTCTAATAAATCCAATTATTTCATTGGACGGCACACACATATTCCTGCAAAACAGCTCGCGAGGGTTACCCATACCCAGAACTCAATACATTTTTGTCAACTCTTTTGCTTACTGATCGCGAACCAGTTATCGAATCATTTCTAATTGCAATTGATTTTTATTTTCTTATTGCAATTTTATACAGCAATATTTGAATTTTACAATTTTTATTCAATTAAAAACTTGACTTTGTTCCTTTTTATAGGTGAGTTAATTTTTAATAATTTTAAATAGCATTATTTATGATCAAAACAGTTGGTAGACTTGGTACTATACAGTAACAGCTTAATAGTAGTCAGCTAGATATTTTAAATATTTTTTAATATTTTTGTTTAATTGTTTTGTTGTTCATTAATTTAATTTGTTTTAATTATTTTGTAATTTTTTTATTTTTTTTTTTGTTATCAAACATGAAATAAATGACAGACAAAGGGAAATCCAGTCCAGTTTGGGAATATTTCAAAGAAAAGGAAGGTGACTTATCAAAATGTCAGTGCTTGTTGTGCCCAGTATCATATCTCGTGGTAAAACAGAGGAGCCAAAGAAGTTTTCAACATCTGCCATGCTGACCCATCTTCGCTCTAAACACTATAAGGAATTAAAGGAATACAATCAAATGCAAATCCTTATGAAGAAGAAGGCAGAAACATCAGCAATGCAGAGATCCCGTGCAACTGTCACAACATCTTCGTCAACTAAAACTCCAGTCCAGCAAACCCTTCCACAACAGCTTGAACGCACGAAGTTATGGGATATTAAGAACAGCTCAGCAGTGAAAATTCACAGAGCCATTGCAAAGATGATAATCACAGACATGGAACCAGTACAAATTGTTGAGAAAAGAGGATTCATTGAACTGATGCAAGTTTTGGAAAGACGTTATACTGTTCCCTCAAGGGAATATTTTGCGGAGCGCATCATTCCAGAGATAAATGATGAAGTGTGTGCCCAACTAACGGCAATGTTAGATCCAGCAGCTGCAAGGTATCTCTCATTTACTACTGATACTTGGACAGCAGAAAATACAGTGCAATCATTTATGGGCTTAACCGCCCATTGGCTGACCGATCAGTTTGAAACTTTGAGCTTTGTGTTGGATTGCATGCCATTTGATGGGCGTCACGATGCCGGTGGATTGTTAGCGGCCTTTAAGCAGATGTTAGACAAGTGGAACATTGATGCTCAGCGAACTCACGTTGTAATCAGAGACAATGCATCAAATATAAAAAAAAAATGTTTTCGAGATGCAGTTCTCCCAAGCCTTGGGTGCTTTGCACATACTGTACAGCTAAGTGTTCACGATGGCTTGCTTAGTCAACGAGCAGTGGCAGACATAATTAGTATTGGCAAGAAGCTGGTTGGCCACTTTAAACATTCGTCTTCTGCCACTTGTCGTCTGAAGGAGCTACAGGCTGAACTCGGTTTACCAGATCACCAATTGATACAGGATGTAAGCACTCGATGGAATTCAACGTTCTACATGCTACGTCGACTGTGTGAACAGCGTCGTGCACTGACTATCTACTGTTCAGAAGTTGATGGTACTTCCTGTCCAAGTGCACATCAGTGGTCTGTTGCTGAAAATGCTGTATCAACTCTGGCACCTTTTGAAGAGGTAACACGGGAAGTAAGCAGTGATGCAGCACGTATTTCACTTGCAATACCTCTTGTTGCAGTTTTGAGAAACCTGTTGACGAAGGACGGTAATGATGCAGGGGTAAAATTTATGAAGTCAAGTCTGCTCGAGTCTGTGAATAAACGTTTTGACAACATTGAGCATGAACCTATGTATGCAGTTGCAACATTGGTTGACCCAAGATTTAAACAGAGATTCTTCACGGAACAACAACTGACAGCAGCCAAGGCAGGCGTCCTGCTAGCATTCAGCAGTGTCACACAGAGTTCTGTGGGTGATATTCAAGTTGATCAGAATGAGATTGAGACATCTGAAGAATTGCCAGCTAAGCAACCACGTCTGGATACGCCTGGTAGTGGCAAATCAATTCTTTGGGACTGCATTGACGAAATTGTACATACATCAGCAAGTGCAACTAACAGTGAACAGCAGGAACCAAGAGGTATAGACATCGAACTACCCAAGTATCTGGCTGAACCAGTGATTAATCGACAGGAGGATCCATTGCATTGGTGGAGACAGAATATGGAGCGTTTCCCTAGTCTTGCTGCAGTTGCTCGCAGGTACTTGGGGGCACCACCAACAAGCGTTCCATCCAAGCGCTTGTTCAGTGTAGCTGGAGGAGTTCTGAACGAGCATCGTAGCTCACTGTTGCCAGATAATGCTGCTCGTCTTATTTTTTTGAAGTACAACTCGAAGCTGATCAAAGAGTATAATGACAGTTGACACACAATCGATTTGAATTTGAAAAACTTAAAAACTCTAGACTCTAGAGTATTTTAATTTTTACTTTTTAGTTTTTAGTACTACTTTTTTGTTATTTACAGGAAAATGGAAATCAAATAAAATATCATTTGAATGATTGATTTACAGTTTTAATTGCTATTTCGCCACTGTTGCCACTTTCCCAGCAGCTGATTACTATTAGTGATTACTGAGATTAGCCAAATTCTGCTAACTATCGTTACTATCGTATTTATTCTAATAATCTCCCATATTAATTCTAATAAATTAAATAATAATAGTCCATCCCCCATTTATTGGCCCAAATGTTTTAGGTTATTAATAGAATTGTATTTACCTGAGAAGCTGAGACATCCAATAATCCCCCGTCCCAAATTTGTGGGGGGGGGGTATCCAATCTATTCTGATATATTTACAACTTTACAATAAAGTGACAACCGAATCCGGCTCCGGCCGGATTTGTATTGACAAATCCGGCCAAATCCGGCTCCGGCCGGATTTGAAAAAATGAAATCCGGTACAGCCCTAGTTATAAGGGAACAGACAGACAGACAGACAGACAAAAAATGCGTCTTATAAGTATTGAGATATATATATATATATATATATATATATATATATATATATATATATATATATTGACATTTCGTGAAACCACCTCGAAGGCCTCCAGGAATGACATTATTTCTCTGTCTCCGATGAACTCCTATCCATAGTCGTCATATTCAAGATATTCAACAACATCTTTACACTGGTGTAGTCCTCTTTGAGATTCACAGATTGAACCTTATGGAGAGACTGGTAGTTTTTTTTTTATTTGTGAAGCAGCCCCGTTTTGAGGCTCCCGGATAAGCTGTCTTTGAATATTAACTCATTCGGATTACATGTGATACCATTAACCTCGAAAAGTACCTGTCACTTTGTTGCATAATCATAGCCTATCTTGCTGTTGGAAAATGTTTGGAACACTTTCTCAAATCAGTGAATTACACGCATTGATCCAACAAGTTTTTCTGAGCCTAGATGTCAGACTATCAGCATAGGATCATGGTCATTGATCATATCGTTAACGAATTATATGTTAGGGGAGCGTGGCCTTCTCTTCTTAACTGCATCTGTACAATTGCAATATGTATATATATAATATCTTCATCACTGCTGTCTCCAAAGATGGATACTCCATTTTCTGGGGCATGGAAATAGTTAGCTTGACTGTGTGGTACTGGTGCAATGAAAGATGGATTGTCTGGGTAAACGATATGAGGTGCATTCTTGCCAGTGCGACATTTGGCAGGATCCACCAAGCAAAATAAGCAGTTGCTTGATAACAAATTTCATATCTCTTTTCTGACCTGTACTAACCTAGAATATCGCGGGTGTGTTTAATTATATATTTTTTTAAGCAGGAAATTTTACATGTTAATGTAACAGTATTCCCTATTAGCATATAACATAAATTACTATAATACATTAATTAATGAGAAAGGTTTTTCAATAGAAAATCCTTAAACTGATCAAGAACTAATTCAGTGAAATTCTACAAAATAAAGAACTTTCATATAAGTGAGCAGCAAATTTTTACCATACCTTCAAGAGTTTTCTTGCAATATACGAATTTGATCCCTTACAGGCAAGCTGAAGTTTGCCTTATAGGCCTCGCACATCTTAGAACATGTTATCACGGAATAATTTCTAGCTATTTTCTCATAATTTGTCACATACGTAGCAAAATTCATCTACTGTGTGCAAACAACATCTTGATGCTGTCTACATCAATAATTACTATTTAAGATTTGTTATTGTCTTACTCAGCAACAACATAAACCAATGTGCTGGTTCAAGTCATCTGTGCTTTTATACCTAATTGACTACATTGGACTGATCTAGAAAGTTCTAAAAGTTTCTTGAAAGAATATTTTAGAAGACTACTCAGTATTGAATACAAATCAAGAATTTAATTGAAAAACATACAATTCTAGAAGTTCAAGTAAATTATAAAAAAAAAATTACTAAGCATAGAATGCAAACAAAGAATTTTCAAGAAAACACGAATTTCAAAATATTATTTTCCTGAACACAGAAAAAAAAATTGTGTAGAACAATAGATGATTTCTATTTCTTTTAGACATAACGGATTTGGAAAACGCACTTTGAACCCAGGAAAAAAAAAAAAAATTTGTTACATAGTGTTAAACAAATCTTTGTAAATTTTCAGTTAGCAGACTACCTGAGAAAAGATATGAAAATGAGTTTACAGTCTAGATGACTGATTTTGAAGAAATAAAGGTAGACTTCGTCTGATTCCACACTTAAAATACAACGCCTTTGTAGCGCTTGGTGCAAACTAAAGAAGGTGAAAGAATCTATCAATACTATTTTTCCGTTTTTCTTAATTTATTGTTTACAACATCTTGAAAATGGTGTATAGCAGAAATAATTTGCATATTTTATTTTTATTTCACACAAAGTATTATCGCCAGAACAAAGATTTGCATATTATCTACCAAAATGTTTTTCATTTGTCACTTAAGTACTTATAAGCTACGTTGATGTTTATTTTTATTTTTTTTAAATCGTCTTTTTTATGTCTAAACATATTTTTTTTAAAGAACAGTTGTATTTTATAGTGATTTGTCGTTTATAAAAAGTTTTTTTGATCATCTCCCTGTTTAAAAAGAAAAACTACGTTTTACTGCTCAAAAACTTTAAAGTAAATACTGTTTTGTAAATTGAAATATCGGGGACCATTTATGTTGTTACAAATAATTATTAAACTTTTCTACTGGCGGTTTTCTTTGACACTATACGTTTATGTCCAGTGGCGCAACCAGGGGGGCGGGGCAGGGGGGACTTGAGCCCCCCCCCCAGGGCCAAATCATCAATACATAATTAAAGTTAAAAATTAAAAAAAAGACTGTCAAACTATCTTTTTTTCAAAATGTGAGCGCCCCCCCCCCCCCCATCATTTTTTGCTGGTTGCGCCATTTAATAATATTATTCTCATAGATTATAAATTGAATTTTACTTGTATGCTTATCCTCCAATATTTGGTTGCTAAAATATTAAAATACTTTATTTTATTCAATCCCCAAATGGTCGCTGCACTTTATAATACAAACATTGAAATGGACAATAGAAAATAATCAAATAAAGAAAAAAAAATCTTCCACTGAACAGAAAGGACTAAAAAAATGTCATAACATTAATGAATAAAGCAGACAGAGAATCAGGAATAAAACGCTTATTTAATGCAAAAAAAAACTTTTAAAATGATAACTTTGTAATTTTACTTATGTAATTTATCATACAATATAAAATTATACAACTTAAAGTAGGCCATTATTAGTAGTGTTTTTTTCCCACCAAATTGGCAGCTATTTTTTTGTCATCCAGTCAGATGCACGCCAAACGCTTGCCTTTTTACATTGGTACTAAAGCTTGCAACATTCTGTAAATAGAATAAAGATATTTAGCAAGAAACTCATACAGCAAATTACGTACAATATTGTTTGATTTGACATGGATTAAACATGTTGAAATAAATAATAATTCAAAAAGAAAATAATGACCCGCATTTAAATCTATTATTTCTTTATGTCTTATATATGTTTTGCCGAGTCTTGCCTAAAAGGTACCCAGTTGAACCGGCATTCCCCCCATCCCCCTTCCCATTTTAAGTAATGACAATTAGATTTATTTTTAATTCAAATTTCTGTCTTCTAAGAAAGAAACTTGCCACCCATGCCCCAATTCTTAGAACACGTTGAGCCATATGACGGTACGACCCTATATATATATCTATATATATATATGTATATATATATATATATATATATATATATATATATACATATATCCGGGTCACTTCCGTCCGTGTGTGGAATCCGTTCTATAAATAAACTACCTCCAGAAACAATGGTATTTTATAAAGTAATCACATGACCAGCGAGGTCACGAAAACATAATTTAAAAAAAAAAATGACGTCTTCGATTCGATTTTTCTTTTTTAAAAATCTACAGTTTGAAATAGTTTGTGTGTTTTTTTTTATTTTGAAACGTAAAAGTCCTAAATATTAAATAATAATAATAGTATATAATATCATTCCAATTATTTTACTTTTTATTACAACATATATCATTTTAATCCGACAAGGTCACTAGCGAGCGCGTTCGTAAATTAACATAAGACCTATGACGTCATTTGCCTAATGGGAGCGCCGTCGCTATAAATAAAAAAATCCTCTATGACGTCATTTCCCGATGAGTGCCTTCGCGCTGCAAAATGACATAGTAAATTAGTTATTGTTTTATTTTAAGTGCATTTTTTAATGCTTTGTTTTGATTTTATCTATTAATAGACGTCAAATAAAAAAAAACAACAACTCTGCACTTGATTTCACGTAAATTGGCTACGCATTTGATAATCATGCTCAGTTATTATAGTTTGTTAACATTGTGTACTGGAGGTTTTTGTTCCCTCGATGGATTACTTTTTTATGATGGTTTGTTGGTTATGACAGCCACATCTTTTGACGTATGAAATGTAGGTCATTTCTGCACATTAGGAAAGTGGTATAAATCAGCACCTAATAAAATTTATTAAATTGATTACGAAGGGGTTTAACATTACACCTAGATTTCCCGGGCAACGCCGGGCTTAACATCTAGTATACTTATATTTAAATTAGGAACATTGAATACGTTTCATTTATTTTACACGAGGAACTTTGTTTCCAATCAATGTAGTGAACACCTATTAATCATTGTACCAAGAAAATATTAAATTTAAAAGTATTGCACAATATTTATTTTTCTGTCATTTTTTTGTTAATTATGTATGTCTTTTGTCAAATTTTACTTATTTATCTCTAGGACACTTACAAAATACACGTTTGACAATTTTATTCTGTCTCATAAATGTAAAATAAAGTCTTACAGCTATTATATATTATACTTGAGTCCAAACACTAATATACATACTAAATTAAAAATAAAAATTGTAAAAAAAAAATCACTGGTAAAATTCTGAAACATAGAAACAAAGATTCTCAGAAAACTATTCCAGTCGATTTTATTACTGTTGGGTGATATAAACTTAAAAATATTAAAATATCTTATAGTGAATACGCTTTATGGCTCATAGTTCTTTGTTAATTCAAATTCAATTTCTTTAATTTTCTCCCACGTTGGTCGTTAAAAGTATTTCCATTTTTTAATTACATAAGTAACACCTCTCCCAAAAAGGTACCGTAGTAAATATGTTAATAGCCTACTTTAACGTTTATTTACTAGGTGACACGGACTAGTGGGTAGAAGGTAAACATGAAATCCACCCCATCCGCATCCCTTTAATCTTTTTTTTTTTTTCGAAAACATGATGCACTACGAAAAAAAAATACAAAATGTATTAAATAAAAAGACCATAGTGTAAAACAAGTTGGAGTCAAACTTTAGAAGATTTGATAAATAGTTTAAAGGAAAATAATTTTTTTCTTCCAAATATTAGTACAAAGTAAAAAAAAAAATTAACTTGGTTGTTACCAAATATCTGAATTTCGAACTTAGTAAGCGTCATACTTTCCTAATATGCATACACATACACACATATATTATATATATATATATATATATATATATTGTAAGGACATAGACAGACATAGATAAATAGACAGACACATTGCTAGATAGTTATATAGATAGACAATTAATTATTGTATTAATGTAGATGTTAGAGGGAATTCCCTGTAGTACGGTGACGCACCTAATGAATGGGTTATTGAACGGGGGAAAGAAAAGGAACGAGACACACAGACGGTTGACTAGGAAAGAGATAGAACATTGTTTTGGTTATTTTTGTTTTGTTTTAAGTTTGAAGAAGGTAGGGGAATTAGGAAGGAACGGAGGAGCTAGGAAGAAGTATTTATTGTATTAAAAGAACGGACAACTGGTATTTATCGTAGAGACATGATTTAATGGTTAATGTTCATTATTGAATAACTAGTTCTTACGATTATTCAATAAAGTGATTGTGGTTAATAACTGGAGGTGTTATGAACTTGTATAAGTTGTGCAATTAAAGAAAGTAATTAAAAAATAAATATATAAAAGAGACCACCGCATCCATACCCTGACAATTTGGTGTCAGAAGTTCAGGACAGATCTCATTTGTCCAGTGAACCCATGCTTTTAACTAGGTGTAAGCAGTGACAGTTCAATTAGAGAATAAACTATTGTCTACCGTGTCAGAAGTATTGTTCAAGGCTTGCTGTTTAAGTGTAAACAAGCTAAAACCCGTTATTGTCTTAGTGACCTATAGAGTTTTTGATAGTAGCAGTACAACCGTCATCCTAAGTGAGTGGCAGTACATTCGTCATCGTCAGTGACATACCATTTATCAGTGGCCACACAACCGTTATTGCCAGTGTCAGTCCATCCGTCATAATCAGCATCAGTACATCGTCACTTTCAGCGACAGTCCAAAGTTATTTAAGCCCACACCAACCAACATCACAGACCCCCAACTGATATAATAATTAGAGAAAAAAAATAGTTCATCTACTAAGAACGAAATGGAAGAAATAATTGCCACAGGCAAACAATTGGGCCTTACTGATAAGGACTTAACAAAGTATATCGAGAAGCAGTGTGAAAGACTAGAACGAGAGAGGGAGAGATTATTCGAAGCAGAACAAAAGAAAAAAGAGAGACAAGAACGAGAAAAAGAGAGACAAGAACGAGAAAAAGAGAGACAACACCAGGCAGAACAACAGGAAAAGGCCAGAGCCCATGAGCTTGAAATGGAAAAGATAAGAGCCACAAATAAAACTGTTGTACAGCAACTTTCAACACCGGGCCCCTTCAACAAACCACTACCATTTGATGGTACAACAGACATAGAAAGTTTTTTACTACAATTCGAGTTAGTAATGTCTGTTCAGGAAACGGACACAACGAAATGGCCATCTCACCTTATTTCTCTAATCAAGGGCAAACCTCTCTCTTTGATCCCAACCCTACAACCAGCAGAAATATCGAACTACGAGCTATTAAAGAAAGCGCTAACGAAGATTCTGGGCAAGTCTGAGGATACTTATCGGAGACTTTTTCACACCATTAAACCAGATTATGATTATGACCCCCGACAGTTTGTAGGTACGGTCAAATCGCATTTAGTAAACTGGCTACAGTTATCTGGCATTAATAAAGATGACCCTGAGGAAATAATGGAGTTGCTGGTGGTGGACAAGTTCTTGAGAACATCCAGCCCAGAATTGTTCCAGTTCCTGCAAGAAAGAAAGGTGAGAACAGAGGCAGCACTCATTAGGGAACTCTACACATTTCGTGATGCTCATCCCGATCTCCCAGTCAGCAGGACAGATTCACCACAATATACTGCTGCAATAGCGAGTCAACGCTATAGAAGGCTTAGTGTGCCACCCAGACAGCAAAGACCAGAGACCAGGACGTGTTACACATGCGGGAGACCAGGTCACATCGCCCGGCACTGCCATGCTACATCTCAAGCCCAACACACAAATACTGTCCCTCAATCATATACAGGGTGGAGAAATAATCACACCAGTAGACACCGCTCACCACCATCCCCATTGCAGGCAAGAAGAAATGAGAGCAGATCCAGACCAACCACAAGACTCAACACGCCAGTCGCCGCTGTATTGAGCCCACGAGGTAAACTCATATTCTTTCTAGCACTGGTCAACAACTGTGTAGCGGAACTACTCAGAGATACAGGGGCAGTCAATATAGTGGTGAGGAAAAGTTTAGTTTTACCCACACAGTTTCTACCATTCGAGGAAGAAATAACACTCGCAGATGGCTCACAGAAACTTTTCCCGACAGCACAAATTAATATCGATACACCATTCATATCAGGGTCTGTTATGGCAACCGTTACGGACAATCCCGTTGTGACATCATACTTGGCAACCTACCAGACATCCAAGACTGCACTAAGGAGCAAATTCTCCACTGGATCAATAAAAAGGGCATATACAGAAAACCATGTCCTAATGTGAACAGAGAAAGACAAGAAATACCCTCCACACAACCGGACCAACATGTAGAAGAGCAAGTTAAGATAGACATAACTAAACTTAACTCAATCAAAGAAAGCCATACTGTGACGGTAAATAAACCGCCAATTATTCAGGACAGAATTGAATCTGTACCAGTTAAAGACACTAAGCCTGTGCATACAGTTAATGAAAGACCATTTGTCCTCGTGTGCTATTCGTGCAAAAGACTAGGTCACACATGTAAGACCTGTCCTAAAAGGCTATCCAACATCCTATGTTTTAATTGTCACTTGAGGGGTCACGTTGCGAGGCACTGTCCATCAAATTCCAGAAAACAGGTATACCCAGACAGAAATAGCATATACCAAGATAGAAAACAGATACACCTAGACAGAAGTAGTATTCACGCAAACAAAAGTATGACTTTCCAAAATCCATGGAAAACTATTCCAGAAAGACATGACTATCATAGGGCCCAGTGTTATCAGAATCCCCATGCCAGACAGAGTCACGGAGTAGAACGCTGTAAAGTTAGGTTTGGACATCAAACACAATATGGACGTAATTGTGGTAGAGTTAGGAATATGAGGCCAGCTGTTAGCAACGAATATTTTGATTGGGTTGAAGAGACGAGACTAATTAACTGAACTACCACAGTGACCACATTGAACAATTGATTTTTTTTTGTGGCTGTTGTAATGTTGCCGTCTTATTTCATTACATTATTATTTTGCATATCAAATGTAATCACTGATGTAATCACATTTTTATAATTGCATAGTTGTTTGCTTCATATCATGATGTCGCTCTTGTTTTTCCCTTTAATCTGTATGTACCTTAATATTTTCTACGTTGTCCACAAACACCAAAATTACCCATATATTTTTTTCTCTTGCTCTTATCCATTTTGAGGGAGAAAGGTGTTGTTATTTTTTTTTTCGTTAACTCTGAAGGAGCCTACATATAACTGTAGTTGGGAAAATATCTGCCTTCATTGTTCTTGTAAAAACATTTAACTTCATTTTTTTAATACACACAATTAAGGAAAATTAATTTTTTTTGTGACATTAGATTAATTTTCTTTACCTCTGAAGGATCCTACTTTTGTAGGTGGTAAAAGATTTGCCTTCATTGATTTTGAAAAGAAAAAAATGATCATAAGGAGACTAAACCATACAATCAATGTATTCTTTTTTTATTGAGATTTGATATATGAGATTTGTGGTAGAGACTTATTTTGATATATTTTGAGACACAGAGATATGAGATAATTTTAATGATATTTATGACGATGAGTATTGAAGAAATGTGTTCATGATTTTTTTTTTTTTTGGATTTGCATTTTTGTGACATTTTGTATTCATATTTGATATGGACTTGGTACCTTTTCTTTTTGTAATATAATTGTAATACATTATTGTTAATTCTGTATTTTAAAAAAAAATGCGTACTTTGTACGAATTTTTTTTTTACCGAGAGGGAAAGGTGATGTAAGGACATAGACAGACATAGATAAATAGACAGACACATTGCTAGATAGTTATATAGATAGACAATTAATTATTGTATTAATGTAGATGTTAGAGGGAATTCCCTGTAGTACGGTGACGCACCTAATGAATGGGTTATTGAACGGGAGTAGAAAAAGGAACGAGACACACAGACGGTTGACGAGGAAAGAGATAGGACATTGTTTTGGTTATTTTTGTTTTGTTTTAAGTTTGAAGAAGGTAAGGGAATTAGGAAGGAACGGAGGAGCTAGGAAGAAGTATTTATTGTATTAACAGAACGGACAACTGGTATTTATCGTAGAGACATGATTTAATGGTTAATGTTCATTATTGAATAACTAGTTCTTACGATTTCAATAAAGTGATTGTGGTTAATAACTGGAGGTGTTATGAACTTGTATAAGTTGTGCAATTAAAGAAAGTAAACCAAAAATAAATATATAAAAGAGACCACCGCATCCATACCCTGACATATATATATATATATATATATATATATATATATATATATATATATATATATATATATCCCAGACATTTCGACCAGCGTACTATTTTACATCAGACTGGTAAACCTTTAATGTTTTGCAGATACTTATTAATAATATATGCCATGGTACATTTTGTAAATCTCTTAGACAGTTTCATTTTATAACATTATTTATTTCTTGTTTTATTGATCTAGTTACCTTTAACCAACTTAATCAATTTAAAATCACTTTTCATGTAAAATAAACAAACTATATAATAATAATTTCTACTGGAACCGACCTGGAGTAGTAAGCCATCAGATCAGAACAAGTCTATTTTTTTAAATCAAACACTTTAGAAAATCTAGAAACTGGAGTAATAATAACACAATTTAACAAAATAATATTCTAATAATCTGATTACACCCAATACAAAAATAATGCATATGAAATTAAATACTGTTTTGTTTGAAAATTGTAATTATTCTGTTTGGTTTTAAAGGGGGTGGGGACACTAAACCGTTAGACACAAGAGAATTACCTTGTACAATGAGAGAAAAAAATATTAACATCTAAATTGTCAATATACATAAAGTTACTGTAATATACCTTATTACTTTTTTATGTGCAATTAGTCTTTTTTTTTCGTAAATAAACTTGTAATTAATAAATAATAGGTCTATCAAACTTTTTTTCACAATTACATGTACACACATACACACACACATGTACCAACATTGACTTATTTCACACCGTTACCTTTGTACATTTCCACCCCTTTTAAATCCGCCGTACAAGCCGAACTCAATGCAGGAGCCAATGCTTTTTAGGGCCCCATCGGGTGTTGAAACGACAACAAATAGTTGTTGGGTTGGTTCGAGTGGGCCCAGAGATAGCTGGGGCAGCCCAGACTACTTACAGTTGTACAACGCATGAGGATACTGTGAGCTTGATTTCGTGTTTTTATATTGTAAACAAATGTCTTACCATATTCAATTAGGCCTATACAATATCTAATTATGGATTAATAAATAGAAAGAACTGATTCATAGTGAGACGCTGATTAAAATAAAGAGCCTGTGACCTTGAATCACTTTTGCCTAGAGCCCTAAAAACGTTAAGTGTTGTAGTGTGTACATGTAACACTTAACAAGTCATTTTTTTGTTCAACTTAGCCTTCTTGTACGCAAGACCAGATTGGGCGTCACAGGCATAAGGCCTGCTGTGGCAAAACATAAATACCACAACACTAGAGTAACTTAAGACTCTGGGTAAAATGTGTACCTTTTCGGTATCAAGGAGTCCTTTAGGATTATTGAAGCGCCTTTACCTAAGTAGACCTACAACACACAATGACTTGTCTAAATTGTCTAAGTCTATTGAATGTCGACACTGCTCCCCTCTTCCCCCCCCCTCAGCTACTTTGCCCTGTAACAAAGCTTTCAGTTTGCAACAGTTAGAGAACGAAAAATCTTCAAACGCGGGCCTTCTTAGGCATGACGCCAGGCCCGTCGCTACCCTATATGGCCATCACTGATAACACCGAGCCTTTAACCAAGCAAAGTATTGCCCATTATCTTAAAAAATTAAAGAACTTAGCCAAATGTAATAATAATTTTAAATTTCCTACTTGGTACATATGCAATTCTTTAATTTTTAAAGGATAGACACGTCAAACTCATTTGATTGGACGAGTAAAACATGAACTACACCCTGGGATACATTTGATTTTCCCTAATTATTTTTGGTGTGGTCCTAACCAATTTGTTTATGAATGTATGTAAAACTGAGGTCTTGTGGGCCCATTACGAATTAGAAACCCCGGGCACATAACTTGCATGTCCATTCTAAACTTCGGCTCAGTCTATTTTCTTAAAAAAAAAAATTATTATAAATTTTAAACTCTTAATTTTTAGAATTTTAAATTTTTTATATTTTGAAAACAAAAGCATTGTGTTTTGTTTATATCTAGCTGTTGTCAATTAATTGTATCTCATAACACTCTAGGAAAAAACAAACTTAACTTACATTGTGCTTTATAGGCTATTTTTTATGGTTCGGATTTTTTTTTTAATTATTCGTGTGGGTGGGTTGCTCCTACTTATGGATCCGTAATGCTTTGGTTCATTTATGCACACACAGATATAAGGAAACAAAAAAGTTAAATATCAGTGACATTACCAACTTAAAATGTATCTGTACCTTTTAAGATTTATGGAACCAAATATTTAAATCGAAGGTAAGGATAGTTGATTTATATAGAAGAGGAAATCGATTGGAATCTAAATGAAGTGTATTGCTTAAAGTATAAAAATGTATTACATTTTTATAATATAAATAGGCACATTTTAAAAATAATTGTACAATTTTAATCAATTTAATGATATGTGTAGTTAAATATATGTACGGTAAAAGAAATAGACAAATATATATATATATATATAACAGTATCTTCTGTCATGCAGATACACAGAGTGAAAATAAAAACTGTTGACACATTCTAAATATTTTACTAAAAGAAATGAAAAAGAAAACAAACTAGAAAGAAACAGCAGATAGAAATAACTTTCATGTGAACACGCGTAGTTGTGTGTGAACTTGAAGTATAACTGACAGGATTGAAGGGTATATTATGACCACACTATCTGTTACCAGCACCACGGACTCGGTAAAACCTCATGACCACGGTATTGCTACCATGAGATAATGTATTTTAAATCCCGATAGTGCTGGGCTACACCAATATAATGGTAATATCAGTGTCACAAGCTAACATGTAGACTGTTGTGATGGCCGTTGTCTATGGGTAGTCTAAGTAACTGAGCTGAATGCGTGAGGTCAAATAATTTATATTTGTGTACAGCCACATGACGAACTTATGCAGCAACAACTCAAATCGGATACGTATATAGTGACCAACACTTGAGTTTATTAAAACATAGATATATATAGCTCTGAAAATAGTTCTTAGCTGTCTGCTAAGTTACAATATTATAAACATGAGTATAAAAATAGCTCTCAAAAGAACTCCTAGCTTGTCCGCTAAGTATACAGTACAGTCAGGAGTCTAAATCAGACCCGTACGTGGAGGATCCCGACTGGGGAATGGCTCCCGATTAGAAAAACTCATCTATTTTTATACTATTGGGCCCATCATTCTTTCTTCATTACATCAATCCATGTCAGTGGTTGAACAAAAAGGGAGGGGGGGTGCTATAGAATACATTCCTCTCCTGAGCGACTGGGCTGGGTATTGTATAAATGACCGGATACGGTCAGGTCAGATACGTAACCAAATGATCAGTTACGTCCAAGGGTCACTTGGCCATTGGTGGACATAAAGGCCATTGAATTCGGAGCACCAGGAGATGGAAGGGGGGGGGAGAAATACAGGTATGGCGTTTCACCCGGATACGGTCAGGTAAGATACGTAACCAAATGATCAGTTACGTTCAAGGGTCACTTGGACGTGGGTGGACATAAAGGTCATTAAATTCGGAGATCCAGGAGATGGACAGGGTGGGAAACAGGTAGGGGCGTTCACCGCGTCCCATGACACGGCCATTATTTGGTCCGGGTATAATTATAGGCAATGGTTGCCATCGGTTCTTTCGGGGGGAGGGGTATGAAAAGGGTGTAAAATTAAAGGGGTGGTGGTTTGTTTCTACACGGAAGAATGTCTTTAAATACAGTCTGTGACAATTAGGTATTTTGTCTCAACGCGGTCTTAATTTTAGTTAAAGAGTAACAAGGGAGATACGTTTTGTTATAAAGTAATATTTCTTTTTCATGTACCACAGAGCTGCAAGCTAGTAGTAAAATCGATTACCAGTCAACATGTGAAAGTCAAAGTAAGACATATCGATTAATTATACTTGGGTGACTTATGTGTTACCCACTATAGAAATCCGTCGCTTAGCAAGCTCGAATAAGTTATACAGTTCCAGTAGCAATAGCACGTATTACATATAGCCATAATACATCAATTTTTTATCTACACAAAAGTTTCCTATAACTTATAAACATACCTATCAAAATACATTCAAAAATACTCATTATAAACTGTTTATAACATTGTGAACATTTTTTATGTGTTTCTTTTTTAATGTATTTTAAGGATGTTATACAAAAAATAACAATAATAATACAACAGACTAAAGATATTCAAACCTATAACAAAGTTTTGAATGTATCCCTCATCACAAAACGGTGGACATCGAAATGGACTTTGTAACAAATTTATACTATACGTATTTCCTTTAGGAGTAGAAGGCCTATTAATGAGTTCTTAATTTTTTTTAATCGAAGAATTAAAGAAGGTGCAAGCATACTTTATACATTTAGATTAGTTTAAAGTAAATGATCTTGGTGTGTTGGTCGCAATGGATAGACGTAATTAAGAGACGCAGTTTATTAAATCTAGTCAAATAACAATTTACAATTTAAAAAAAAAATCTCTTTATACTGAGTGTGTAGTTATATAGACATTTTTAAATCACCTGTTCCAGCTCTCCTTCCTCCTGAGAGTTGTCTCCTAGTTGGTCACCTGTCACATCTCCTGCAACACAACTGATGGTCAAGAGAGTCATCATACACAGGACTAAAAGAAACTTTTTCATTTTCAGCAGCCTGAGATAAAATAAAAGTATACAATGAAAAAAAAATATGAACGGCTACATCTACACTTTACTGTATTTAATTGATCAAATAATTTAATAAAAATTGATTTAGGTTGGTTGACTTGTGTTTACTCAATATTATATAATAAATTCCTACAGAACGCTCAACGTGCACTAGTCAAGGTTTAACTTTGGTCAGAAAGTGTATTCCAGCGAATTGTATCTGATTACATAAACTTTTCTGCCTTTATAAAGGTTTCAGAAACAATAAAAACGTATCATCGATTTCACCGATATATCTACCACCTGTTGACATGTGATACATGTTGTGTCAACAAGTCACAAGGGGAATGCAGACGACCGATTTATTATCTCATGGTGTAATAATGTCGGTTAAATAGTAGGTCAGGTGTGTGGCAAATCTCCGATGTACTGGAAATGAATATTATGATTATCATTACAGTATACTAACACCCATAATCTTTCATGACCTTTTTATTCCGACTTTGGCTAATCGCCACATGCCATTTTGCAAACTATTTGGCCAAATCCCGAAACCTAGAAAAGATCGGAAATTGACAAATCATTGTGATGTCAGATTTAGGGTTTTGGCCTTAACATACATATATGAGATATATTATTGTTGCCGCTACTGGTCTCAAGGTCACTCACTATTTATATTGTAAATGTACCAAGTTGTATAACAGCTCTATGTAAACTAGAGTTTAGAAATGTACCAAGTTGTATAACAGCTCTATGTAAACTAGAGTTTAAAAATGCACCAAGTTGTATAACAGCTCTATGTAAACTAGAGTTTAGAAATGCTTGCAATCTAGCAAAATATGGTGTGTTGTTGTTTTTGTTTTTTTTTCACAAAGTTATAAATCAAAAATCTCATTTTCAAAATTTTGATGTCCTTTAATCTTGATTTATTTAATCTTCATCAACAAAAAAAATGTAAAAATAGCATTTGGATCTTGGTGGGGGAGGGGGGTATTGATCGTTTCTGGCCACGCACGGGTTTCTTTGATTATTTTTTTTTTACTAAAAGCAGATCATGTACCTCACGGATACACTAACAACTATTCAGGTAGCACCTCTTACAGTGTCCCTAATATTACGTACAATTATGGTTATCGGTAGGGAATGTGAAACTTGCCCAGTTTTAACTACTTTTACAAGAACTTTAATGTTTGTTCAATGTCGAGGAGAAAAAAGTGATAGTAATTACATGACATATGAATGTATTCATGACGCATTTTAAAATACATCTAAATAATTAAAGTATAAATTCGATAATTGATATGAATAAAAACACATTAAAATACTGGCTTTAATTTTAACATTTTGAACAAATCTTATGATACAGGGCCGCCCAAGAAACAATAAACTATTTCCATTGTATTTACTGTGGTTTATTTCCCTCGAGATTGTGCATCTTTCTATTGACGAAACCGGGGGCTGGGCGTCTGAAGGCGGCAGTGGTGTTGTAGCTTTGGTGGAGAGAGGGTGGGTGAGAAGCTACATCTTGCTCACTTGGGCGCACACATTTAACCGACAAATAAACAAACATGAGTAGGAAACTGGCGACGTTAGAAAGTGTCAATTTTAAGTCCAGTTTAACTGTATACGTCACTGGAAGTGGACACAAAACGGCTGTAATAGTTTTCTCAGGGCTCACACTGCATATACACTAGGTGGAAAAGGTCAAATCTACTCACGGTTAATTTGCACAAAAACATGATCACCTTCTACATTTACTATAAAAAATGAAACATTAACAAAAAGACATCAAAAGAGAAACAAAATTGTATTAATGATGGTGGGATACAAACATAAGATAATATGACCAAATCTGATACACAACTTGACTAGTCGGTCGTGCAATAAACGTTTTTGAAACTCAGGGCTGGAGGGCCGGTGTCGATGTCGGTGATGTCGGTAGTGTTTGCCGGTATCGGTGTCGGCGTTTATTCTTTGCCCGGTGTCGGTGTCGGCATTTGTACTTCGTCCGGAGTCAGTTCGGTGTCGGCGCAAAATCTTGCCCAAAAAAAAATACCAAAACTTAAATTAAATAATTCATAACAACGTCAGATAGTTTTTAGCCAATCTTTAATTCAAAGTGTTATCAAGTTCTTCTTTTCTTTTTAAATAAATACTTGGTAAATCTGTTTATCTGTGTATCACTACAGTACAACGACTAGTCAGCATTAACAGAATTATGAATGAAAGCACATAGGAAGGCTACGGGCTATGTTCAGTCTACTATTCACTCAATCATTGTAAATCATAAGAAATGTTTAGTATGCATCTCTGTATCAATATCCATGTTGGAGAAAGATTACACACAAACCTATTCAAATCTTTTAGAACCTCAAAGAATGACCTGTTCAAATGTTCCTACAATCAACGTTAACCCACAACTAACACGCTTCACAACTTAATTTCTCTGTGTCAGACTGAAACATTACAACTAGGTCCCTACGTAAAAACCCAGTCCGTAGCCAGCTATTGAAGCGCCATGTGCGAGTTTTTTGGCGCGACAGCCCCCCCCCCCCACCCACCATTCTGAAAAGTGTGCAGCCTATTACAAATCATAACATTTTTCACTACTCATTTCAGGTTTAATTCAGGTGGAAAAAAACGGTTCCTTCCTCTATTAACTGTTAAGTATGCAGTGTCTTCATACGTCTCATTCTTCTCTAAATGGCCACTTAAAAACTTCCAAGCATCATTGCTCTAGTGTTGTTGGATATGTCTGTACTTTACAGTGACTTGCTGACTTAGGCAATCGGTGATATAATAATCTTTACCAATACTTGAGCATAAGCCTACATGTAAATGAGAAATTTATAAAAGTAGCGAATTGGCCGCTTCAGATTTACTATACAAATAGCATTCAGCATAATGTGGCATATCTCGAAGTTGACCATACACTTTTGTCACTTAAATCTATTCACTGCAGCTACTCTTGATGTCCGTATCTAGTGTTTTTTGTGACTTTTCAATGTTACATGTACAACTGATAACTTTTTTTTTCATCGTAATGGACAAGCTGCACATTCATAGATCACAGATGTAAATTTACAACTACTGAAGGGTCACAACAGGTTCTTGAATTTGATTGAAGGGCCGGACCAAGAGAATATCAATGGAGTGTTTATAATACTTTATATGAGCTAACATAAATGTAAGTAATATCAATGTAAATGAACGAAGGGGGCGTACTGCGGGTCAAATAAAAATGTTTAACGAACGTAGATTGACCATGTCTGGTCTAGAAGCTGAACATTGTTTTCAAGATTACTATTTTAGAGACCAAAATAGCTTGGCGACCTGTGCATAATTATTAAAATAAAAACATTTAACTACACAGTTCGGGCATTTTAATGATTTACTTTTGTTATTTAGTAATTACATTACAATTAGACAATAAAATAAACAATTTCATATTAGGCCCATACAATGCATAGTGCAACATAATTATACATTCTTTAAGTTTTTTTTTTATTCATCTATAAAATTAGGTACATTAATGGTGGGGTCGGAAAATAAAAATGCCGACAAATTTGCTATTAAAGAGCAGCATAGTAAGATAAACAGGCAATTTTTATTATGTTCAAACAAAATAAAAGCTACCGGTACCATAGAAGTGGTGTGTGTGTGTGTTAGTGCAGTGTTTCCCAACATTTTTCTCGCCGCGGACCGGTTGACGTTTGATAATTTCACCGCAGCCTGACAGGGATATGAGTCGCACTATCCTGAGGGAAATACGAAACTGTATCAGTTTTACTTTAGTAGCATTCAAAAGACAAATGATCGAAGTAAATATATTCAGTCAATTTAAAATACAACTCAAAACACTTAAAAACTTAGAATTAGTTGGCAAAATTATTTTAAAATTCTCGCAATTAAAAATGGGATGTGTTTGGTGATAGATAAATTGTGTATGTCCGCCCTGAGTTATTATGCTGACTCTGTCCAAATGTGTGAATATTTTCTTTATTACACACCAAGTACTGCATTTAATAAATGCTTATTGAAACATTTTTTCCTCTTTTGATTATAAGTATACATTGATTTTATAAGGAATCAGTAACAAAGTAAATATATATATATATATATATATATATATATATATATATATATATATATATATATACATATATATATATTAAACATACATACTTCACTATATACTTCAATATATTTAACCAGAAAAAGTATATATTGTTTATTGAAAGCATACATACATTTTTTTTTAAATATCGATAGCCAAAAAAGTATACATTTTCAATTAGATATGCATCTTTATATATAGTATGAGATATATACAGGGAAAATAAATACACAGTTATTTCCCTTTACGCCCCCCCCCCTTCGGTGTCGGTGTCGGCGGAAAATAGAAAACCGACACCGATGTCGGTGTCGGCGGCTGATGGAATGCCGACACCGGTGTCGGTGTCCGTGTCGGGGAATATTTTGACCGACACCCCACCCCTGATGAAACTCGACATTTTAGGTCCGTGTGATCCGTTGTTTGAACACATTGGTCGTCCCATTGTTTGGTACGTGAAACGTTCGCCTGTGAGGTGTTCACTAATTTGAGTCAACTATTACATTTTTTTATCAGCAGGGGGAGGGGGAGGGGATTAAGGGTGTGGCGAGTGCGTTTTTTTTAAAGGTGGCGGTAGTCACATAAATTAAGAACCACTGAACCAGCATCACAGTTGTTGTCTTATCGATTTGTATTATTGATTTTGTATGAAGAAACTTGAGACTGATAGTTGAATGATAAACTTTCTCTTTGCCTGTTACGAACTGTACAATGAGATTTAGGTGTTGTATAATAATACAAGACATCGTGTGTTTAGCTAACAGACAAAAACGTCACATATTGTGTTGCATTATCGACAGGCCACGTTAGTTGTTGACTTAATGAACATATGTTTTATTTACTGTAGGGAGTAAGATAAAAACATTCTTATTGTATGTGAAACTTTCAATTGCTCTACACGTTTGAAGAGCATTTCATTATGTCTTATAGAGCGTCTGATTGTTTCACAGTGAACGTCTAATTGTTGCTTAGACAGAGTCTGATTGTTTCATACAGAGGTTATGATTGTTACATGGAGAGAGTCTTATTGTTTCATACAGAGGGTGTGACTGTTACATGGAGAGAATCTGATTTTTTCATACAGAGGGTATGATTGTTACATGGAGAGAGTCTTATTGTTTCATACAGAGGGTGTGATTGTTACATGGAGAGAGTCTGATAGTTTCATACAGAGGGTATGATTGTTACATGGAGAGAGTCTGATTGTTTCATACAGAGGGTATGATTGTTACATGGAGAGTATGATTGTTTCATACAGAGGGTATGATTGTTACATGGAGAGAGTCTGATTGTTTCACAAAGAGGGTATAATTGTTATCTAGAGGGAGTCTGACTGTTTCATACAGAGGGTATGATTGTTACATGGAGAGTATGATTGTTTCATACAGAGGGTATGATTGTTACATGGAGAGAGTCTGATTGTTTCATAAAGAGGGTATAATTGTTATCAAGAGGGAGTCTGATTGTTTCATACAGAGGGTATGATTATTATCTAGAGGGATTCTGATTGTTTCATACAGAGGGTATGATTGTTACATGGAGAGAGTCTGATTGTTTCACAAAGAGGGTATAATTGTTATCTAGAGGGAGTCTGACTGTTTCATACAGAGGGTATGATTGTTACATGGAGAGAGTCTGATTGTTTCATACAGAGGGTATGATTGTTACATCGAGAGAGTCTGATTGTTTCTCAGTGAACGTCTGATTATTTCATAAATAGCGACTGACTTTTTCACATATATTGTGTAATTGCTTTACAGTGAGCGTCTGATTATTTCACAGTGAGCACATGATTATTGCTTAAAGAGTGTATGATTGTCTCATAAAGAGCATGCCTGTTTCAAATTGAGCATATGACTGTTTCATAGAGATAGTCTGATTGTTTAACAATGAACATCGAATTGTTCTATAGTCAGCACCTGATTGTTTTATAGAAAGTTATGATTGTTTCATTAGGAGTTATGATTTTTTTCATAGAGAGCGTCTGATAGTTACAAAGATTGTATAAGTATTTCACAGAGTGAGTCTATTTGCTCCCTAGTGAGCAACTGATTGTCTCATAGACATCCTCTATTGTCTTGTACAGAGCGTCTTATTGCATTATAGAGAGTGTCTGATTGTTTTACAGTAAGCAACTGATTTTTTTTTCATATAATGCGTCTGATTGTTTCACAAATATTATAATATAATTATCTGCCTGTCTCACAGAGTACGACTGAATTTGTCACATTGAGCGCCTGATTATTTCTTAGAGAGCATATAATTGTTACACAGAAAGCGGTTGATGACGGGTGGTCGAGTTGTGTAGAGCGCTTAACTGTCGACTGGAGGTTCCCAGGTTCGAATCTTAGTGAGAACCTAGGGACTTTTTCAGGTCCTGGTGAAGGTCCCTAAGTCCACCCAGTTTTAAAATGACCACCTGACTTTAAGTTTGGGGATTAAAGGCGGCTGGGCGTTATGCTAACCACACAATCACTTTATATACCGATCTGCCCCGATCTGCCCTATGGGGCCTAAGAGAACTTTACTTTACTGATTGTTTAACAGTGAGTGTCTCATTGTTTTTCAGAGTACGTCTGATTTTTTCCACAGCGAGCGTTTAATTGTTTCTTAGTGAGCGTCTGATTATTTCACAGTGTAAGTCTGATTGTTTCACAATGTACGTATGATTGTTTCACAGTGTAAGTCTGATTGTTTCACAATGTACGTATGATTGTTTCACAATGTACGTATGATTGTTTCACAGTGTAAGTCTGATTGTTTCACAATGTACGTATGATTGTTTCACAGTGTAAGTCTGATTGTTTCACAGTGTACGTATGATTGTTTCACAGTGTAAGTCTGATTGTTTCACAATGTACGTATGATTGTTTCACAGTGTAAGTCTGATTGTTTCACAATGTACGTATGATTGTTTCACAGTGTAAGTCTGATTGTTTCACAATGTACGTATGATTGTTTCACAATGTACGTATGATTGTTTCACAGTGTAAGTCTGATTGTTTCACAATGTACGTATGATTGTTTCACAGTGTAAGTCTGATTATTTCACAATGTACGTATGATTGTTTCACAGTGTAAGTCTGATTGTTTCACAGTGTAAGTCTGATTGTTTCACAATGTACGTATGATTGTTTCACAGTGTAAATCTGATTGTTTCACAATGTACGTATGATTGTTTCACAGTGTAAGTCTGATTGTTTCACAGTGTAAGTCTGATTGTTTCACAGTGTAAGTCTGATTGTTTCATAGAAAGCGACTATAAATGCACATCGTGGACTGACCAGCAGTTTCCATTTCATTGTTTCCATTGTTATACTTAGGAATACATTGTTTAAGACAAGCTTAAATGTATATCGATTTATGAAAACCTATTGAAAACATGTCTGGTATAATTTGTTTCGTTTTTATGCCATAACCTTCTACTATCGCAGGCCCGTAGTCAGACGGGGGATGGGAGGGGGGTGGGGTTAAGCCCCTCCCGTTCATGACCTGAGCCCCCCTCTCCTGTACATGATTTGAGCTTTTTGAGAAAAATTTAATAGTAACGGCTATAAAACATTAATCAATCAATAATAATAAAAACTTAAAAGTTTATATTTTGGCAATTATTCAGGCTATTTTACTTATATATATATATAGCTTATCTAATTTTCGGCCATAAAAGATTCAATCTTATTGAAGTTCACTTTTGGGTATTTTGGGCAGCAACGGCATTAGGGGCTTCAACAGCCGTGTGTGAGAACAATTTCTCAACCCTCACACGAATGCTCACCCCATATCGCAGATCAATGTTACACAAGCGTCAAAGCAATCTTGTCCTGCTTGCATTTGAAAAAGATATAACAGACAATTTGAATGATAAAGCATTTTTTAGATAAATTCAATGCTAAACCACGACGTTTGCACATTTGAAACGTATAATAAGGTTCACAACCTTGCAATAGTTTTATAAATTGATATCTTCTTAAAACAACTATGAACTTAAATACGTTAATAAAATAACATTGACTTCTGACTTCATTTAATACATATGTATAATAAAATAATAAAGTACAAAGTGCGTGATTTATGAGCGATGTTATTTAATTTCCAAATTTACTTTTTAACAGAATTAATTTCATTTAAATTTATTAATTGATACTGGTCAATTTGTTGTTGATAGATCTGTTCTTTGTTTTCAATATTTTATAACACATATTACACAAATAGCTACGGGTAGTACATTAAACAAACAGTATAATAATATAAATTATAATATAATATGTAACAGTTGTATAGCAGAACTAATGATCAATATATTTTTAACAGGAATCAGGAATGGCTTAGCCTATATGAATTTATTATCATTAAACTCTTTACTATTTAAATTATTTAAAAAAAAAACTGCAACATGCCCATACATTATTGAAACGTTGTTAAGTTATATATTTCTAATTAATCTCCAAAAAATCGGTACCAAAATGCACCATTCCAGATATGGAACTGCAAACAATTTCTTGAGTAGGAGACTCACCAACATCCCTTCCCAAACCTCTCCTCCCCGTTCGCACGCGTTCGGCTCTTCGCGCCTCCATCTTGCCCCCCCCCCTCAGATGATTTCTTCCCCCCTCTCCCAAACATTTCTATGCCCCCCCCCTGAAAATTTCTTTGCCCCCCCTTCCAAATCAAATAATCCTGGCTACGGACCTATAATATCAAACCAATATTGTACGCAGGTGAGGAGACTAGATCTCATAAAGCAGATAAACCAAGTACTGTTCAATGAACGTGTTAGTTTAGTGACAAAGAATACACAGCCACGCTTACTTTTGTTTTAAAATAGATAAAATCTCTGAGAACAAAAGGCATCCCATTCACCCTCACTAAAACACTGAAAGCTCTGATCTGTATACAAATAAAGCGTATTACAAAATCAATAAATGACTTGTACTTCATAAATGTACATTAGTTCTCACCAGTCTTCAATACATCATGATTAAAAAAAAAACAAGTTTTACAAAAGGTCTAGCAACATGTGTTGTGACGAATAAGTAGACTGGCTTCTGAAAAAAACACTATATTTATGTCGTATACTTCCTATAGACACATTAGTGTGTGATTCAGGATTCGCGGAGTGATACCTTGTAGAGAAAAAAAATTCCCCACTAGGATTTTGTAAAACTTATAATCATCTATTTACATTGCAGCCAAGAAGTAAACAAAAAATTGAAAACATTTTAGAAGGTAAGTATTTAGAAATAGAAGTGTAATATATTGATACATGAAATAATAATTATTTTAAACACAGCAGCATAACTACATATAGTGAGGCACGGGGTGGAAACAGAAAATATTGACCCATTCAAGTGGCGAAAAAAATACTTCGCGAAAATGCCGACCCTTGACGCCCAAGGCAAATAGTTCCATACGCTCCTCTTAGTTGCGCCACTCTGTACACTGCATGCTGCTGTTTCCTATTACTTTGTTATCGTCATAGATATATATTTAATTCCATATTTAGGATAAATATTTATGATTTTAACAAACAGTTGTTTGAATATTTTAGGACCATCGGATAGAGATTGTTAAGTTGAGTACAACCTTTAACATTTGATACCTCTGTATAGCTCATTGAGTTACGGTCCATTGCAATAGTCACGGAGAGTTGGCAACGAATAAAGAATATACATTACAGAGACTGTCCTCTTAATATACATATATATATACATTAGGGTGACAAACCATGACATTGTAATTTTTTTTAATGCTCTCAACCTTTTATTTGGTTTCATTTAATGACAATTATATTTGCAGATATTGGAGATAATCCGTAGATGTTTAGGTGTTGCTCAACACATTTTAAGTTTACAAGGTTACTCGAATCCACATTTTTCATATGTTTTCATATTTGTCTCTTCTATTTTAATATTTAGGTTGACAATGTTATCAATATTTTATTATTGGTTAATTTTATGAGTCATCATACATAATATACATCGTAATTTTTTTTTTTTGGGGGGGGGGGGTTGAGGGGAAATTAGTAAGTTAAAAAAATAAAATAAGTTTGCCGGCATTCAGAACACCCACTGTATTATTGCATCATTGGACAAGCTTTAAAAGAGTGGAACATTTCTTATGACAAAATTATGGCACTCAGTTTTGATACTACTTCAAGCAACACAGGTATACATTCAGGTGCTTGTACCCTGCTGGAGAAATTAATTGGAAAATCTTTATTATACACAGCCTGTCGACACCATGTTCATGAAGTAATTTTATCAAAAACTTGTATACAAAACATGTTTTGTATCATCTTCTGATCCAGAGATTAAGTTGTTTCAACGATTTCGTGATAAGTAGAGTAGACTTAATTCTGAATCATGGCATTTAACTGATGCAGATCTCAAAGTTTATGATTCGCTTGTACAATTAGCAGTAGGATTATCTGAAGGCAAAGTATTAATGGAATAATATTGTAAACATGAACTTAGATGACATTGTAACTGAGAGATCAAAATATGTATTTAAAGTGCTTGGAATAAATTGGACATTTATGAAAGAAAATCATTTAGACACTTGGAGTACAGCGACAGAATACAAGGAAGCACATACAATTGTAAATTATATGCAAGTTGTAAATAATACAGCCAAAAGAGGGGTGAAACTCATTTCACATTTTGCAAAAGGTTTAACGATAGATGAAACTCCATTGCAAATATATTTTGCAACCTGTGGAAGAACATCGACGTTAAAGTCCAGATATGCGGAAGTCTACAATTGTGAATGCATAAATGAAAACAAACGAACAATCAACAAGTGAACATTCTGAAATCAAACATTGAATAAAATCATATAATAAAAACTTCATTTGAATAACATAATTAAAACTTTTTATTAGGAAACAATTTAAATGCATTCTTTTTATTCATTGGTGACCCTTAAATATTATAAATTCAAGTTCATTGAGCAACCTCTAAATATAAAAAAAAAAAAAAAATCTTAAAATATTTTGCAGAGTTTATTTTTTTAATTAAAAGGAAGGCAATAAAGGGTTGAGAGTCCAATTAGAACACTTTGATTTTTTCTAACCCTAATATATATATACATACATACATATATATATATATATATATATATATATATATATATAAATGTATACAGATAGATAGATAGATAGATAGATAGATAGATAGATAGATAGATAGATAGATAGATAGATAGATAGATAGATAGATAGATAGATAGATAGATAGATAGATAGATAGATAGATAGATAGATAGATAGATAGATAGATAGATAGATATAGATATATACCTACCGATATGTTATCTGAATCGTTCATTGAGTTTATATAGTTATTCTTTTTTTAAATTATTAATAATGTCAAATTTAAAGTTTATCATACATGTATCAGTCTACGTAATATGATCAACAGCCTCTGCCATTCAGAAAGAGATCAGTGAAATTCTTCGCCTGTTACAAGTTGGACGGACAATGGCTACGGGCGGATATAACACAGAACAGCCAACTATGGACAATGTAATCATGAATGGAGAATTCACAATGGATTTATATGGGCGACAGATAGTCATGAGAAGGGCCAACAGCGAGCCTGAGGCGGAACAGAAATTTACTTTAAAAGGAGAATACACAGATTATCTAACATGAAATCAAACCGATATTTATGGATTGTTTACCATGAACAATACTCCACTGAAATCAAACCGGTATTTATGGATCGTTTACCATGAACAATACTCCACTGAAATCAAACCGGTATTTATGGATCGTTTACCATGAACAATACTCCACTGAAATCAAACCGGTATTTATGGATCGTTTAGCATGAACAATACTCCACTGAAATCAAACCGGTATTTATGGATCGTTTACCATGAACAATACTCCACTGCTCCCTGTTTGGAGTTGGCCTTACAAGGGACATTTAACTGGACGGCTTATAGTTATGACCAAGGAAAACACCCAACATGCGTCTGCTATGCCAACTTCTTCAAACAGAACCGAAGAAGGGGTGATAAGTGGACAGTATATATTTACCAACACCCGGTTGCCAACTGAACAACCCACACATTTCAGTCGAGATAACATTCGGACGCAGCCTGATACTTCAACGTGGAACAGAATGATGTCCGGAATGTTAACTGGACAGTTCTTTCTTGCGGATCCCGGGTGTCCACATGCACAAGACCTAACTATGCGAAGAGAAAATACCGGATTGCAAATCGGACAACAACCAACAATAAGAAGTGAAAATACAGGATTGCGTATCGGACAACAACCAACAATGAGAAGAGAAAATGCCGGATTGCCTATTGTACAACAAACAAGTATGAGAAGTGAAAATATCGCATTTTTTATTGGACAACAGCCAACCATGAGAAGAGAAAATATCGGATTGCCTATTGGACAACAATCAACAATGAGAAGTGCAAACTTCCAGTTGCCTATTGTACAACAATCAACAATGAGAAATGAACATACTGGACTGCCTATTGGACAACAATCAACAATGAGAAGAGAAAATATCGGATTGCCTATTGGACAACAATCAACAATGAGAAATGAACATACCACTTGGCCAACTGTGCAGCGTTTACCCACTGCTATAGATAATATGTGGCTGTATAATGGACAGAATATAATCATGAAAGGTGTATACATGTTAAAGATAAAAGGGAAACAAATAATAATAAGAGGAGATGATGACAGAGAGATACTAGCTCAAGATATACGTACTAGAGGAACATACATCAATCTTCTAACTGGGAGGAACATAAATATTTGGGGATCGTACGTCATAGAGCTAAGTAAACTGCACCCAGAGCTCAGAGGAAAATTCAAAGCGTCCCTTAAAGGACAGCTCATAGTCATGAGAAGTGCAAACTCCCAATTGGCTATTGAGCCGTTTGCACACTTTGGACGAGAACATGTATGGTTGCCATTTGAAACAATCACATCCAGGAGTAGAGAAATTACAAGATTGTCATCTGAACAGATCACATCGATGGACAGAACAAAAAAAAATTCGATACCTGAACTGCCCATACCTTCTAGTACGGAGTCGACGACAAGTTCCAAACCTAACGTCAGCTGATAATTCCAAACCTAACACCGAATCAGGCACAACATTGACAACTGAAAACCCAAACCTACCAACGGGCAGATATAAAGACTTCAACTGGGGCAGATATAAAGTCTTCAACTGAAAACCCAAACCTACCAAACTGGGGACAGATATTAAGTCTTCAACTTTTCATAATAGGAAACACAATCAATTACTTTAAAACCAAATGTTGATTATTTTTCTATCAAAAGGCTCGTCAAGGCTGATATAACTTTTCCGCTTTTTTCCCCATCACTTCTAACAAACACTTGGACATTGCCTTAGAGATCAAAGCCGTTCAAATAGAAAAAATTACCTGCTGCCTAGCCTTACAATCTTCCAAAATTGGCCTCGTGTAGCTTTTTTCTTTTGCGTAACACACAGTAAATGAACAATTCTGTGACCTACTAATTCAAAGTACACATTTTCTAAAACATTTAACTGCTCACGAGGATACATCTAGTTTTTAAAAGAAATGTTGTGGGCCAGTTTCATATTCCTGCAGGCTAACTCTCTAGTTCATAGGGTTGTTAGTATCGATGTATCGGTATCGGCCAATACAAGTATCAGTTATACTTTTCGAGTATTGGTTGCTGTATTGCCGATCCTTTTTGTAACATGTATTGATTTATTGTATCGCTTGAAAACATTTGAACGAAAAGTTTTCATTACTGGAAACCAATACTTTTCATTACACTATTAGCAGAAAAACAATAGCGATTTTAATACCTTGTTTAAAAAGTAATCTACATAAATTAAATTACTACTAGTAATCATATCCATCAACCCTACCAATATTATCACCACCATTCTCCCACCATTCAACCACGGTCGGAGAGTTGAAGGAAAAATTAGGTTTTAATTTCCATTTAAAGTTTCTTTGCTTTAGCACGTCGATATCTATAAATGTTTTTTTCGTATATTCTTACATTCATTTACTTTCTTTCTATCAATTATTTGTTCAATGTTTGATGAACGACAAAAAAGAAAAACATTATATCTTTGTTCGTCGATCTATCAGTTATTTAAACTTTTAAATCTTGCACCATTTGTATTTTAAATAAAAATATTTTTTTTGTTCTAAAGTATTATTATATTGGGATCGATTTTGGTAATACATTTTTACTTGAGTATTTGTATTGGTATTGATGATACTCTTTGCAGAAGTATTAGTATTGGTATTGTTGATACCTTTTCAAGAAGTATTAGTATTGGTATTGACGAGTACAATTTAAGAGTATTGTTAACAACCCTGCTAGTTCACCATAACGAAGTGCAGTGTAAATCGGTACCTATGTGGATCCAGGGTAAAAAATTAAGCAGTTTTGGGATGAGATCAGAAAGTCTTAGTTTAAAAAGAATATGATGGATGAAAATTTAAAACTGGTGGCTATGCCAGTTTTTTTTTTTACTGAGTCCCTCATATTTAAGTGTTGCCTATGGATCCTTACAATGTATTAACGTTTTTATTGGCTCTCTTTACAGAGGCACATCTTAGGGCTCTAGGAAAATGAATATGTGAGGGCTTTATTAAAACTAAATATAAATATCCTATGCAAAGGTACATCTGGTTGTCAAGTTATGATAAGATGTTGTCAAGGGTGTCACTTGCCAATCACGGACCCCCTCTCATAATACTTAACCATTCGGAGACACAAACTATTTAGTCAAAACGGATATTTTAGGTAAGGCGAAATGAAATTTCATAGAATCCCCCGGCCCAATTTTCTAAACAGGGCGGTAATTTTCATTTTGGAAACCCTTTGCTATGTAATTTTTTTTAAGGACTCTAAGCAAAGGTAATTTGGGAGGCACTAGGTATAGGTAACTTTTGGGCACATGTAAAGGGTAAACCTGGTGTCCATAGCCAAAGGTACATATGTGCAATATAGGTGAATGAAAAATTGTTTTCACTTTTGTGAGTCATAGGCAAACAAATCATTGTGGGCCTTGGACAAAGTTTCCTTTTGTGTGCCTTGACAAAAAAAATTGTTCAAGGTCGGCACTTGCTTATCTATCCCTAGTAATCAATGACAACTGGGACTTTTCGGACCCCCTCCCATCCCCCAAATGTTATCATCACGCTGTAAATTTTGGGTAAGCCCAAATACAAATCCTAATAGCCCTCCCCCTCCCCTATTTTCGGTCCCAGCTTTCTAAATAGAAACGTTATATTTATTGTTGGGATCATTCTGCAAAATACATTTTGGGGCAACAGGCGAATCTTATTTGTGGGCACCTTTCGGTGTCGACTTCCTAGTTGTCACTTCTCTTTGTGTGCGGTATAGAAAGATATTTGCTAGATGTGATTGTAAGTAGACTTTAGGCAGTCAACAATGTAATGCTTAGATGTCTGGCAACGTGGTTCGAGATAAATGTGAAAGTGTACCCATACTCCATGGCAGGGATCAAAACACACACATAGCAGCTGAGGACGAGCATGGATATAAATAGCGACAGGCAGTTTTGAGAGCAAACCACTGGAAGTGAGAGACAGGTATGTATTATTAACTATTTATATACTTAACGGATTCTGATGCTTTTGAAAAAAAAAATTGTTTAATGAAATATGAATTGCTTTAAAGTCTTATAACAATAATGAGATTGATGTACAATAAATCGTTAATGTGAATCTAGGTCTATAAATATTTTCTTAGGACTATTGTGTCATGCACGAACCGTTTATCAATACATTATTTTTGTATTGATTTGTATCCCTACACACTGGTTATGGTCATCTATTGAAGTAGAAATAAATATGATTTGGTATACCACACCTGTATACCACACTAATCTACCACACGACTATACCACACTAGTCTACCACAGTAGCATAACACACTAGTCTATCACACCAATGGTCTACCACACTAGTATACCACACTAGCATACCACATTTGTATACCACACCATATACCACACAACTCTATTACACTAGTATACCACACAAGTATACCACACTAGGGCATACCACACTAGTATACCACACAAGTCTGTTACACTAGTATATCACACTAATTTACCACACCTAATATATCACACCAGTAAACCACACTAGTCTACCACACTAGTATACCACACTAGTATACCACACTAGTATACCACACTAGTATACCACACAAGTCTATTACACTAGTATACCACACTAATTTACCACACTAATATATCACACTAGTATACCACACCAGTATACCACACTAGTCTACCACACCACTATACCACAGCAGTCTACCACACCACTATACCAAACTAGTCTACTTGGCAATCTCAGGCATAGGAAACATGGGGGGGGGTGACCGGACCTTTTGACCCAGAACATTTCAACCCCGGACATTTCGATCCAGCCATTTCAACCCCGGACATTTCGATCCCGCCATTTCAACCCCGGACATTTCGATCCCGCCATTTCAACCCCGGACATTTCGATCCCGCCATTTCAACCCCGGACATTTCGAACCCGCCATTTCAACCCCGGACATTTCGAACCCGCCAATTCAACCCCGGACATTTCGAACCCGCCATTTCAACCCCGGACATTTCGATCCCGTCATTTCAACCCCGGACATTTTCGAACCCGCCATTTCAACCCCGGACATTTCGATCCCGCCATTTCAACCCCGGGATTAATTTCGATCCCGCCATTTTCAACCCCGGACATTTCAACCCCGGACATTTCGATCCCGCCATTTTTCAACCTCTTGGACATTTCAACCCCTGACATATCAACCCCGGACATTTCGATCCCGCCATTTCAACCCCGGACATTTCGACCCCGCCATTTCAACCCCCGGACATTTCGACCCCGCCATTTCAACCCCGGACATTTCGACCCCGCGACACCTCGACCCCGCGATAATCTCGACCCCCTGCGACACCTCGACCCCGCGACACCTCGACCCCGCGACACCCCGACCCCGCGACATTTCGACCCCGGAATATTCGACCCTGTTAATTGATACAAATAATATTTGAATTATTAATTTATGTTTTAAATATATGTTTATTAACTTTTGGACATGTACATAAAGGTGTAATATATTTGTATGTTTTAGTTAAAATGTTTTATTTTAATTGTTTAATATATGTTTTTTAGTCTATGTATTAGCAATGGACACAAATTGTGTTATTATTTGACTAATTTTTTCCACTCAAGAAATCTTTTTGCCCCATCTTTTGATTATAACAAAGTGTTGCCAGGCAGGTATAAAAAATGATTTGCCGATAAGCCAACAGGTAAAAGTTATACTGAACCCATTTACCTTGGATATTTGGTCACTAATGTCATCTGTGGGAGTGGCTAGAGTAGATACACAACATTGGTCAATGAAACTCATGTGCATGCATGAGGAGTGTATGTGAGATAAATTGTTGGTGTTTAATAACTTGAATGTACATAGAGCATAGCGGCAGTCGTAACTAAATACCTTACAGCAACACATATTTTAAACACCATTTTGAAACACCTATTTTAAACAAAATCAATACAATATCTAAAACAATTATACGCATGTTAAACAAAGTTAATAAACATATGGCATTGTCGAATAGTCCGGGGTCGAACTGTCCAGTGATCGGCAAGTGTCGCAGAGATCGAACTATCTCTAAGGAGTCGAACTGTTCGGGGTCGAGAAAGTCGTGGGTGGAAACTTTATCTGGCATTCTCTTTGAAAGTGGTGGGACGGATGGCCGAGTGGTGTAGACACTCGACTGTCAACCTGAGGAGTCCTGGGTTCGATCCTCGGTGAGGCCCATGAAATTTTTCCAGGTGAAATTTTGTGCAAAGTCGTCCCACAAGTCCACCCAGCTTTAAATGGGTACCTGACTTAAGTTGGGGGAAGTAAAGGCAACTGGGCGTTGTGCTAACCACACAATCCCTTCATATGCCAAGGAGAGGTTATAGAAACAGTTGAATTAATTCTACACTTCTTCCATCTACCCCGAAAGCCCGTTAGGGCTAAGAAGGGAAATTTTTTTTTCTTGGAAAGTATGTTTGGGGGCCCCGGGAAAATGTAATGTGTGGCTTTAGTAAAGATACATATTGTACCTCTAGGCAACGTATTTTGGGTCTTTAGTAGAGATGCATATTGGACCATAGGCAAAAGTTATTTTGGGCTTTAGTAAAAAATACATATTGGACATTAGGAAAAGTAATTTGGGCTTTTTGTAAAGATACGTATTGGAACCTAGGCAAACAGGCAAACGTTATTTTCGACTTGAGTAAAGATACATATTAAACTCTAGACTAAAGTAATTTGACGCTTTATCAAAGATAATATTAAACCCTAGGCAAACGTAATTTGTGGCTTTAGTAAAGATACATATTGAACATAGGAAAAAGTAATTTGGAGCTTTAGTATAGATACGTTTTTGACACTAGGCAAAAGTAATTTGCGGCATGGGGTGAAGATAAAAAGTTGGGACTCAATTCATAGTTCAATATTGGAAACTTTATGGATCCCTAATAATTCACCACCCACCAGCTTGGATAGAAATTATTCCCCTCTTGGCATGTATGGTATGAAAGTTATATGTTCATAAGAACTGTTAGCTCTAACCTAATGGATTATGATGCGTTTTGTATATGAAGATTTATCTATGAAGTCTGATGCTACTTATAGTCTTGAAATTATAATACTGATAAGAGAATTGATACGTGCAAAGATACGTCCAAGGCTATGTGTTTGCTTTAAAGGTATAAATAATCCAAAAAATTTTTCTGTTCTCAGGGCAAATTAACTTTAAGACTTATAAAATGAAAAAAAAATTAGGGCAGTCGATCATAGTTTACCAGGAATCAGAAAATAGTTATCGGTGGATGGTCACTTGTAAGACAATGGGCCTTTGTCAAATTATGATAACATAGGCCTTTTCGACAATCAAATATTTAGTCACACTTTACTTCTTCGCTGGCACTGCAAAAATTAAAAGTGCCTATGAACCCTTAAGATGTATACTTGTGGCCTTGAAAATGTGACTTGGGGAAACTATGAAAAGGTAAAGCGGCCTATCTAGGCTAATGAAACAATTGGGGCATTTGCTATAGGCAGACGTTAAAGCCTTATGAGGACAAACATTAGTGCCCCATAGGTGCCTTTCTAGTAAAGAATATGGTTCGGAAAACTGTTAGTAACATGGGCTTCCATACGTTTAACATAAAACTTTATATGATCGCGGGTGGTGCAATGAATCGTTAGATTGTTCAGGTAAAAATAAATTTATCGCAATAAAGTTAGACAACAGTGTAAAGCTGTAGTGTGTTTACGGAGAGAAGTCCCTGGTACGGTTAAGATGAAGTCTCGTAGATGAATATTTGTCACCAATGATGGCTTTTGCGGTGCTCTTCTTCAATATCTACCACATAGCCGCTTAGGAAAATAACCATAGGGGGGATACGTAGATAAAGTGTATTCTAATCATGACCTTAAATCCAGTGGTCCAAACCGAAGATCAACCAGGATTCATCAGGATAATAGTCGAGCACACTTAAACTGCGACAATCCATCGGATGTTAATGCAGTCGATCGATCATAGTACTTGCCCTTAATAAGGATTTTGAAATGCACGAAGAATTCGGCTAAAATTAAATTATTAAAAAAGTTGATCTCAATCAGAGTAGCGCATCATTGTACTTAGATTTGAAATGAACACTAGAATTGATTCAATGACGTAATCAAAAATACCTGTAACTCGCCACAATCACAACAACGGATTGATATGGAAATATGTTTATTCTAAAATATGCCTTTCGCCTAACCACAAGTCATCCCATCGACAAAATTCAAGTTTCAGATTCCGTAGTCCTTTGCAGCTTCTTAGAACCATCGGAAATATGGTATCATATGGTAAGACTCATCGTGTTTATGTTTCTCCTTTAGAACTTTCAGAATCCTCAGTCTGCACTTTATCACCGGGAAGTTTATGGCCTAACATACAGACAGCAAGTTGCTTTTTTCCTCGAACCCTGTCTCTACTCTCTCTCCTTGTTAGTTTGTAAGAGTCACACTCGAAATGGCAGTTCATATTAATTTGGGATGAACTTCAAGAGCAACTAAAGACGCTGTCCATGCAGGTAATTTGAAACAATTTAGCAGTCCAGCGACTTCGTTCATTCCGACGGGGCATTATTACTAACTCAATATAAACAATATTATTGGAATTATCACGTCTGAAGTAAAATAAATAGATGATTTTTCTCAGATTGTGGGGAAGAAGAGAGGTAGGGATGTATGACATTTCTTCACCATCTTTGGTAAGTGATTGTGGGAGGTGCATCACTATGTTAACTGGTATGACGTCTTTTCCTAACCAATCAGCGTGGTTCAATGTAAGAGCCAAACACTTTGATAAATAAATTACCGAACTTTGTGTCATTATCACGGCGGAATGAACTTAGTTTGGTCGAATATTTAATAGACTTTCCATGAACAACATTCTATGGTGGCACTCGCCAGTGTTTGTCTGGGGGCTGATACTTAACGAAACACTCCACCATCTTTGCAACATTTGAAAAGAAAACATCAGATCGCTTTTAAATAGTCTAAGGCGATAATCACGACTAAAATTCATTTATCTAGAAAATACTTTAAAGAATCATCAGTCGCCTGTCTTCAAAGAAATGTAAGTACAATATTTTTACACTTAATCAATAGTCCAGGGTGACCAAACATATTGTTAGAGATGCAGGCTATGATCTAGCTTATATCTTAGCGGAGCCAGTTTTTTTTTTTTTAATATATTATATGATTAATTGTGTCTACCATATTTAATTAATTTAACTATTTTTGCACTTTTGGTGTATTATTTAAATCCTTAATAAACATCATAGCGTCTCGCATCAAATTATGGATGGTCACCTCAAGTATTATATATAATTATGAAGACATATACAAAAAAACATTAATGATTAATGCTTTTAACGTATGTTTACTAGTAACTTTGGTATGCTATTTGTTTACGTTTCTACAAACATTAAGATAGGATATCCATTTAATTAGCTTTATTTTCGAATGGTTATGCTATTGTGTTGGAGTACAAACGATTATGGCTTTAATGTATAAACATACAGCAAATTGGAACGATGGAAATGATAGTAAAGCGTCAGTGCAGTGGTTCCAACAAAATTGTAATTACAAAGTAC
>JAGDYQ010000075.1:3145261-3215115 GCA_021962125.1 Bulinus truncatus | reverse complement strand
GATAGTGTATGTGTGAGTATGTGTGCATGTGTGTGTATGTGCGAGTGTATGTGTGTGTGTGTGTGTGTGATAGTGTAGGTGTGAGTGTGTGTGAGTGTATCTGTGAGTGTATGTGAATGTATATGTGTGTGTAAGAGAGAGAATGTATGTGTTCGTGTGTGAGTATATGCATGGGCGTCGCTAGGAATTTTTCCAGGGAGGGGGCAAAAAAATACGTTTTTTATTTTAACTGACAATGCCATGCAGGTTTATTTCTCAATTAAATCGAAGTTAAATATAACATTAATTTTTTACTTTGACATAAATATATTTTAAAATTCAGACATTTTGACGACAAGTACAAGTATGTGAGACGGATAGCCGAGTGGTGTAGATACTCGACTGTCAACCTGAGAATTCTGGGTTCAATCCTTAGTGAGCCCCATGGAATTTTTCAAGGTGAAATTTGGTACAAAGTCGTCTCACAAGTCCACCCAGCTTTAAATGGGTACCTGACTTAAGTTGGGGAAGTAAAGGCGGCTGGGCGTTGTGCTAACCACACAATCCCTTCATATGCCGAGGTTATAGAAACAGATGAATTCTACACTTCATCTACCCCGATGGCCCGATAGGGCTAAGGGAACTTTTTACAAGCATGTTCCGAAATTTTTTAGTTTATCCGAGATCAATTTTAAAAAAAATGGATATCAGAAAAAAAAATGTACAGGCTTAATAAAACGAAAAGTAGAGCAATCGCGGGATTCTGAAAAGCCGTTATTAGAAGATTTTAGGGTGTCTGCAGCATCTGAATTATCATATTATGCATTGGGTAAAACAGTACAAGTTCAACAGCCAGACACAACTGAATAAACTATTTGTAATTTGATTGTCGCTGTGATTCCTTCATTTCCTAAATTGGATATTGGAAGGTATGTCTTGACATACGACCTTTCAAATGAGTTGAAAGTACTGCTGATCATTGTTTGTTGGACCCCTGATAAAAGTATGACTTTTAGAGCTGACAGTGGTGGAAACAGAAGTTTTAGTTATGCTTTGTTATCAGACTATTTATCGTGGGTTGTGCACTTGCAAATGTTAAAAGGTGCCTTTTGCAAATTTTGCGTGTTGTTTCCACAAAAAGTAATTCCAGGAGCTCAGAGGGCATTTGTCATTAAACCATGTGCAAAATTTAAAAATTTCATCGAAGATTCACGTAGCCACATGCAAAGCACATGGCACAAAGACTCTTATTAAGGATGTAAGCTATTTTGTTGCATTATTGGAAGCCAAAGCAGTTTCCATAGATGAGATGTTGAACTCATCATTTAGAAGACAAATTCAAGAAAATTGCCACAAAACTGGGTCCCACCATTTCTATAATCTTTTTTTACGGCATGTATAATTTGACACTTCGTGGAAAAGAATCACATTCTGATAATTTTTAACGGCCTTTTAGAGTTTAGTGTTGAATCTGGAGATCAAGTTCTAGGTATTTATTTGTCAATTGGTTCTTGTAGTGCTAACTACAAAAAACACTATGATCGAAATTGGTGGGTCTCTCTTGCGTGAAGACATTGTTCGTGAAGCAAATAATTCAGTTACGATCTATTTACTTACGTGCCAGCATGACGACACAATTTCAGGCATTGAGCAGATGTCACTTGGTGTTAGATTTGTCAAAGAAAACCATCATTACAAATTCATTAGAATTCGGATTAGATATGACAAATCTTACTGGTCAAGGATAATACTGATGATTTACAATGGCAAGTAAAGAAATCGATTGATAACATTTTCTTTATTTTTTTCCTTGTTTTGAGATATTCTTTTTCTGTGGATACTCGTGTTAGAGTGCTAAATGATCTATCGACTGTGCATGTTGTTACTGGAAAAGTCAATGCTGTCAAAAAAGCCATTTTAATCATGGGAAAAAATTGGTTTCATCTAAAACCTCACATAGAGTCATTCGTTTATCAGTGGTTAGAGTGTTAGAGTGTGGGTCCCGACAAAGAAACAACGTAATTGACCCATTTCCATCCTTAACAATCAGATTTTCACCGCCTGGGGCGTATCCCCCCCCCCCCACCTTTGGGAAACACTGTTTCATATTATAAAACTTCATTCACATATTGTGTTTTGTTGTGTGTGCCCGTGAGTACTGTTGGAACAAAACATGACCAGAAAGACCAAGTGGTTCTCAGCTGGTGATACGCGTACTCCAGGGGATACGGGAAGGGTCATTCAGTGAAACGCTGCGACATATATTTTTCTTTTAAAAAAAAAAGTAACCAAGAGTTCGAAGAAGGACGCCAGTTTGCTGCATGACTCAACATAATATCAGCTAAGTATAGCATTAGAAATGTAAGCACATTTCATTAGAAAATAAGTACTTCTATTCTCGAACTGACGTATGAAGGGTACCCATAGACAAACTTTCTCTACCTTTGGGTATAGTCGCGAAAAAGGCTGAAAAGCGCTGCTACAAAGTGCCCTGACTATATGAAAAATGTCATGCGTTTTATTAACTGCTCCACAATTAATGACTTCATAGTTATCGGACTCACAGTCTATGATCCATAGTCCATAGCATTATCGTCTAAGACCTTACAGTCTGTGGTCTTACAGTATTTGGCCTCACTGCTAATGTCCTCGAAGTCTACGGTCTCAGTTTATGGCCTTATCGTCTATGACCTCACAGTCTTGTCCTCGCAAACAATGGCCTCACTGAAAATGACCTCAAGTCTATGACCTCACAGTCTATGTCTATGACCTCACAGTCGTGCCTCGCAATCAATGGCCTCACTGACAATGACCTCACAGTCTTTGACCTCAAAGTCTATGACCTGTCCTCACAGTCAAGGGCCTCTCAGTCCATGACCTCAAGTCTATGACCTCACAGTCTATGACATGTTTCTGACCTCACAGTCTATGACCTCACAGTCAATTACCTCACAGTTGAAGTCCTCACAATCTATTGCCCACACAGTGGGGCCCTCATCAAACAGTAAATAGAAAGGGCAAAATATTCTTTGAGACACTATTACAGATGAATATGTATATGCTAAATTGATATAAATATTGATCATTTGCACAGAATTAATTACATTTCTTGAATGTTTTTTTTTTAGACGAGATGAACATGTGTTAGAAATACACTCCGATGTTTAAACCCATTCCAACGTGGCTAGACTGACTGTATCAATGAACACAGATGATAAATTTATGTTACTGCAGTAGATTTTCATGTCTACGTATTTAATAGGTCATATTGTTACAATAATTTAAAAAAAAAAAAAAAAACCTATGCTGCTTTGAGATTACTACTTTCCTTCACATCGAGATGTACATGCAAATATCGATAATTTATGGCAATTATATTCATCTATCTAGCCAACCTCGCCACACATCGAGTAATATAGTACTTACAATACAACCCAAAGATGTCATACAAAAATAGAAAATAGGCCCCATGGTCTAACACAAACTTAAAAAAAAATGTATTTGTGTAATAGATGGCTGCGTCATTTTATTGCTACAAATAAATAAATACTGGCAGGGGCGGATTAGTGTAAACTGAGGCCCCCGGGTACAGAAAAAGTATTGGGCCTTCTAGAAAAAGAGCGGCATATCAAAGGGTATCAAATTGGACACTATATGGCACCTAAATAGTCGGGCCCTGGGCGCGCCCCCTCGGCCCCCTTCCTTAAACCCAGCTCTGAACAATTATATTAGTTTTGTTGTAAATATAATTAATTATATTCATAATAAAATTTATAGTAAATGTAAAAATGAATTTACTTTCAATTTACTGAAGAATTGTAAAATTAAATGTTCATCTTTTTTTATTTTCTTTTTAATTAGAATGTATGAAAAGCCAAAATAAAAAAAGTTGAAAGAAAATATGTGTTTGCGTGTTTTTGAGTCCGTATGGACAACAACGAAAGTCCCTAGTGGGTGGGACCCTTAAATTCTGGCGCCATCCTCCAATCGGGCGCAACAGGCTCTTAATCGACGCCACTTCATGTACCTGTTGATGAATCCACACTCTTTATCGACGCCACTGCTTGTAGGCTGGCTACCTGTTGATACAACCACAATGCTTATTGATGTTACCGCATTAGTAATGGTAGTAGAGTTTGCCTCTCGCATGTCACTTTTTATTGATTTGTTTTGTGTGAAGGTGAGAGAGCAGATCTGACTAAATTAGACCCGCGAGAAATGCTTCGCGGAGCCGTGCCGTCAGGACAGATAATTTACCGGAAGTGCCATGAAGTTGGTGGTGATGCCACTTCTTGTCTACGCGTTATTTTTTTTTAATTTATTATTGAATAAATTAAAGTGTAAGATGTTTGCATCCAATTGCATAACTACAGATTTAGTAAATATTAAAGAAATTGAAAACTCCATGTTTTGGGTTTTTGGGTATAGTTTTTTTTTCACATATTCTTTTCCCTGTTAAACTTAAAAATAGTACTAACTCGATTGTCTTAGTATGCAAAACAAAAATAAAAAAACACGCCTGAATCAAACATTTCACACTAACTCTAAATTAATATTACAGGTTCTATGTTATCAGCAACATTAAATAGAAAATGAATAATTTCGTGACATTAAATAGAAAATGAATAATTTCTTGACTAATAACAGTACATGTGCGGTTCCCAAAGTATGGTACACGTACCCCAAGGGTTACGCCAATAGTTTTGCCGAAGTACACGCTGCACTGTTCTTAGAATATTGGGTAAACATTCAATTCTAAAAAGGATCCATTTCATTTTTATTGGCTCTTGAGCAATATACACTTTCTTTAGGCACTGACTCGAATCCAAGTCTGTTTACTTCTCGGCAGACCTGCAGATAGGGGGGAGGAGGAAATTACCAATTAGCCCGGCGAGTTTTAGGGGCCCGGACTGAGCTGGCCAATCAACTTTTTAAAATATTATTATTAGCACGGGGGGCCCGTGACAGCCCTGCCCAGGGGCCCGTGACAGACCCACCCAGGGACCTGAAATTTCAGTCGGTGGGCCTGCTTCTTGGTTCTGATCGATATTCCTGTGTCCACCCAGTTTATAAAAGGGGATCTGGACATTTATTTAACCAACCATTTATTGGAGAAAGCAAAGATGGCTGGACACTGTACTAGCCACACAATCACATTGAGTAGCCGTGGCTACAGAAACAGATGAATTAATCGCAATTCGATGGTCTGTTTAAGCTGTAAAAGGAAAGTTTGAACTTTAGATTTTAGGCCCGGCTGGAGCTAACATTATCGACAAAACATTTTGTCTTTCTGCAGCAGTAATTGCTATAATCATTACAGCCGCAGTGAAGGGCCAGACATTAGTAAATAACTGATAATACAGACGAGTCTCGACCTTTATGCATGGGTTTGTAGGAGCCGCCAGGATTCGATTAAGTAATTTGCAGTATTGATGGGACAATTTTTTTACCTATGTTCTGATTAATATGCATACAAAGCACGAAATGTTGAAATGAAAAGGGAATACTTACAGCTATATCGATTATATTTATGTTTCATTGTGTGTTGGTGTGTATATGTCTATGTATGTTATTGTGTTATTGTATTTGTGTGTGTCTGTTTATGTGTATGTGTGCTTTCATTATGTTTTGTATGATTGGGTCAAGGGTTTTTGTGTTGACCGACGGAATTTCAATTGAGTGGTTCAGTATAGCAGACAATACTAAACATGTTTTCAATTTTATGATCCAGTATAGCAGACAATACTAAACATATTTTCAATTGTGTGGACCAGTATAGCAGGTAGTACTTAACTTGTTTCTACACATTTGTAAACAGAGATTCAGCTTTGACCAGCAAAAGAAAGTAAAAAAAAACAAACGATTGAGACATTTTGTTTTTATTTTATTAGATATTTATTGACATGACCAGATTATCATAGATCGGGCAAAATATGTTTATGATACATTTGAATCTTAAGTCTACCCCTTATCGCTCATTTAAAAAAGATAATGTTTACATTCAATCTAGGTTATTTCAAATAACAATTCCATCAATCTGCTCTTCGGCGGCCCATCTTTCACACTCTAGAGCGAAACGTTGCAAGCGGTTAAAAAAAAATTGCCTACCTATGGCCTAAGCATATCTTAATGTTCTTATTACAACATGGAACTGATTGAATGTGTAATGTTGTGATTTTCAAAATTCTTTTTTCTATAGCAGGATGGTGACGAACCCTCAGATATCGCCTAAATGACTGGTCGAGTATTGGAAGTCAGTGTGATTAAAAGTACCCGACTGGTCAAGTACTGGATGTTAGTGTGGTAAATTCCCCGCCTGGTCAAGTTCTGTTTGTTAGTGTGGTAAAGTCCCCGACTGTTCATGTACCAGATATCAATGTGGTAAAGTCCCCGATTGGTCAAGTACTGTATGTTGTTGTGATAAATTTCCCGACTGGTCAAGTGTTAGTGTGGTAAATTTTACAACTAGTCAAGTATGTATGTTAGTGTAGTAAATTTCACGACTGGTCAAGTGCGAGATTTCAGTGTGGTATAGTCTCCACTGTTCAAGTATCGAATGACAGGGTTGCAACGTCTCCAACTGGTCAAATATTAGATGTCATTTTGGTAAAGTCTCCAACTGGTCAAGTATCAGATGTCATTTTGGTAAAGTCTCCAACTTGTCAAATATCAGATGTAAGTGTGGTAAAGCCCCTGCTGGTCAAGTACAGTATGTTAATGTGGTAAAGTTCCCGACTATCTGAGTTTGAGCCAGGTAAAGTTCAAGTCTCTGTATGGTACAATCCGTAAACTTTCTTACAATAGAACTGCTTCCATCTTGCATTCTGGGCGGGGCTTACGGAAACACGTCATAACCTTTGCTGACATCTAGTTAAAAGGTTAAATTATGGGAACATCTCGTCAACTGCCGATCACATTTGATCTATACGAAATCTAGAATATTCTCAACAGAAAATCATTACTTATGTTAAGTTAAAACCGTGAATTACATCATACTACCAAAATAAACAGAGAGATATAATCAAGAGATCCTGGAAAAAAAAAGTTCCAGCGTGACAAAGACTTATATATCCTGTCCAAGACATTTTCTGTGATACGACGACATTGCTGTGTGTGACAGAAAGACGCAGATATCACGTAAGTACTTGTTTATTTGTTTACTTTGATCAGATTTTTTCTTACAGATAAGTAAACTAAGTCAACCCATTCCGTATCTGCTAACTATCCCCCCTTCCAACCCCACCTGTCGTGATCCCCCTCACCCCCCCCCCCACCCTCCGGAACTCAACAAAACTTTCAGAATTGATATGTTGCTGTTTAAAAAGGAAGATTTGCTAAATTATTTCTTTAATTAAAGAGTTTGGAACGAAGTTTTATAAAAAGTTTCGACAGACATACTTAGCTAACTGCGCATGCCTGCTATATGGTACATCGATGCACTTGTTGTTGACCACAATTGAAACGATGCAATAGCTGGGTGTCGGTAGTTCAGAGGTTAAAGAAAACCTTTGGGTCTACATTTTGTGAGTACCTCTAAGTGTTGCATACTTACCTTTGATCCTCTCCCAATGTACCTTTCACCCCCCCCCCCCAATGTGCCTAGGATTCCCCCCCCCCAATATACTTAGTATTCCCCCCAAAAAATGTACCTCCTCCAAATAAATGTACCCCCCTCCCCATTGTATCTACCCCCCCCATGTAACTTCCTTTTCCCAAATGTACCCCCAATAGTACCTGCCTATCAAAATGTACCCCCCCATCAAAATGTACCTGCCCCCCCCAAGATGAACTACCAATGTCCATGGGCCACAATTTGTTCCCCGCCTCTTAAATGTATCCCCCATAATACCCTCCACCCGCCCCCCCAAATGTACCTCTCCATCCCTAATGTACATCCCCCCCAAATGTACCTCTCCATCCTAATGCCATCCCCCCAAATGTACCTCTCCATCCTAATGTACATCCCCCCCAAATGTACCTCTCCATCCTAATGTACATCCCCCCCAAATGTACCTCTCCATCCTAATGTACATCCCCCCCCAAATGTACCTCTCCATCCTAATGTACATCCCCCCCCAAATGTACCTCTCCATCCTAATGTACATCCCCCCCCAAATGTACCTCTCCATCCTAATGTACATCCCCCCCCAAATGTACCTCTCCATCCTAATGTACATCCCCCCCCAAATGTACCTCTCCATCCTAATGTACATCCCCCCCCCAAATGTACCTCTCCATCCTAATGTACATCCCCCCCCAAATGTACCTCTCTCCCATCCTAATGTACATCCCCCCAAATGTACCTCTCCATCCTAATGTACATCCCCCCAAATGTACCTCTCCATCCTAATGTACATCCCCCCTCAAATGTACCTCTCCATCCTAATGTACATCCCCCCTCAAATGTACCCTTTTTCTCCAATTGTCCCTACCCCACCCAAATGTACCTCAACTAACCAAATGTATCAGTCCCACCCTACTGTCCCTCCCCCACAATATATCCCTCCCTCCAAATTACCCCCCCCCCCCAGAATGTACCTCTCCCTCCAAATTACCTACACCCCTCAATGTACCTCTCCCTCCAAGTTACCTACACCCCTCAATGTACCTCTCCCTCCAAATTACCTACACCCCTCAATGTACCTCTCCCTCCAAATTACCTCCCCCAAAATGTACCCCTCCCTCCAAATTACCTCCCCCGAAATGTACCCCTCCCTCCAAATTACCTCCCCCAAAATGTACCCCCTCCCTCCAAATTACCTCCCCCAAAATGTACCCCTCCCTCCAAATTACCTCCCCAAAATGTACCCCTCCCTCCCAAATTACCTCCCCCGAAATGTACCCCTCCCTCCAAATTACCTCCCCCACAATTTACCCCTCCCTCCAAATTACCTCAACCCACAATTTACCCCTCCCTCCAAATTACCTACACCCCTCAATGTACCTCTCAGTTCAAATTACCTTCCCCCAATAATGTACCCCTCCCTCCACATTACCTCCCCCCAAAATTACCCCTCCCTCCAAATCATCTCACCCCACAATCTACCCCTCCCTCCAAATTACCTCCCCCCAAAATGTACTTCCAAATTTACTATCACCCACAATTGTATTTTTGCCTCCATACTCATCAAATGTACCTTTTCTCCCACGACCCCCCCCCCTCAATGTATCTTTTCACCCCGCCTCTTCCCCCCAACCGCCCCGACATGTATCTAAAAACTTAAGAGTGGCTCAACTTCTAGTCAATGTATTGTGAAACAAACACGATCAGGTTATTCCTGTCCCTAAATCTCCCCCCCCCCACCACTCGCTGATTTTCTCGTATATCATCGATTGACCACACCCTGTCAGATATTTCAATTTACGCTGTTTAATTACCTACCCTGTTCTTAATTTGCTTTTCTTAGCCGTCTGTCTATCTGCCCTTTTATTTTATTTATCAAGATTGAAATATTATTTTATCTTTACGTTTAATTATTTTTTTTTTTAAACTTGTACATTGTGTTTATGTACATCATACCATATTAATCGATAGATAAGTTATTTAGAAACTTTAGTGTACACATTTTTAGATCGTGTATTGATTGTAGGAGCAAATTGTAACACTGTTTAGTGCCGCACCCCCCTTGCAGGATAGAACAGTTGTCAACGAAGTTAAAATGTCCCACAATAGATTTGATTAAATAACTTGAATTATTCGTCGTGTACGGCCACCATGACAACACATTGGGCCATGTGTACATATCCCCCCCCCAATGTGCTTCCGTCCCCCAATGTACCCCCCCCCCACCACAAAAAAAAAGAAAAATAAATACCTTCAACTTTAAATTTAGAAATTTTAAATTACACCAATAGGGATCGTGTATCGGAACAAATGTTCATACTTTTTAGTACTTTAGATAAGGCAATAAAAGTGGCCCTCTTGTTAATACAAAATTGGCTACGCGGTCATCATAAAATAGGTTTCAGCGATATGGCCCTCATGTCAATATACATAGTAAGCGATGCGGCCCTCATGTCAATATACATAGTGAGCGATGCGGCCCTCATGTCAATATACACAGTGAGCGAAACGGCCCTCATGTTAATATACATAGTGAGCGATGCGGCCCTCATGTCAATATACATAATGAGCGATGCGGCCATCATAACACAATGTGAGCCAATGCAGCCCTCATTATAACACAAAGTGGACCATCATGCACCATCAAGATACTGTGGAGTATGACCAGCCTGGTCTACAGCATTTTAATATTTTTAGCTCGGTTTGCAAGCGGTTAAACTTTTTGAGGGTTTGAATTTAGAAAAGTTGGCGACATTTTTATTTTGCAAGTCCGCCGAAGGCTGTTTACGCCACTGAAATAATAGGAAGAAGTTTGAAAAAGACATGATCCACGGAGTGAGCAAAAGGCTTGAATAGTAAGGTGTTTATCTCACTTGTATTTTGCAAGGAAGCGTCACCCGGTTGTCATGGCTTAACTCTACTGGACTGTCCGACGTCGCCCGCGGTCTACTTCTAGGGTTGTCCCACCTTTGCTGTTCTCCTTGTCTATTATCTTCCCCCCACCTGGTCTTAAGTCGTTTAACCTTGTCTACCAATATTCGTATTAATCCTACTTGCTGGCCATTGATCCATTTATCCATTGCTGCATCCCTTAAATAGTCTCTACATTGCCTTTTTCATACCTCTCGGTTAACAAAAATGTTAGTTGTGTACTAGACATTGAAATATTTTATTGAAGATACAGTCGCTACTTTGCCTTTTACAGACATTCAGTTTACAAGTATCTTGGCTACGTCGTTCTAGACACCAGAGTCTCAATTTGAGAAAACAACTCTGCATCGCCTTCAGTCAACCCGTATACAAGTCCGCTAGCTGCAGTCAGAACTGAATTGAGGAAACAGTCTCAACTCTAGCTGACGGTCACAAGATTCCACACTAACTAATCCAGTCAATACAGTCCACGGTGAGTACTTCTTATGTTTCTTATGTGGTCTACTTTCAATTTACGACAATATGTACACACAGACACACACACACATAACACATACACATATATACATGCATATCCGCTAGTTAGAATAATGATTGTATTGTATTTTTGTTTAATCAATGTCACTTTGTATGTATCTGTTGTTACATTTATCCAATTATACAGCTAAATGGCTGCCTATCTATTTATTTGTGTCTATTTGACTTTTTGACGCTTATATATATATATGATTCGCCAAAGTTTGCTTACTTTTGAGAAGTCTAGAAACAAATAGAATACAGTGAATGATTTAGATTTAGTTTAGATCGATTATCACTGAAGAGAACAACCACGAAAGAAAACGGGGGAATAATCACGTTAACTCAAAATTTTAGCAGCTGTGTGATCCATTGGTGTGATCCAGTGGTTTGATCTAGTGGTTTGATCAAGTATGCTTTAGTTTCATTTTCTGACCCTGAAAATAACAATTAATAAATAAGTACGGTAACCCATTAGCCCGAATTTTCGATTTATTTTTTTAAACTATAAAAATTCTTTAATGAGCACAAATCTCTAGGTTTGAAACTGACTCACTACAATTGTACTTTTTTACATTAATCTTTTTGACGCCTTTAGTTGCACTATTAGCTCAGCATCTTTTCTTGCATAAAGGGACATCTTAACGAATAAGGAAAGAAATACTTGGTAGTATGCGGGGCGTTGGGTTACTGTCATAAGCGACGCGAGAGGCATACGTTTAGGCCATATCATGTAATGTACCTGTCACAGAGCCACTTACAGGTACTGGACGTTGTGTGATTGTTTAGGCCGCCAATGAATGAGAGCATCCTGACACTTGCTGAAGGGACACCACACCCAGCTGATATTTTTTTTTCTTTTTCTTTTTAGAGTTGCCGTTGGGGGGGTATGTCTCAACACAATACGTATATTTTCATCATTATCTATATCTAAACACAATACGTATATGTTCATCATTATCTATATCTAAACACAATACGTATATTTTCATCATTATCTATATCTAAACACAATACGTATATTTTCATCATTATCTATATCTAAACACAATACGTATATTTCCATCATTATCTATATCTAAACACAATACGTATATTTCCATCACTATCTATATATAAACACAATACGTATATTTCCATCATTATCTATATCTAAACACAATACGTATATGTACATCATTATCTATATCTAAACACAATACGCATATTTGCATCATTATTTATATCTAAACACAATACGTATATTTCCATCATTATCTATATATAAACACAATAAGTATATTTCCATCATTATCTATATCTAAACACAATACGTATATTTTCATCATTATCTAAATTTAAACACAATACGTATATTTACTTCATTATCTATATCTAAACACAATACGCATATTTACATCATTATCTATATCTAAATACAATACGCATATTTGCATCATTATCTATATCTAAACACAATACGTATATTTACATCATTATCTATATCTAAACACAATACGTATATTTACATCGTTATCTATATCTAAAAATAATACGTATATTTACATCATTATCTATATCTAAACACAATACGCATATTTATATCATTACCTAAACGCACTTATCTAAAGGCCTTCAATATATTATATTACAGTGAAAAACAAACAGTAAAGTAAAAAGTAAAGTACCCTTAAGCCCATTCGGGCTCATCGGGGCGAATGAAGTTGTTTAGAACTCATGTGTTTCAGTAACCTCACCATATAAAGGGAGAAAAGGTACATTTGATGAGTATGGAGGCAAAAATACAATTGTGGGTGATAGTAAATTTGGAAGTACATTTTGGGGGGAGGTAATTTGGAGGGAGAGGTAAATTGTGGGGGGAGGTAATTTGGAGGGAGGGGTAGATTGTGGGGTGAGATGATTTGGAGGGAGGGGTAATTTTGGGGGGAGGTAATGTGGAGGGAGGGGTACATTATTGGGGGAAGGTAATTTGAACTGAGAGGTACATTGAGGGGTGTAGGTAATTTGGCCAAGTCGTGACGATATCTGCTGGATAACATTCACTAATGTACAATCTTCCACCACCAATGTTGTCTGGCAGCTCATCAAGACAGTATTGCTATGATGATGTGCATTTTGCCAATCGCAAGATACAGTTTGATAGTAGGACTGTGTGTACATAGATAAGATACCATCAGTTAACTGCATCGGCAGCATAATGAGCATACGCTGATATCCACCTTGCATGGTTGCTTGTATGGTTGATAAAAACAAACAATCTGTAATTTGATTTTGTACTTAAAACTAACTGTATTTTTCATAAAATTTGATTGACATTTCATTGATATGCTTAATGAGGCCCGTAGCGTGCGTGGTCAAATAATGGTGAAAACTGTCTGAAGTGCAATGTTTGGAATTTTTTAGGGCATTCTTTGCGCAAGCTACACTTAAGATAAATACATCATTCAACTCAGGATAAAACAATGAGTAAATACTGAAAATTACAGCCTGATACCTCGTTTAGTTTTTGAAATATTCGCTACGCAATATTCAATAATAGTGTATAATCATGCAATTTCATGCAATTTTTCACCAAAAAGGCGTTAAGACACCAAAATGAAATTTTCACCATAGCTAGTACTTGCCAAGGTTAACAAGTGTGCAAAATATGAAAAGTGTGAATTACTGTCCGCATGGTCATCTGGGGGTCGCAATAAGTGCAAAAATGGACGACCATGATGCTTAAAGGGGCCCACCATGAGTACACTATTATTGATTAACAGGAATTCTCTATCGAAATAATAAACACATATATGGTACTTACTAAATGTATAACAAACATCATTTCATGTCTTATAGGTTCTTGGCTATACCGAGTCAAATATTGATGAAAACTGTCTGAAGTGCAATGTTTGGAAATTTTTAGGGCATTCTGTGTGCAAGCTACACTTAAGATAAATACATCATTTAACTTAGGACGAAAACAATGAGTAAATACTGAAAATTTCAGCCTGATATCTCTTTTAGTTTTTGAAATATTCACGTTCAAATATCGCGAAAATGTAAATGTCACGCGCACTCACGACTACCCTTAAAAATTAAAAAAATCATATCTCAGAAAGTTTTTGACCAAATGGTCTAAAATTTTCAGGAATCACTCAACTTTGAATGTACCACAAGCCCTGAAAATTTCAGGAAGATCTGAGGGGGTCGGGTGAACACCACTGGTTCAGTTGACATGGAATGACCCAAGTACCTATTTAAAGCTGGTTGGACTTGTAGACTTGCATTCCAGCTCCTACTGACTGGGCCTTGGGGAGAGAAAGTAATTTATTATTTCAATATTTTTATTATGACAAGGATGCTCATCTCACCTATGCTCGATGTCAGATATGTAAGATTTAGCTATCAATCTTTCCAAGAGGAGAATAAGACGTTTGGACGGTCAATACCTAGGCAATACTTCGTATACGGATTAGAAACATTAAGTTCACTGGGTTGAGGGTACGAGAGTTTACTATTAAGGTATAATGCCGTTTTGGAAACAGGTCTGACCATCTACACTACAGACAATATAAGCAGGGAACGGAGTGGGCGGGGCTAAGACCTGGATAGACAGAGTATACTCAGAGTACATATACAGAGTAGCAGTAGGACGTTCAGGTGGGCTGGGGGCGTGAAATTAATACTAGTTTGGGCTTTGGGATAGAAGGCGTATATTATTGCAGCACTTCTATTGAGACATGGAAAACACACAATCTCCACAACAGACATTGTACGTTCATCAGTCCATCTAAATGAGATGAACGTGGAATTATCAGACGGACCTAGAATTTAGCTAAAAGTGTAAAATGTTATTCTAAGGTGCCTAGTTTGGGGCTTGAAGATGGAAGTCATATTGTTTGTTTGTTTTACAATGACATTAGGGAAACACGGCTGACCATCTGCACAATAGAAAATATCATTACGGAAAGGTGCATTCAGTGGACATATAACAGGAGTGAAAGATGATAGGGCAAAACAAATAGTTATCTAAATAAGTAATTATTTTAAATACAACCCATTAGAGCTGGCATCCTATTTAACAGTTGATGAATGTAACTTTCGACCAGTGGTTAGCGAAAATATGTACTTGTCAAAATCATGTGTCACGAATGGGCTGGATCTGACTCAAGAAATATTTCATTTACATCAACCAACAGATGGGGCGAGCTGTGGTGGAGGGCTATTACACCAGGGACGTTGTCCGTCAACCACTGGCGGCGGAGCAGGGGGGGGCAGGGGGGGCAGCGGACCCCCCTAAAACTTTTAAGGGGGCGGCGCCCCCCTTGAATTTCCAGTCTGCCCCCCCCCCTAAAATTTTAACGTTTTAAACTTTGTAATTCATTTTAGTTTATATGTATCATTTTCATAATTCATTTGATTTATTTCTTAAATTTAATATTTCAAAGAAGTTATAATTAATTGACATTTTACAGTAATCACATTATTGAGAGTTGTTGAGGCATATTTTCAAATTAGTTGCAAGTACCCGGCTTTGCCCGGGTTTAAAATAATGTTTTCTGTTTATTTAAGAAGCGTAATTTGACGTTTAATTAAGATTTAAAATAAGACGCGTGAAAAAGGGTTTATTTGCATGCAAATTGCAATAAAAGGGTACATTTATCGTAAAGCAATGTGATACACAACATTTTTGGCAGTTCCTCTCTCTCTCCCTTCCCTCCCTCCCTCTTTCCCTCCCTCTCTCTCCCCTCCCTCTCTCTCCCTCTTTCACTCCCTCCCTCTCTCCCTCCCTCCCTCCCTCTCTCTCCCTCCCTCTCTCTCTCCCTTCCTCTTTCCCTCCCTCCCTCTTTCCCTCCCGCTCTCCCTCTCTCTCTCTCTTAGGCATGACTGTATCAAAAAATGACAATTCCTATGGATGAAGGAATGGAATGTAATAATGTAGTAAGTAATGTGATATTTGGTTCCCCGTACCGATCATATTTATAGTAAGTTAGCTATGTGGGAGAGAAGCTCGTAAAATCTGAAATCGGGGTAAAAGTTTGCCAATTTTCATGTCTTTGATATCTAAAATAATTAATTACAATTAAAGTGCCCATTGAGATGGAACGAAACCTGTTTAAGAACATTCCCCATGTAATTTTGTGTACGTGTACCCAGTGGCGCAACCAGCAAAAAATACTGGGGGGATATCATATTGAAAAAAGACAGTTTGAGTCTTTTTTGTAACTTTATAACGTAAATTATGTATTGATGATTTGGCCTGGGGGGGTGGCTCAAGCCACCCCCACCCATGCCCCCCCCGTTTGCGCCACTGCGTGTATCAAATTTCACGTTATTTGGTTGTCTGGATCTTGAGTTTTAAGGGAACAGACAGACATATAGCAAATGCGTCTTAAAGTATAGAGAAGTATTGCCATCTACCGAATGACGGCAAATGTATTTTTTAAAGAAAATACAATTATTTATTATCTTTTCATAAATTACTTTTTGTTTATTGAGTTTCCCGTTTCCGGTTTCATATTCATCATCATTCATGATAATTATCGGTAATTTTCTGATCTAATTTCATTATTAAATTTGTAAACAAACTGATATTACGAATCAGTTGACGACAGAAGTGATCAATGTTCATTTTTATTTTTTTTAATATATTAGTTTTTAATAATGTCGATTAAATACTTGCTACTGAATTACTATATTCTATTATAGAATTAAGGGGGTAAAATTTGTCTTTCGGTCATAATTTGTCTTGCCCCTCCATAAATTTTCATGGGGGGGGCGGCGCCCCCCCCCCCTTGAATTTTGGCTTGCCCCCCCCCCTTAAAATATTTCGTTCCGCCGCCGGTGCCGTCAACCATTTAGCCCATAACAAAATAAAAAAAAAGCTTACCAAAGAATTGAAATACGTGTACAAGGCATGTGACTTACCTTTGTGTGACACAACATGTTGTGAAGTATATGACGTACTTTGTGTGACACAACAAGTTTCAATATGTTGGTTATTTGTTTTTGTTTATTTTTTTAGTACACAAATTTTGACATTTTTTACTTCTTATTTTTTTTATAATTCAAGTTAATATTTACAATCATCACATAACGTAAACAACCCACTTAAATTAGTTCAATGTAGATTGTCGTAATATTTTTAATGCACAGTAGTGTTTTATTTACTTCGTGATCGCTTTGTGAAGATCATATGTATATTGCTGTAAAAATGTTAGATAATTTACTATGGGATTGCTTTGTGAAGATCATTTGTTATATAAAGATCTTATTTGGTCTCGGATATTGCTGCTGTCTTATTTTATCAACACTGGTAAACTTTTATTGATATTAAAAACAAAACAACTTTAAATTTTTTTTACCGCAATTTAGTGTAACTACAATTATTTCATTCTCTCCTCTAGATCTCTATTCTTTCTATCTCCATTTTTGACTGGATAGCCTAGCCTAATCCCCAAACACCCTGCTCTTAACTACGCAGATAGTAAAGCTACCGAACCTGTTATTTTTCGACCACACACACACACACATAACTCCACACAAACAGCTGAAGTACAATTACGGTAGTCTTGGGCGACAGCAGGTAGCACTACACACTAAAAAAAAAACGAGAATTCACACAATTAATATGAAACTCTCCAGATTGAATACAAAAATGAAGATCTTTAACTTGGGACTTGGGATAAGAAGTCAACAGGAAAGTCTAATGATACAAAAATAAATCACAAATAAAAATCCCAAAACCACCGTTAACATATTCTGGGTACACTGACTCGTTTCGGTAACGTCCAGGGGTCACGTGAGGCTGAAACAAAATCTCAGCACAAGGTCGAAAGTTTTGTATTTCATCGATTATCTCCACACAGGACAACAGATTTAGACTGCTCAGCATCTAATGGATTAAAACATTGGGGTCTTCTGTCTGCTTACTAAATTATGTAATCAGCAATCCATCAATTCGCACATAATTGAAAATCGATGAATATTGCAAGCCGGAACAATACAGTATTTTTGAGACGTATTTGAAAGTACTACATAGGACCAGCCATATATTCAACTCATGTATATGACGTAATTGAATGTAAAAATTAGGACCACCATCTATTCCTATCATTATATGACGTAATTGAATGTACAACATATGATCAATCATCTATTCAATTCATGTATATGACGTATTAATAGTTACGTACCTAGGATTGGCGGCAAGAGAAGATAGCTGATAGACATATTGGCAGCGTCAATTTTAAATGCTTTATTTATTTGTATATACATTGTGTTACACTACTAAATATATCGATAAAACATATAAAAAATAATACACTTTGAAGTTTTGCTTTCATAAGGATTTAGACATTTTCTCATTAAATTTGTTGCTTAATTTAACTAGGTTTTTTGAAACTAAAAGTAATAGTTTATAAATATTATATGTTTTGAATAAATTAATTGATAATTTGGTTCAATAAATTAAATCTATTGGCCCACCATTCATAAAAAGTTGATTGATTTAAACAGTTTTCATAATTCTGGCCAAATGTGAGATAATCTGGTTAACTGTGGTGGTTAGTGTATGTTAATATAGATAGGTCAGTAGCAGTAGTAACTATGGCAAGGAAATGTAAACTACTCCATCTTGTTGAATAAAATGTATCAATGTAATAAAATTAGTATCTTATCTATACAGGGATTTCTTTAAATAAACTGTGGAAATTTCTTCAAGCAATTTTTTTAATCGCTGTGCTCTGATTCTTCAAAAGTAAACATATTGTTCATGGATAGAAGTGCACATTCAGAATAATAATTTCGCCATGTATCATCCCATGTAGTGCCTTATAGTTTATCAACAGTGAGTGTTAAAAACAAGAACACGACTTGATTCCTGTTGTTCTAGTAAATCCAAGTATAGGAAATGTTTCTTACTGTGGTCATAGGTGGACTAACGGGTATTGGAGCTGTCATGTTCTGGCTGGTAAGTTGATTTTAATCAATACAAGTATTGGATACAAGTTAAAATAGCACAGCGATCTTATCAGTATAAGCAGGGCTCGATTTACCGCCGGGGATATCCCCAGCACTGACGACTGTCATCCAGGCCCGTAGCGTGGAGGGCCTGACAAAACGCCGGTGCTTATTTGTTCAACTTAGTAAAATGTCTTACTTGACCCTAAACGCTATTGCCTGGTCCCTGTGTAGAATAAAGTCGTTGTATGGCTCTGCTTAGCTAATGAAATATCCCCCGCAAGGGAAGAAACCATAGACATTTATCCCCGCAAGGGAAGAAACCATAGAATTTATCCCCTGGCACTGTTTACTTATTTATCCCCGCAAGGAAGAAACCATAGACATTTATCCCCGCAAGGGCGAAACCATAGACATTTATCCCCGCAAGGGAAACCATAGACATTTATCCCCGCAAGGGAAGAAACCATAGACATTTATCCCCGTTCTGCAGAAAAAAATTATGTTTTTATTTTTAGTGTTTTCCTTTTTTTTTTTGAGTATGTGTCTAAGTTCTTGTTGTGTGGTGTAATGTAAAAAAAATAATACTATACAAAATCTATTGTCCAATGTGCTGTTTTTTGTACAATGCTATGAACTTGTATGATTGTGTGTTGTTAATGTGTGTTCTATTGATTTATATTGATGTTTTTTTGTGAGTGAATAAGTTAAAAAAATGGTAGAATATACACGTGTAACTATCACTAGCCTATATAGGATTTGTTAATTTCTGATCAATATTGGCAAATAAAACTCGCATATCTGGAGTTATCTGTTTGAAATATTGAATGTTATTTATTTAAAGTTAATGGATGAAACCAATGGGAAGTGTTGTTCTGTTAACGTGTGTGTGTGTGAGAGCGTATGTGTGTGTATGTGTGAGTGTATCTGTGAGTGTGTGTGAATGTATATGTGTGAGTAAGACAGAGAATGTATGTGTGCGTGTGTGAGTATATGCATGGTCGTCGCTTGGATTTTTTTCAGGGGGGGCAAAAAATAGTTTTTTTTTTATTTTAACTTACAATGCCATACAGGTTTATTTCTTAATTAAATCGAGGTTAAATATACCATTACTTTTTTATATTGACATAAATATATTTGAAAATTCAGACATTTTGACTACACGCACAAGCATGTTCCGAATGTTTAGTTGATCCGAGATTAATATGAAAAGGTGGATATCAGAAAAAACGTACAGGCTCAATAAAACTAAAACCGCGGTATTCTGAAAAGCCGTTATTAGAAGATTTTAGGGCGTCTGCAGCATCTGAATTATCTTATTATGCATTGGGAAAACAGTACAAGTTCATCAGCCAGACACAACTGAATAAAATATTTCTAATTTGATTGTCACTGTCACTCCTTCATTTCCTATATTGGATATTGGAAGGTGTGTCTTGACATACGACCTTTCAAATGAGTTGAAATTGCTGCTGATCCTTGATTGTTGGACCCCTGATAAAAGTATAATTTTTAGAGCTGACAGTGGTGGAAACAGATATTTTAGATATGCTTTGTTATCAGACTATTCATCGTGGGTTGTACACTCTCAAATGTTAAAAGGTGCCTTTTGCAAATTTTGCGTGTTGTTTCCACAAAAAGTAATTCCAGGAGCTCAGGGGGCATTTGTAATCAAACCATGCGCAAAATTTTAAGATTTCATCGAAGATGCACGTAGCCACATGCAAAGCACATGGCACAAAGACTATTATTAAAGATGCAAGCTATTTTGTTGCATTATTGGAAGCCAAAGCAGTTTCCATAGATGAGATGTTGAACTCATCATTTAGAAGACAAATTCAAGAAAATTGCAACAAACTGGGTCCCACCATTTCTACAATCTTTTTTGCGGCATGTATGATTTGGCACTTCGTGGAAAAGAATCACATTCTGATAATTTTTACGACCTGTTAGAGTTTCGTATTGAATCTGGAGATCAATTTCTAGGTAATTATTTGTCAATTGGTTCTTGTAGTGCTAAGTATATCTAGGCAACTACACAAAACACTATGATGGAAATTGGTGAGTCTATCTTGCGTGAAGACATTGTTCGTGAAGCAAATAATTCAAATGCGATTTATATACTTACGTGCCAACAAGACAACACAATTTCAGGCAATGAGCAGATGTCACTTGGTGTTAGATTTGTCAAAGAAAACCATCATTGCAAATTCATTAGAATATGGACTATATATGACAAATCTTACTGGTCAAGGATAATACTGATGTTTTACAATGGCAGGTCAAGAAAGAGGAGTCCAAGCAAAAATTCAAAGAAAAATACCCAAAAGCAGCAATTTTACATTGCAGTTCACATAAACTAAATCTTGTCGTGAACGATTTAAGTAATGTGAATGCTTTACGAAACACAATAGGAAAAATTAATTAACTGATAGTGTTTTTCTGAGAAATTAGTCAGCGAAGAAAACTAATTTTAAATGTTCCTTCGCTATGTGAAACTAGATGGGTGCATACATAAAAATGTGATAGAATTTGTTAAACAACTGGAATATTTAGAACAATCTAGAAAAAGTAAGCAAGTTGCACATTAGTTAGTTTGTGCATTTAGAGGTTAAAGTTGTTGACTACATTGGCTGTAGATCGACAGAATTGTGGTGAGAGGTATAAGTAAATTTTTAGTTACAAAAGGTGTTGTAGATGACATTAGTGTCGACATTCAACCTGCTCAAAAAGCTGGAAGACAAATGAACAGAGAAAATGCTAAAGTTGATTTGCCTGAATTTTTTTTTTAAAATAACTGTTTTTACACCCTACCTTGATTATTTTAACTGGAAACTCGTTGTTTTTGTATAGAAAATAAACCAACATTTTCCCTATTAGTTTTGTATCCCTTTTTGATGACATCACAAAAAAGACTTGCATTTAAGGATCAAGCCGGGGCTATTGCTGAATATTACGCATTTGACGACTTGATCGAGGAGAGTGAAACCTTGTATGATATATGGATATTTAAAACTAGCAATTGGAAAAACAGAAACACTGACTCTATGTGAAGTTTTAGATGAAACCAATGTTTTCCCCCATGATTAAAATGGCTTTTTTTGACAGCATTTACTTTTTTGGTAACAACATGCACAATCGAGAGATCATGTAGCACTCTAAGACGAGTATCCTCAGAAAAAGAATATCTCAAAACAAGGAAAAGATTAAAGAAAATGGTATCAATAGATTTGGACAAATACCAAAACGTTTACAATGTTTGTTCCAGAATAAATAGTTTAAAATTACAATATTAGTTCTGTATTAGTATACATTATTAGTTTATACTCTATTTTGTTACTATAGTAATTGTACGACACTGAAACCATTATTTTAAAAATTACAACAATGTAATAAGTTATACTTGCAGATATGATTCATTTTTTTATGTTTGATATATGTACATTGTCTTTGAGAAAATTTAGCTCAGTTTTATTGAAACAACTTTATGACATTTTTACAAAATTTAGTGGGGGGGGAAGCTCCACTTGAATACGCGCATGATTATATGTGTTACTGCTGGTTTATTTGTGAAGATCATTTATTATTTACTGGTATTTGTTTTGTCCCAATTGTGGCTGCAGATTTATTTTATAAATACATGCTAATTGATACAAAAAAACATAATCAATATTTCTTTATTTTTTACCGCAAATTATCAGAATTGTACAAAATGTGTAATGTCTATTTTAGACTAATACTATATAGCATCTTATTTATAACAAATGTTACTAGATTTAGGGTGGGGTAAGGTGGAGAGACTTGTACATGATGAGGGACAAAAAACGGTTGAAGTGGCTGCGCTTACAGCCTGACGGGAATTCCTGGGAAATGTTTGGAGGGGCAGTACTAAAAATGTTTCCCTGTAAAGTACACCCCTTGCCTCACTTGGCGCAGTAGTAGACACCACGGTGCGAGTAATTTGTGACGCTGTTACCCCGTACTTTAGATCAATAATTACAAACATTCCGATGCTGTCGCAGTTTATCGATTTTTCGTCTCAGGTGTATTGGTTCGTGTTTGTGTGTGTGTGTCGGGTTTGATGAGAGCTCAGCTACTGCGTGTGTGATAGCTATGATTCTGTGTTTGTATGTCAGTATTTTTTATATTTTTGTCTAGCCTATATGATTAGACGGAAGAGCGCAATTACAATTTTTATAATTATACATTATATTTACATTTTTTTATAATCTAAGCAACTTTTTGTTCACTTTTTATATCAAGTTTAATACAAACTTTTAAAAGCAGAATATATATATTTTTTTTATTTATTTAAATACATAATAATTACTGTATGTATATACAAAGTATAGATGTACAGGAAAAAAAGGTTAAAATTCTATGTAGGCGTTTAAAAAGAAAATATAACAAATAACGTGTAGGCCTACTGTAGTATTCAATATATATATATATATATATATAAAGAGAGAGAGAGAGAGAGAGAGAGAGAGAGAGAGAGAGAGAGCATGTAACTATTTTTTGTATCATTTTTTAGCTATAAATAGTGATGCTGGTCTTTATTATTTAAAAAAAATTCTCAACAAATATACAGTGCATGCGCACGCAAGCGTGTATGTATGTATTAATGTATGTATGTGTGTCACACATCTCTGCGGGAATACTGATGAAGACAAAATTTAAGCCAATGATTTTGCTACGGGGAGAACAATCTCACCTTTCAGACCCCCACCTCATCGTTTATCAGTGTTTCTTAAATTTGGGTCGCTGTGACCCGCTGGTGAGTGGGGAACAAATTGTATATCTGTCATTGACAATAGAAAAAAAAGTAATAGAAACTAGTTAAGGGCTAAATTGAATATTCTCATTTTTATTTTGAAGATGAGATAAAAAAGATTTCACTAATTTTCTTTTATCGACCAAGGCAGTTGAGGAATTATTGCCCATGTAATACAATTTCATTTTGACTCACCCAATGTTTACATTATTGTTTGTACGTCGCTGTCTGTAAGATTTGTTTACACTTGACCCCATTAACAGTATGTAAGAGTGTGGGTCCCAACAAGGAAACAATGTCACTGACCCTTTTCCATCATTAACAATCAGAATCCCTTCACCTGGTGCGTGCCCCCCCTCCCCCAACCATTGGGAAACACTGTCTTATATTATAAAACTTCATTCACATATTGTGTTTTGTTGTGTGTGCCTGTGTGTGCAGTTGTAACAAAACATGACCCGAAAGACCAAGTGGTTCTCAGCCGGCGGTACGCGTACCCCAAGGGGTACGTTGAAGGTTACTCAGTGAAACGCTGCGACATATATATATATATATTTCTTTTAAAGTAACCAAGAGTTCGAAGAAGGTCGCCAGTTTGTTGCATGACTCATCAACAAATCAGCTATCTAAGTATTGCATTAGAAATGTAAGCAAATTTCATTATAAAATAAATAATTCTATTCTCAAACTGACGTGTGAAGGGTACCCACGGACATACTTTCTCAACCTTTGGGTAAAGTCGCGAAAAAGACTTAGAACCGCTGCCACAAGGTGTCCTGAATATGTGAAAAATGTCATGCGTTTTATTAACTGCTCCTCAATTAATGACTTCACAGTTCACGGCCTCACAGTCTATGACCTCAGAGTCCATAGCCTTATCGTCTAAGGCCTCACAGTCTCTGGCCTCACAGTGTATGACCTCACACTATACGACCTCTCTGTATCTAGCCTCACAGTGTATGACCTCACACTATAGGCCTTATAGTCTCTGGCCTCAAAGTCAAGGGCCTCACAGTCTATGAACTCAAGTCTATGGTCTCAGTCTATTGCCTGACAGTCTATGGCCTCACAGTCGATGGCTTTACGGTCTACGGCCTTACAATTGTTTGACAATTAACGGCCTTACAGGCAAGTCTTCATCGTCTAACGCCTCACAATCTATTGCCCCCACAGTGGGGCCCTCTTCAAACAGTAAATAGAAAGGACAAAATATTCTTTGAGACACCAATAAAGATGAATATGTATATGCTAAATTGATATGAATATCGATCATTTGCACATAATTAATTCAATTTATTGAATGTTTTTTTTTCAAAGATGAGATGAACCTGTGTGAGAATTACACTCGGATGTTTGAACTCATAATATTGAGGCTAGACTGACTGCGTATCAACGAATACAGATGAGAAATAAATGTTACTGCAGTAGATTTTCATGTCGACGTATTTAATAAGTTATATTGTTACAATATGCTGCTTTGAGATTGCTACTTTCCTTCACACCGAAATGAACATGCAAATATGGAGAATTTACGGCAACCACATTCATCTATCTAGCCAACCTGGCCACACATCGAGTAATATAGTACTTACAATACAACCCAAAGATATCATACAGAAATAGAAAATAGGCCCCATGGTGTAACACAAACTTAAAAAAAAAATGTATGTGTGTAATAGACGTCTGCGTCATTATACTGCTACAAATTAATAAATACTGGCAGGGGCGGATTTGTGTAAGTTGAGGCCTCCGGTTACAGGAGAAAATAGTGGACCCTCTAGAAAAAGAGAGACATATCAAAGGGTATCGAATTGGACTCTATAGTGCCCCTAAATAGTCAGGGCCTTGAGCGCGCCCCATCGGTGCCCTTCCTTAAACCCACCTCTAAAAATGATATTATTTTAACTGTAAATATAATGAAGTATTTTCGTAATAAAATTTATAGTAAATGTAAAAATGAATTTACTTTCAACTTAGTGAAGAATTGTAAATTTAAATGTTCATCTTTTTTTGTATTTTTAATTAGAATGTATGAAAAGCCTAAATAAAAAAAGTTGAAAGAAAATATGTGCTTGTATGTTTGTGAGTCTGTATAGATAACAACGAAAGTCCCAAGTGGGTGGGCCCCTTCAATCCAGGCGCCAACCTTAAAACGGGCGTCGCAGGCTCTTTATCGACGCCACTGCATGTAGGCTACCTGTTGATGAGATCCCAATGTTTATTGATGCTGCCGCATTGATAATTGTAGTCGAGTTTGCCTCTCGTATGTCACTTTTTATTGATTTGTTTTGTGTGAATGTGAATGAGCAGATCTGACTAAATTAGACCCGCGAGAAATGCTTCGCGGAGTCGTGCCGTCAGGACAAAAAAATTACCGGAAGTGACACGAAGTTGGCGGTGTTGCCACTTCTTGTCGACGCGTTACTTTTTTTTAAATTTAATATTGCATAAATTAAAATGTAACATGTTTGCAACCATTTACATAACTATAGGTTTAGTAAATATTAAAGAAAATCACAACTCCATGTTTTGGGGGCTTTTGGTTTGTTCTTTTTTAATCACATATTTTTTCCCTGTTAAACTTAAAAATTGTACTAGCTCCATTGTCTAAAGTATGCAAAACATAAATAAATAACACGCCTGAATCAAACATTTCACAATCACTCTAAATGAATATTGTTGGTTCTATACAGTATCAGCAAAATTAAATAGAAAATGACTAATTACAGTACATAGGTTGATTCTTTTACTCTGATAGATAGCAAACGTTATAACACTCGTTATTATAATTTTTTGTAGTAAATAGAACATTTCAGATAGGGTACTTTATTTTAAAACAATTGTAACTTTAACATCGCATACCATTTTAAATGGCCCAACAGTGCATATCATTTTAAATGACACTAAAAGTATGTTAATTCAGTTCATAGTGTTTAGCTGTCTGTTAATATGTTTTGTAATTAGAAGGACTTCATTGACACTATAAGCCGTGTTTCCCAAAGTGTGGTAAGCGTACCCCTAGGGTTACATGAAGAGTTTTGCGGAAGTACACGCTGCACTATGCTGAGAACATTAGGTAAACATTCACTTCTAAAAATGATATATTTCCTATTTATTGGCTTTTGAGCAATATCCCCTTTCTTTTGGCACGGACTCGAATACAAGTCTGTTCTCTTCTCGGTTCAGATCGATATTCCTGTGTCCACCCAGTTTATAATAGAGGTACCCGACATTTATTTAGCCAACAATTTATTGACTGGACACTACTAGCCACACAGTCACATAGAATAGCCGTGGATACATAAACAGATGAATTCATCGCAACTCGATGGTCTGTTTAGTCTGTGTAAGGAAAGTTTGAACTTTACATTTTAGGCCCGGCTGGAGCTAACATAATCAAAGAAACATTTTGTATTTCTGCAGCAATAATTGCTATAATTATTACAGCCGCAGTGAAGGGCCAGACAGTAGTAAATAACTGATAATATAGACTTGTCTCGACCTTTAGGCAGGGGTTTGTCGGAGTTGTTAGGATTTGATTTAGTAATTTGCAGTATTGATGGGACGATTTTTTACCTATGTTCTTTTGGTCACACACAATCCCAGACTTGTCTCTAAACTTACAACTACCAAATCATCCCCGATGTGTCTGTGTACAAAGCACGAAATGTTGAAATGATTAGGGGAATGTTTAGAGAAATATCGATTATATTTATGTTTCATTGTGTGTTGATGTGTATATATTTATGTGTGTTGGTGTGTTATTGTTTATGTGTTTGTCTGTTGATGTGTATGTGTGTTTTAATTATGTTTTGTATTATTGGGTCATGGGTTTTTGTATAGACAGAAATGAATTTCAATTGATTGGTTCAGTATAACAGACAATACTTAACATGTTTTCAATAGCGTGGTACAGTATATCAGACAATACTAAACATATTTTAAATTGTGTGGACCAGTATAGCAGGCAGTGCTTAACATGTTTGTACACAATTGTAAGCAGAGATTCAGCTTTGACCAGTATAATAAATTTAAATAAATCAATTGAGACATATTGTTTTAATTTTATTAGATATTTATTGTCATCACCAGACTAGCATATATCGGGCACCAGTTGTTTATTTTACATTTGAAGCCTAAGCGTGCTTCACCCCGATCATTTACAAATATAATGTTTACATTCAATCTAGGTTATTCCATCATTCTGTTCTTGGGCGGCCCATCTATCACACTCTAGAGATCAACGTTGCCAGCGGTTTAAAAAAAATGCCTACCTATGGCCTATGCATATCTTTGTGTTCTTATTACAACATGGAATTGATTGAATGTATAATGTTGTGATTTTCAATTTTTTTTTTCTATAGCAATATGGTGACGCCCCTCAGATATCACCTAAATGACTGGTCGAGCACTGGAAGTCAGTGTAATTAAAAGTACCCGACTGGTCATGTACTGGATGTTAATGTGGTAAAGTTCACGACTGGTCAAGTGCGAGATTTAGGTGTGGTATAGTCTCCACTGTTCAAGTATCGAATGTCAAGGTTGCAACGTCTCCAACTGGTCAAATATTAAATGTCATTTTAGTTAAAGTCTCCATTGGTCAAGTACTGTATGTTACTATGGTAATGTTACCGACTATCTGAGTTTGAGCCAGGTAAAATCAAGTCTATGTGTGGTACAATTGATGTCCGTAAACTTTCTCACAATGGAACTGCTTTCATCTTGAATTCTGGGCGGGGCTTACGGAAACACGTCATAACCTTTACCGACATCTAGTTAAAAGGTTAAATTATGGGAACATCTCGTCATCTGCCTGTCACATTTGATCTATAAGAAATCTAGAATCATCTCAACAGAAAATCATTAGTTATACCAAGTAAAAACCGTGAATTACATCATACACCCAAAATAAACAGAGAGACATAATCAAGAGATCCGGAAAAATAAAGTTCCAGAGTGACAAAGATATATATCCAGTACAAGACATTTCACTTGATACGACGACATTGCTTTGTGGGACAGAAAGACGCAGATATTACGTAAGTACTTGTTTATTTATTTACTTTGTTCACATGTTTTCTTACTGTTAATTAAACTAAGTCAATTAATTTCGTATCTACTAAGTAGCCCCCTTCCCACCCCACCTGTTGTGAGTGCCCCCCTCACCCCGTAACTCAACAAACTTTCAGAATGTGTATGTTGTTATTTTAAAAAAAAGAAGATTTGCTAAATCATTTCTCTAATCAAAAAGTATTGAACAAAGTTTTAACCAATGTTTCGGCTGACGTACTTAGCTAACAATGCCGGCCTGCTATATGGTGTATCGATGCACTTCTAATTAACATTAATTGAAACGATACAATAGTTGGGGGTTGGTAGAAAACCTTTGAGTCTACAATTTGCAAGCGTCTAGCTAGAATTTTTGCAAATGTAACTTTGACCCCCCCATGTACCTATGACCCCCTCCCACCAACTGTACCCCCCAATGTACCTATGACCCCCTCCCACCAAATGTACCCCTCATGTACCTATGACCCCCTCCCACCAAATGTACCCCCCCAATGTACCTATGACCCCCTCCCACCAACTGTACACCCCCAATGTACCTATGACCCCCTCCCACCAAATGTACCCCCCTAATGTACCTATGACCCCTTCCCACCAAATGTACCCCCCATGTACCTATGACCCCCTCCCACCAAATGTACCCCCCCAATGTACCTATGACCCCCTCCCACCAACTGTACCCCCCCAATGTACCTATGACCCCCTCCCACCAAATGTACCCCCCCTAATGTACCTATGACCCCTTCCCACCAATGTACCCCCCATGTACCTATGACACCCTCCCACCAAATGTACCCCCCCACGTACCTATGACCCCCTTTCCACCAAATGTACCCCCAATGTACCTATGACCCCCTTCCCACCAAATGTACCCCCCAATGTACCTATGACCCCCTTCCTACCAAATGTACCCCCCATGTACCTAGACCCCCTCCCACCAAATGTACCCCCATGTACCTATGACCCCTCCCACCAAATGTACCCCCCATGTACCTATGACCCCCTCTCCCACCAAATGTACCCCCCAATGTATCCTCCCACCAAATGTAGCTCCCCTTTCCCATAAGTACCTGCCCCACCCAATTGTACCTGCCCCACCAAAATGTACCTCAAATGTACCCCAATTATACCTGCCGCACCTAATTGTACCTGCCCTAACCCAATGTACCGCCCCCCCCCCCGGAGATGTACCTCAATTAACCAAATGAACCCCTTCCCACAATCTACCACTCCCACCCAAATGTACCCAGGACCCCCTCCTACCAAATGTACTCCCACCCCCCATGTCCCTCCCACACAAAATTGTTTCCCCCTCTTAAATGTACCCCCCCCCCATATTGTCACTCCCCCCACAATGTACCCGTCCATCCAAAAGTACCTCCACCTCTCAAATGTAACCTCTCTCCCCAAATGTTCTTCCCCCCTCCCCCCAAAAAAAATGTACCACCACCAAATGTCCCCCACCCCCGCAACCAACAAATGTATTTTTTGCCTCCATCCTTCCCAAAATGTTCCTTTGACTCCCCCCCCCCAATGTAACTTTACCCCACCCTTCCCCAACCGCCCCTACATGTATCTAAAAACGTAAGGTTGGCTCAAATTATACTCAATGTATTGTTAAACAAAACGATCAAGTTATTCCTGCCTTAAATCTCCGCCCCTTCTCTTGCTGATTTTCACGCATGTCATCGATTGACCACACCCAGTCACATCTTTCAATTTACGATGTTTCTTTATCTGCCCAATTCTATGTTTGCTTATCTCAGCCGTCTATCTGCCCTTATATTTTATTTATCAAGATTGAAATATTATTTTAAGTTTACGTTTAATGTGTTTTTAAACTTGTAAATTGTGTTTATGGACATGATACTAGACTGATCGATAGATAAAATATTTAGAAACTTTATTTTACACATATATGGGTCGTGTATTGATTGTGGGAACAAATTGTTAAACATTTTAGTGCCACCTCCCTCCCCCCCCACCTGAAGGATAGAACAGTTGTCAACGAAGTTAAAATGTCCTACGATAAATTGTATTAAATAACTTGAAATATTTGTCGTGTACGGCCATTATAACAACACAATGGGTCATGTGTACATCATGACAACACAATGGGCCATGTCTATATCATAACAACACAATGGGCCATGTGTACATCATGACAACACACTGGGTCATGTGTACATCATGACAACACAATGGGCCATGTGTACATCATTACAACACAATGGGCCATGTGTACATCATAACAACACAATGGGCCATGTGTACATCATTACAACACAATGGGCCATGTGTACAACATAACAACACAATGGGCCATGTGTACATCATGACAACACAATGGGCCGTGTCTACATCATGACAACACAATGGGCCATGTGTACATCATTACAACACAATGGGCCATGTGTACATCATGACAACACAATGGGCCATGTGTACATCATAACAACACAATGGGCCGTGTCTACATCATAACAACACAATGGGCCATGTGTACATCATGACAACACAATGGGCCATGTGTACATCATGACAACACAATGGGCCGTGTCTACATCATGACAACACCATGGGCCATGTATACATCATTACAACAAAATGGGCCATGTGTACATCATGACAACACCATGGGCCATGTGTACATCATTACAACACAATGGGCCATGTGTACATCATGACAACACAGTGGGCCATGTGTACAATATGACAACACAGTGGGCCATGTTTACATCATGACAACACAATGGGCCATGTGTACATTATGACAACACAGTGGGCCATGTGTACATAATGACAACACAGTGGGCCATGTTTACATCATGACAACACATTGGGCCATGTGTACATTATGACAACACAATGGGCCATGTGTACATCATGACAACACAATAAGCTATGTCTATATCATAACAACACAATGAGCCATGTGTACATCATGACAACACAATGGGTCATGTGTACATCATAACAACACAATGGGCCATGTGTACATCATGACAACACAATTGGCCATGTGTACATCATGACAACACAATGGGCCACGTGTACATCATAACAACACAATGGGCCATGTGTACATCATAACAACAAAATGGGCCGTGTCTACATCATAACAACACAATGGGCCATGTGTACATCATGACAACACAATGGGCCATGTGTACATCATGACAACACAATGGGCCGTGTCTACATCATAACAACACAATGGGCCATGTGTACATCATGACAACACAATGGGCCATGTGTACATCATGACAACACAATGGGCCACGTGTACATCATAACAACACAATGGGCCATGTGTACATCATAACAACAAAATGGGCCGTGTCTACATCATAACAACACAATGGGCCATGTGTACATCATGACAACACAATGGGCCGTGTCTACATCATAACAACACAATGGGCCATGTGTACATCATTACAACACAGTGGGCCATGTGTACATCATGACAACACAGTGGGCCATGTGTACATCATGACAACACAATGGGCCATTGTCAGGTCGTTAAGTTCTCTGTCACTGTCTGGGTATTATGTGGTATCGTTATCTAAGTTTTACTCTAGTATAATAATATCTTGGAGGCGTGTTTGTGGTAGCTGTGGCTCTTCTTTCATTCCATTCAATATCAAATAATATTAGGAGACAGTGTTATTTTGCTGATTCAAAGTTTATTACAATACAATAATATAAAATAAAATATGATAAAATAAGTTCACTGTACACGTTGCAAATCTATTCGTTGAATCACCACATTTAAATAAGTACTCAATTATATCCAAGTACTAATACACAAAACTTATCTAGGAAAATATCTCCATCATGGAGGTGAACTGTTACTCTCCGTGATCACTCACAATAATAATTACAATATCCTATCAAAGAAACATGGACACGTCTGTCCGGTACAAGAGTGATTCTCCAACTGACAAATTCCTTCCGGAAATATAAAAAACCCGGATCTAGTTAAATAAAAAGTGATCCTAATATTTACGAAACAATTATACCTTTACACCTCCCCACCCACCAAAAATGTGCAACATTTCTTTAAAAAAAAAATAGTATTAATTGCACTATAGATATGTACCATCCTTAATTCATAATAACTAACAATCAATTTGTCCAAAAAAAAATAAATTATTCCACTCTATGCAACTAGAGTAACTATATACATCAATATATACACTTGTGATTTCAATCCATAATATCACACTGTAATTGTGTGGGCAAATATCAATTATCTACAAAACAACATTATAGGTGCATATATTTATATCAAGGAATCATGATCCAACCTAAATCCATATCTTCATAATATTTACAATAGTTATCAGTGTATCAAATTGTAAAATCTTAATTCTTTGTACATCAATCAACAATGATCCAATATCATGTTACCAAAAATTCAATTCATTATACATGCTATCATGTTCTCTGGTATATCGATAAATATGTATCATTTTCTAATTACTGGATATAACTGTAATCATGAAAAATTTGACAGAAGTTACCACCATAAATTATATGTCCTACAATGTGGTATCTTAATACTACAGCATTGTCAAAATCAAATTAGTTATTTTATCAATTGTTAGTGTATACAACATGGCATATCGTGCCGAAGCGATGCCAAAAATATTCAATATCCCCATTAAACTCCAGTACAATATCATGGCATTCCTATGCCCAACTTAAAAATATGCGCAGTTTTCCGAAGCAATTCCAATAAGACAGTATGACAATACCGATGTCCATACTCTTAATTCAATAAACAATAATCATCAGCCATCTGGCTGGATCACATGGGGTACAATAAACACACAGCGTCCCTGCTGCTTATATGGTCCTTCCCGACCAACCCTTGGATAAACCAAGTACAATAACTAAATGAGAAAAACCAAATGATTATGAACAATATTACCTATCTCCATCTCAACAGTATAACTAATTCACAGTACCAACATAATATATCCCACCGCTGCCACCATTGTCAGGGTGTTAAGTTCTCTGCCACTGTCTGGGTATTATGTGGTATCGTTGTCTAAGTTTTACTCTAGTATGATAATATCTTGGAGGCGTGTTTGTGGTAGCTGTGGCTCTTCTTTCATTCCATTCAATATCAAATAATATTAGGAGACAGTGTTCTTTTGCTGATTCAAAGTTTATTACAATACAATAATATAAAATAAAATATGATAAAATAAGTTCACTGTACACGTTGCAAATCTATTCGTTGAATCACCACATTTAAATAAGTACTCAATTATATCCAAGTACTAATACACAAAACTTATCTAGGAAAATATCTCCATCATGGAGGTGAACTGTTACTCTCCGTGATCACTCACAATAATAATTACAATATCCTATCAAAGAAACATGGACACGTCTGTCCGGTACAAGAGTGATTCTCCAACTGACAAATTCCCTCCGGAAATATAAAAAACCCGGATCTAGTTAAATAAAAAGTGATCCTAATATTTACGAAACAATTATACCTTTACAGCCATGATTACATCATGACAACACAATGGGCCGTGTTTACATCATGACAACACAATGAGCCATGAGTACATCATGACAACACAATGGGCCGTGTTTACATCATGACAACACAATGGGCCATGAGTACATTATGACAACACAATGGGCCATGAGTACATCATGACAACACGATGGGCCGTGTTTACATCATGACAACACAATGAGCCACGAGTACATCATGACAACACAATGGGCCGTGTTTACATCATGACAACACAATGAGCCATGAGTACATCATGACAACACAATGGGCCGTGTTTACATCATGACAACACAATGAGCCATGAGTACATCATAACAACACAATGGGCCTTGTTTACATCATGACAACACAATGAGCCATGTGTACATCACAACAACACAATGGGCCGTGTTTACATCATGACAACACAATGGGCCCTGTGTACATCATGACAACACAATGGGCCATGTGTACATCATGACAACACAATGGGCCATGAGTACATCATGACAACAGAATGGGCCATGTGTACATCATGACAACACAATGGGCCATGTGTACATCATGACAACACAATGGGCCATGATTACATCATGACAACACAATGGGCCGTGTTTACATCATGACAACACAATGAGCCATGAGTACATCATGACAACACAATGGGCCGTGTTTACATCATGACAACACAATGGGCCATGAGTACATCATGACAACACAATGGACCATGAGTACATCATGACAACACAATGGGCCGTGTTTACATCATGACAACACAATGAGCCATGAGTACATCATGACAACACAATGGGCCGTGTTTACATCATGACAACACAATGAGCCATGAGTACATCATGACAACACAATGGGCCGTGTTTACATCATGACAACACAATGAGCCATGAGTACATCATGACAACACAATGGGCCGTGTTTACATCATGACAACACAATGGGCCGTGTTTACATCATGACAACACAATGGGCAATGAATACATCATGACAACACAATGGGCCGTGTTTACATCATGACAACACAATGAGCCATGAGTACATCATGACAACACAATGGGCCGTGTTTACATCATGACAACACAATGAGCCATGAGTACATCATGACAACACAATGGGCCGTGTTTACATCATGACAACACAATGAGTCATGTGTACATCATGACAACACAATGAGCCATGTGTACATCATAACAACACAATGGGCCGTGTTTACATCATGACAACACAATGGGCCATGTGTACATCTTGACAACACAATGAGCCATGAGTACATATTCCCCCAAATGTACTTCCACCCCCCAATGTACCCCCCACACCCAAATAAAATACCTTTACCTTTGCCTTTACAAACTTTAGTTTACACCAATTAGGGATCGTGTATTGATTATGGGAACAAATTTTAAAACTTGTTAGTGCTTTAGGTAAAGCAAGAAAAATGGCCCTCTTGATAATACAAAATTGACTATGCGGTCATCATGAAACATGTTTCAGCTATGCGGCCCTCAAGAAAACATAAAGTAAGCGATGCGGCCCTCATAACACAATATGTCCCAATGCGGCCACCATTATAACACAAAGTGAACGATGCGGCCCTCATCACAACACAAAGTGAGCCAAGCAGCCCTCATGACAACATAAAGTGAGCAAAGCGGCCATCATAGCACAATGTGAGCCAATGCAGCCATCATGATAACACAAAGTGGACCATGCGCCCATCAATATACTGTGGAGTTTGACCGTCCTGGTCTTAAGCATTTTAATATATTTAGCTCGGTTTTCAAGCGGGTAGACATTTTGAGGGTTTAAATTTAGAAAAGATGGCGACATTTTTATTTTGCATATCTCGCCGCAGGCAGTACAACGGCTGTTTACGCCACTGAAAGAATAGGAAGAAGTTCGAAAGACATGATCCACGGAATTAGTAAAAGGCTTGAATTGTAAGGTGTTTACCCCACTTTTATTTTGCAAGGAAGCAGGACACATTACATTACTTGGAACATCTTTTTAAGGTGCGTCACATGGTTGCCATTGTTTAACTCTACTGGACTGTCTGTCGTCGCCCGAGGTCTACTTCTGGGGTCGTCCCACCTTTGCTGTTCCACTTGTCTATTATCTTCTCCCAACCTGGTCTAAAGTCGTCTATCACCTTGTCGACCATTATTCCTATTAATCCTACTTGCTGGACATGTTTGATATCACATTATAGATACAGTCTTGGGTCTCCTGACAATCTCCTAACACTGACATTGTTCCCGAGAGCCACATATTTTCCGGTGCTAGTGACGCAGGTCGGATCTGTTTATTCTGCTATCATCATACACATGACTGTTTTATTATGTTATCATCATACACATGACTGTTTTATTATGTTATCATCATACACATGACTGTTTTATTATGTTATCATCATACACATGACTGTTTTATTATGTTATCATCATACACATGACTGTTTTATTGTGATATCATCATACACATGACTGTTTTATTGTGTTATCATCATACACATGACTGTTTTATTATGTTATCATCATACACATGACTGTTTTATTATGTTATCATCATACACATGACTGTTTTATTATGTTATCATCATACACATGACTGTTTTATTATGTTATCATCATACACATGACTGTTTTATTATGTTATCATCATACACATGACTGTTTTATTGTGATATCATCATACACATGACTGTTTTATTGTGTTATCATCATACACATGACTGTTTTATTATGTTATCATCATACACATGACTGTTTTATTATGTTATCATCATACACATGACTGTTTTATTATGTTATCATCATACACATGACTGTTTTATTGTGATATCATCATACACATGACTGTTTTATTGTGTTATCATCATACACATGACTGTTTTATTATGTTATCATCATACACATGACTGTTTTATTGTGATATCATCATACACATGACTGTTTTATTGTGTTATTGTGTTTGCAGCAAAGTTAGAAGTCGTAACAGGTTTTCTTTTTAGGTAGTTTAAGGCTCTTAATATTATTTTTTTTACTAGCGATTCTCAATAAGTCCATCAAATTATAATGTCATTGTATGTATCAGTTTAATTGGTGTACGGATGTAGTTTTTAAGCATACGTCTAACTAGGTATATAATACAGGTCTCCATAACCTAAGTTTAGGCGCAGTAGCATTAATACATGAAGGGTGGCCCGCCTCGGGTGGCTCTTTATCTGCTGCAGGAGGGAGGGCGGCATTTTGGGTGTTCAGTGGCGTAATATCTCAAAATACGGATCAATCCGTTTGATATTGTTCGATTTCCAGATCGGTCAGGTTTAAATCACCCCCCTCCCATTTCCCAACATAATAAACTACTATGAATATAAACTGAAAGATTTAACAAAAAAAAAATTCAAAATTTTTCAACCCAAAAAATTCATTATAATACACAATAATCGTTTGATCCATTTATTAATTGCTGCATCCCTTAAAAAGTCGAACATCTCATTTTTATTTCGTGTAGACATCATTTAAGATCCGAGTCTAAATTGCCTTTTTCAGACCCCTCAGTTAAAAAAAAATAATTATTAATTTGTACTAGACATTGAAATCTCTTATTGAAAATACAGTCGCTACATTGCCTATTTCAGACATCCAGTTTACAAGTCTTCTAGCTACGTTCCAGACATCAGAATTTCAATTAGAGAAAACCATCACTACATCGTCTTCAGTCAACTAGTATAGGCCTACCAGTCCAGTAGCTGCAGTCGGAACTGAATTGAGGAAACTGTCACTACGACCCATTGAAGACTTACAACTCCAGCTGACGTCACAAGATCCCACTCCAACTTATCTAGTCAATACATCCCGTGGTGAGTACTTCTTATGTTTCTTATGTAGTCTACTTTACATGTACCGCAATATGTTAACACACAAACACACACATACACACACACACACACACACACATATATATATATATATATATATATATATATATATATATATATATATATTTACACACACATTTATGCTTGTTAGAATAATGTATTTTTTCTTAAATCGATGTATCTTTGTCGTTACCTTTATCCACTTATACAGCTAAATGGCTGCCTATCTATTTATTTGTGTCTATTTGACTTTTTGACGCGTATACATATGATTCGACAAAGTTTGGTTACTTTTGAGAAGTGTAGAAACAGCTGGAAGCTTCAGTGAATGATTTAAATTTAGCTTACAACAATTATTACTAATCAAAACAACCACGAACGAAAACGCGGTAATAATCAGTTTAACTCAAAATTATAGCAGCTGTGATCTAGTGGTGTTATCCAGTGGTGTGGTCGAGTGGTGTGATCTAGTGGTGTTATCCAGTGGTGTGGTCGAGTGGTGTGATCTAGTGGTGTTATCCAGTGGTGTGGTCGAGTGGTGTGATCTAGTGGTGTTATCCAGTGGTGTGGTCGAGTGGTGTGATGTTATCCAGTGGTGTGGTCGAGTGGTGTGATCTAGTGGTGTTATCCAGTGGTGTGGTCGAGTGGTGTGATCTAGTGGTGTTATCCAGTGGTGTGATCTAGTGGTGTTATCCAGTGGTGTGGTCGAGTTTTGTGATCTAGTGGTGTTATCCAGTGGTGTGGTCGAGTGGTGTGATCTAGTAATGTTATCCAGTGGTGTGGTCGAGTGGTGTTATCCAGTAGTGTGGTCGAATGGTGTGATCTAGTGGTGTTATCCAGTGGTGTGGTCGAATGGTGTGATCTAGTTGTGTTATCCAGTGATGTGGTCGAATGGTGTGATATAGTATGTTTTTGTTTCACTTTCTGACCCTGAAAATAACAATTAATAAAAAAAGTTAGAAACCCATTATGTCAAAATGTCGACATTTGTATTGAATTATTTTAGAGTTAAACTATGAAAATAATTTAATGAGTTGTACAATAGTAAATATAACAAGAGTAGAGCATGTAATAAAATAAAAGAATAAAACTTATTTACAACGAGTCGTTCAATACTCTGAAAAAAAATAATGATAGTGACTATTAAATAGCTGGCATAAAGGGTGCTCCGTATTGTTTGACATTTTTATGATTTGAAAGTAAGCATATTTCTGTACTTAAGAAAATAAAGCCACGTGTCATTGTTTGTGTAGGATGGGTAAGATAGGGTATGGTGTTGCGAAATATGACAGGTATTGAGGGGAGGGGTTTGACACGTATCAAGAGTTTAGAACCTAAACTAAAGTAATAGCCACATGCTAAAGATTGTTGTTAATACAAAAAAAAAAACAACAACAACTAGTACCACTTGAATTGATTGGTACATGTCCATAAACTGGTCTGAATAACTCATTTAATCGACAGATATGCTGATGCTTGACAGATATGTTACAATTAATGATAACTCTTTAGTAAATTAAAATGGCTTGTTTATAAATTTAATGTATTAATATATTATAATAAGATACCTGTCTGAATACAAGCAAATGAAATAGCTTGAGTCGATTAAATTTGCATTTATTTGAGATTTAAATGTTTAATTATACGTTAGTTTCGATCCTTTCATTAATCGAAATGCAGCGTTAAATATATAGTCCCATATCTGTAACTATGGAAAAATGGTTTATTTTGAAAGCGAATACAGAGTCCAGATTTGTCATAGCAGCAAAATAAATTAATATATAAAAAAAACTATTGAAAGACGGTTCGGACCCTTAAGGCGCGGGACTCAGTAAATAGAGGTACCTAGAGAGGGGTAGGGGGTCCGAATTCCAAAGTCCTCCGGTTCCAGCTTAAGGAAGCCTCACGTTTTTTTTTTACATTAAATATTATGTGCATTATCTCATGTTATGGTGTCAAATGTCAAAATGCAGGCCCCAAAAAAGGCCAAGCCCCCCCCGGGCCCACAAATCCCTTGGTTCGGCACTGACTCATTACAATTGTACTTTTTTTTTTACATTATCTTAGTGACGCCTCTGGTTGCACTATTAGCTCAGCTTCTTTTCTTGCACTAAGGGCCATCTTAACGCGTAAGGAAAGAAGTACGTGGTAGTACGCGGTGCGTTGGCTTTATGTCATAAGCGAGGCGAGAGTCATACGCTTAGTCTATATCATGTGATGTACCTCTCACATAGCCACTTACAGGCACTGGACGTTGTGTGATTGTCTAGGCCGCCTATGAATGAAAGCATCCTGCCACTTGCTGAAGGGATACCTCACCCACAACTATAGGGAACCCATGTCAGCTGATATTTTTTTCTTTTTTTTTTCTTTTTAGAGTTGCCGTTAGGGGGGATGTCTCAACACAATACATATATTTACATCACTATCTATATCTAAACATAATACGTATAATTACATCATTACCTGAACACACTTATCAACAGGTTTTTAATATATTATATTGCAATGAAAATCAAATAGTAAAGTAAAAAAGTCAAGTTCCCTTAAGCCTCTTCGGGCTCATTGGGGCAGATGAATTTTATAATTCTTCTGTTTCAGTAACCTCACCATATAGGGATTGTGTTAACCACACAACACCAAGCCGCCTTTAGTCCCCCAACTTTAAGTCAAGTACCCATTTAAAGCTGATTGGACTTGGGGACTTGCATTCCAGCTCGTACTGACTGGGCCTTGGGGAGAGAAAATATTTTTTATTATGTCAAGGATGTCCATCTCACCTATGATTGATGTCAGATATGACAGATTTAGTTATCAATCTGTCCAAGAGAAGAATACATTTTTGGAAGATCAATACCTAGGCATAGTGCTCGTATACAGATTAGAAACATTAAGTTCACTGGGTAAAGGGTACGAAAGTTTATCATTAAGGTACAATGTCGTTTTGGAAACAAGGCTGATCATCTCCACTATGGGATTGCTTTGTGATTATCATTTAGTTATTTGTCGGATATTATTTAGTCTCGGTTGTTGCTGCTGTCTTATTTTATTAAGACCTGTAAAGTATTATTGATATGAATAACAAATAAATCAATTTTCATTTATTTACTGCAATATAGTGTAACTTCAAATGTTTCACTCTCTTCTCTAGATCTCCCATTTTTCTATTTCTTTTTTTTTGCACTTGATAGCCTAGTCCCTCCCCAAATATTTCGTTTTGAACTACATAGATCGTACAATTCTCCACACACACAGCTGAAGTACAATTACGGCAGTCTTGGGCGACAGTAGGTAACAATACACACTAAAAAAACAAACGAGAAATCCCACAATTAATATGAAAAGCTATAGGCTGAAATACAAAAATGTGGAACTTTAACTTGGGAAATGAAGTCAACAGGGAAGTCTAATGATAATAAAATAAAACAACACAGAAAAATTCCACAACTACCGCTAACACATTCTGGGTACATTGCAAAAGGCCAACACCGTCTCATGATGGCGACGTCCAGGGGTCACGTGAGGTTGAAAGAATATCTCAGTACAAGGTCGAATGTTCTGTATTTCAATGGTCAGCACCACATAGAAGAACAGATTCAGGGTGTCATCTGAGGGATTAAACAATGACATTTTCTGTCTGCTCACTATATGATGTAGTCGCCAGTCCATCAATTCGCACATAATTAAAAATTCATGACTATTGCACGCCGGAACAATACAGTATTTTTGAGACGTATTGGAAAGTATTACAATTGACCAGCCATCTATTAAATTCATGTAAATGACGTATTTGAATGTACAATATAGGACAAGCCATCTATTCCATTCATGTATATGACGTATTTGAATGTATATAATAGAGCCAACCATCTATTCAATTCATGTATACGACGTATTTGAATGTACAACATAGGACCAACCATCTATTAAATTCATGTATATGACCTATTAAAAGAGACGTGCCTAAGATTGGCGGAAAGAGGAGATAACTGGTAGACATATTGGCATCGTCAATACCGAATTATTTATTTATTTGTATATGCATTGTAATACACTACTAAATATATCGATAAGACTTATAGAAAATAATACCGGGTCAGTGTACTTTTTATTACACTATACTTTAAAATTTAAACATTTGTTTTACAATTATGTTTTGAATAAATGCAGAATGCAATACTTTATTTGTATAATTTACGGTGCAGCGAATTTTCAGGGCTTGTAAAAATGGCGCTACCCTAACAGGTTTCAGTAAATAATGTGTCTATAGGATAAGAAAGCCCTGGATATAGTAAACTTAATTATTTTCTATAGATTTTTAGATTGTTTAATAATTCATTTTTTGATGTGTGCGAAGTCCCTTTAAAGATGAGATGAAATCTCTTAGATCCTTTAAATCACTAGCGCAATGCCTATGGGGGCACCACGGGAGATATAATTTTGTATATAATAATAATAGCGGTCTCGCTTCTGCATCATATCGAAAGTGGAATTCAAGAAATCAAAAGTCACATTGCCGGCGTCCACAACATATTGCATCTTTAAATTGTAATAAAATCATAAAAAATCGGTTCTTTCCGGAACCAAAAACAACATAGCTTACCTATCAAAACTAAGGAATATTACTCTATGTAAAGGTTTTGCAAAGTACAGCTAGTATATAATAATTTTAATCAAACTATTCGTTTATTACAATTATAAAATATATTTTAGTAGTACGTCTTGTCCTTCATCATTTAACTTATCTCCATTAACATGTCTATCCAGATGACATCGATCGATCAAAAAACTGTCGACCTCACAGTGGTTCCCATGCCCGGAGATGGCGGCTGCCTTTTCCATTCTCTGAGCTACATATTGTACGGTCATATCAGGCTATCTCAAGATATCCGAAGGCAAATTGTGTCTCATGTAGTGAATAACTGGGACAGGTTCCAAGTGTGGACTGATGACGGTATAGGTGACAATTATCCGACGAAGTATCACTATAAGAGGGAAATGCTTAATCCTTTAGCATATGGTTCTTCATGTGAGTTGATGGCTGCCGCAGAATTGTTCAGTTGTCGCTTCCGGGTGTACCGAAATGGCGAAGTATTGTACACGTTCGGACAAACATCAATGCCTATAAAAAATCTTAAATTCACAGGCGACGATTTGAGTGTTGGACACTTTGATGTATATGAATGTTTGAACTCTTAAAAATCTGGATTCCAAGTCATTAATGAGGCCAGTTGTATGTTTAGAACGTTTGACAGATGCAGAACATAAATTCAGCAAAGCTTATTCTGTAAATGATAATGCGATTGAGAAAAAACAAAAAAAAACACGAAACTCTAACGGACTGTGACATCACCAATGCAATCTTTAACAAAACATCAAATAAGAAGAGTGTCAGACGTCGCGGTTCATGTACTGATGGAGGTAAACGGAAAAAACGTCGTGACGCTGTCGCTAATATTTCGCAGACAAATGAAGTTCATAAAGACTCTTTTGCCGAATACTCGCAGACAAACCTAACATTACTTGAAGATTATGTCGCCGAATACTCGCAGACAAATCTAACATTTCATAAAAATGCTGTCGACAAATACTCTCAGGTGAATCCACAAGTTGAAGTCAATGCTGATGCTTTTGCTAAATATTACAAATCAAGCCCTACAATCAAAAGAGCTTTTATTTCAAGACATGATCCGAATAATAAAAAGCGGCAAAAGCGAAAAAGAACTAATTTGGCTCAAAAACAGCCGAATGTCGTTAATAAAAATGCTTTCAACAAGTACTCACATACAAATCCGAAATTTGATGAAGGTGCTGTTGACAAATACTCGCAGGTAAACCTGCAAGTTCTAATCGATGACGATACAGTTGCCAAATATTACAAATCAAACCCTGATATCAACAGAACTTCTGTTTCCAAACATGATTCAAATTGTGAAAAGCGGATCCAACGAAAAAAAACATGTTTGGATCAAAAACAGCCGAATGTAGTTCATGGAGACGCTGTTGCCAAATACTCGCAGGCAAATCCGCAAGTTCTAATTGATGCTGATGTTGTTACCAAATATTACAAACCAAGCCCTGAAATCAAAAGAGGTTCTGTTTCTAGACATGATCCGAATAATGACAAGCGGCTCAAACGAAAAAAAAAAAACATTAGGGTCCAAAAATCCAAATGTGGATTGATCTTACGACCAAAACATACATTTAGAGTATAATAGACATTTTCACATTATATCCATTGGATTTTGTCTTTTACTGTCGATAAGCTCACATAAGTGAATGCGTGTGTACCATTTTGTACTTTAGAGGTGTTAATGTCTGTCTCATTCTATAGACATAAAGTTAAATTCATTGTGACTGGTGTAGCGTTGCCAACTTGATTGTCGGCCATTTTCACGGTCGTGCAAGAATGGGTGAAAAATGTGTGTTATATGCTATTTCTTAGTGCTATGCGATTCTGGGCCATGCTTACAAATTAAGTTTTATTATAACATTTTAAAAGCGAAATGGATGGGCTTTCTAATGATACTAAAGAAAAACCTACAAAATCAAAAAAAAAATCACATGATAATTTACTTTTTATTATGATTTTTTAATATTAAATATAATTCAATTAAATGTTTAGTATGGTTGTAAAGGGCATTCATTTTAGCACACAGTGATATATTTGACATTACTGTAGGACGAATGGCTCAGGAGCGCACGGAGATTGAAAATAGGACAGTCAAATTAGATCGCGCGTCGTCCGGTAAATAGTGACTTCGGCGATGGTTTTCATTTAAAAGATTCAACCTTTTGTTTTAAATCAACGTAATAAAAAATTACATATTATTGTAGGGCTTATAAAATACTTTAAAATGATATAATTGTTTTTGAGATTTGATCAGTTTTACGTAGAGAAATCATTAAGTTAAAGCTATCCAAATATTGACTACAGTGACGAAAAACCACGATTTTTAGCCAGTTTGTGGTACCTATTTATATGGTCGTCAGTCGAGCGCTTCACCGTACGACCACCCGTCCTCTTATTCATGACTATGTCTCTTCCCCTTTGTCCTTCATAGTGAGTTGTTCAATTGTGTGATTTCTCTTAGAGATATGTAATTTAGTCTGTTATTAGAAAAAATAAACTTGATGTCACGTGGGATCTAAATGTCTGAGTAACGCCGGCTAATATAGCTGGTCTGTATTATTGAACAGTAAAGCCCACATTGACACATAGCTAATTTTAGTTTCTCAGATAGATAGAAGCCTGGCATTCAGCAAACTCATTTTTAAAGCTAACATACAAAAGTAAGGCGGTTTCATTTCAAAATTCTCCACGAAACGATGAAAGTAGTCGACATTGTTTGCATATTGAACTTTCTTATTTATGCTCCATTATTTATAACATTTTTCAAGCTATTTAAATATGTTAGACGAAACTAATGTACGAACTTGTGCACGTTTTTCGCTACAGTTAATGGTCATTTTAAAACTTCGAACGGGTTCCATATTTAAATGTCTTATTTATTGTAAAATCTTCATGAAATTTGGTAGGGGGATTCCCAAAACAAACATAAAATCGATACAATTAATATTTTGCCAGTATGACGCTTTCCCACCCTGTCAGCAACTGTCAAACTTTAAGGGATTCCCTTACTAAAATTACGTCAAACAAGTATACATATTAAGCCCCTCTTTCAAATTTTTTTTCATACTCTGAATGGTCACTTATAAACTTTAAATCATCATAGCTGTAGTGCTTTTTAGATATTTCCTTCCTTTTTCTTAGTGACTTTCTGACTTAGTCAATCACTGACGATAATCTTGACCAACATCTCAGCAATGGCCGACGACATATAAAATAAATTAATTAAAGGTACTAAGTTGGCTGCTCCAGATTTATTATAAAGTTACAACACGAGTAGTCTGACATATCTTGAAGTAGACCATACTCTGCTGCTACTTCAACACGCAGTGCATTCACAGCAGCTATTAATCATGCCCATCTCTAGTGTATGTATGACTTTTCAATGTTTACATATGCATTATACAACTGATTATACGTTTTTTTCATAGTAAGAACATGAAACAAGATGGTTAAAAATTCATTGGACAATCATTTTCTTTCTTCCATTTTACAGAAGTATTCCAAACTAAATTTAAGTTCAGTATTTTATAAGCTCATGGTACTTTATGTACATATATAGTACTATAGTTTTTTGCGATATAGCCTATGTTTACTTGTACACATTTTAAAGGCCACTCACTGTCTTAACGTTTTCCTCTGCAGATCATCACCTACCAATTTTTAATTTATTTCACACCTTTTCATGTTCAAATGAGATAAATGCAAAGTGTTGTTTTGATAGTGTAGAGCAGTGTGAAGTGTATGACGAAATATCACATATTTAAAACCAATGGAGGGCCACAATGGGCTCTAAATGTCATTGAAGATTTTGACCAAGAGCAAACAAATGGAGTGTTTATAATATTGTAAAAGAACGAAAATATGTTAACGATGAAAATGAACGGAGGGCCGCGGGCCTTACATTTCTTATGTCTGGTCAAGTGGGTGAAATGATATTATCGTCAATGTCCCTATCTCCCATGTAAGCAAATGTACAACTTTTTCAGACCCCCCCCCCCACCCCCAAAGTAGTTTACGCAATTGCTTGACGAGCACATAAGGAATAAAAGAACTAATGCGTTTCTCGGTTTAGTTTGTTTTCATGTTACATAAAAAGTAATTACATAAAAAGTAATTACATAAAAAGTTATTACTTTACAAAGTTAAACATAAAAATAGACCGTGTCGAGGAGAGAAGTTGGCAAGCGAGATATTACCCCTAAAGATGCTCATAAAGAGAGAGAGAGAGAGAGAGAGTAGAGAGAGAGAGAGAGAGAGAGAGAGAGAGAGAGAGAGAGAGAGAGAGAGAGAGAGAGAGAGAGAGAGAGAGAGATTTGTGCGTTTTATTGAATGTAAATCTCAATTTTAATTAAAAACATTTTTTTTAGATTATCCAATCATTACAACGACATAAAGATAAAGACAATGAATAGTTCAGATACTGGAATTAACAATGTGACAGCCAATCAAGAAAGTTTGCTGGATCTCAGTGATGAAGCTTATACAGCCATGGACATCTTTATCAACTGTGTTTTAGCCAACCTGCTGGGTTTGATGGGTATTGTTGGAAATATACTGAATATGTTAATATTATCACAACACAGTATGAGAGATACAACAAACTTGATTCTGTTATATCTTTCTGTATCAGATTTTATATTTTCAATTTTGACTCTTTTACAACATACTTCTAATATTGTAATTTACTGGAACAAATATGTGTCTATAACAATAAATGCAATTTACTATACAGTGTTTGAACAATTTAAACTTATGAGCTTATTTACCAGCACCTACTTTGTGACAATGTTATCTGTAGAGAGAATGATAGCTGTTTGTTTCCCATTTCATGTGTCAAGAATAGTCACAAAATTTAGAATTAAAGTTATTGCTGTGTTTATAACACTTCTTTTAGCGGGTTTTGTAAGCCCACTTAGTGGTATGAATTATCTTACTTACTATACCGTAGACAATGTTACTTTAATAACAAATTTTAAAACATATTTCTTTCTGAATAATTATAGTTTTCTTGCTGGTTTCTATATGAGTATTTTTGTTAATATTTACTCCATGGCTATTCCCACACTTATTGTACTATTATGTACAATAATGACTGCTAATAAACTGACAAAGTCTTCTAAGAACTTAAAAGGCCTCTCTGAAATTGTTATGTCAAAAAGAGTCAAAGAATTAAGATCTGTGAAGATCAGTTTATTTTTATCAATGTCATTGATATTTTTAGTTCTAGTTCCATCTGGAACTATTGAAACAATACTATTCCGGGCAGAACATGTTTTTCACTTAAAACAAAGAGTCTTATGGATATTAGTTGGTGCTGAAAATATTTTGTTTATTACAAACTCTTCCTTTAACTTTCTTTTGTACGTTACAACAAGTCCCAAATTTCGCAAAGCGTTTAAAAAATTGTTTTAAATTTTAAAAAAAGGTGGGTGGGGGAGTTCGGAGAGGGGATAGTTAAATAAATTTAAGACCTAAAAAAATGCAAAAATATTATCCGCCTCTTTTACTTATAAATTTATAATATACATTTCAGGACGCCCATCCAGAATTATCTAACAAAACTAATATCCCCAAATTATCTCACAAGACTAACAACCTCACATTATCTCACTAGACAAACAACCCCACATTATCTCACTAGACTAACAACCCCACATTATCTAACAAGACTAACATCCCCACATTATCTAACAAGACTAACATCCCCACATTATCTAACACGACTAACATCCCCACATTATCGAACAAGACTAACATCCCCACATTATCTAACAAGACTAACATCCCCACATTATCTAACAAGACTAACATCCCCACATTATCTAACAAGACTAACATCCCCACATTATCTAACAAGACTAACATCCCCACATTATCTAACACGACTAACATCCCCACATTATCGAACAAGACTAACATCACCACATCATCTAACAAGACTAACATCACCACATCATCTAACAAGACTAACATCACCACATCATCTAACAAGACTAACATCCCCACATTATCTAACAAGACTAACATCCCCACATTATCTAACAAGACTAACATCCCCACATTATCGAACAAGACTAACATCCCCACATTATCGAACAAGACTAACATCCCCACATTATCTAACAAGACTAACATCCCCACATTACCTAACAAGACTAACATCCCCACATTATCTAACAAGACTAACATCCCCACATTATCTAACAAGACTAACATCCCCACATTATCTAACACGACTAACATCCCCACATTATCGAACAAGACTAACATCACCACATCATCTAACAAGACTAACATCACCACATCATCTAACAAGACTAACATCACCACATCATCTAACAAGACTAACATCCCCAAATTATCTAACAAGACTAACATCCCCACATTATCGAACAAGACTAACATCCCCACATTATCTAACAAGACTAACATCCCCAAATTATCTCACAAGATTACATCCCCAAATTGTCTAATAAGACTCCAACTTTCCCCCACCCAACAAGAAATGCACTTTTCATCTCGTACCGTGCCGTTTATTGTAACGTGCAGACATTTGGCTTTTATTGCTATGAACATCCTATGAAAAGTACATGGGAAAGGGATACACATGGTATACCGTCTAGTTTAGACGAGTATGTATTAGATGAGTGAACAACCTGAGTGAATCAAGGGAATAAACGAACATTTAGCTCGTGGCAAAATAAACGGTCCATTTGGTAGTTTAGGAATGCATTGGTGTTTTTTTGTTGTTAAAAACTTTGATTTATTTTAAATAAGTTGTACTTGTGGTTTTCATGTATTTCAAATAATATTTTTCTCATGGATTAAAAAAGTTTATAAAACTTCTCTACTTTGCCAGTAAATGATATTACTTGTCATTAAAGTCTACCCTTAAATGTTCGTTCAAAAACAAATTAAATAACTTTGACTAATTGAAGCTTCATTATATCTCTGCAGTTAATAATATGGAACATTATAATGGTCTACAGAAAAAAAAAAATCTTTTGATGTAAAAAGTTAAATGTTCCATTGATAAGGAAATTCTGAATGGAAAAAAAAACATTTTTTTTTAAACTTCCATTCAATCTGACTATCGATATGTATGAAATGTATGTATTTATTTAGCGTCCTCCAATATGTTTTATCTTAGAAATGTAAATGTATTTGTATAATTGTATGTCACTGAACGCTTTTAATATCACTTTTTTAATATGCCAAATATTGAAATTTAACACAACTTCTTAATCAACAAACCAGACAGTACATGAATAAAACGTTGATTTAATGAAATAAAATATTCAAAATATGAACCTAATAATTATAAGTAACTTTTTTTTATCATTTAGTTTAATCAATTTAGAGTGGACCATTGTTAAAGTTGTTCTTTCTCAAGAATAGCAGCTATTTTTATTTTCCAGAAGGACCGTTGCCGAATGTAAACATTTGTCTTTTTACATTAGCTCTGGAGCTTGCAAAATTCTGTAAAACAGAAACAACTTATGTAATAATAAGTTCATAGTAAAAGTATATGTATTATATATATTTTTTTATTTGACCTTTAAACATGGTAAAATAAATAGTATCTAAAACTACAAATGACCCTCATTATTTGTTTATGTTAACACTTGAACGACGGCAGCGGTCATTTTGACCGCAACGCTACTTTGCGGATTAATTACTTCTAAACGGCTAACCCCATACTATTGAAATTGTATGACTTTACATATCTTTATAACATTGTTAAAATTATAGAAGATTTTTATTGTTAATCGAAAAAAAACAAGTTATACCTAGAACGACTGAAGCGGTCATAATGACCGCCATACCGATTTATATCTAGTGACACTGTCGGCTGACGTCATATTGTTGCCAAAAGCACATCCATCGTTGGTGCGATAAGGCAGAATCAAAGAGAATTGCCAGTGAATTTGTAAAAACACAACTCCAGACAGGTCCGTGGCGTGTGGGGGGGGGGGGGCAGGGAACCGCCCCCCCCTGCGTTTTGTCCGGCCCCCCTGCTTATTTGTTCTACTTAGTAAAATGTATTGCCTGGCCCCTGCTGTAGAATGCCTGACCCCTCCTGTAGAATTTTCACGCTACGGGGCTGACTCCAGAATATTTTTCTTCAAGAGTAATCGTCAATGGTTAAAAAAAAACCTAACAATTTAGCGTTGAAAGCCAAAACAGTATATCTGCATATTGATTACCTTGTACAAACATATTGAAATTGGTGAAACAAAAAAAAAACTTCCAGAAACTGTGCAATAAAATATTTTTGTAAGTGTTGAGTGGACGTTCTGGATCAATTGAGTCGCCTGTACACAAGGAGATCAGCATCACGAAGATAGCCACTCTATATCTTCTACAATGTTCCGGACTTTACGGCTATAAACACATTTATATTATTTCGATTATGCATATATTCCAGCATCTCTAGGCGGTCTTATATTTTGAACCTTGTTCACGAATTGAGATCGCCTTACTGGGCAACAAAAAGCAAATTATACCAGGCATCCCTGTGAAAAGAGGAGCAAGCAGTAACTCACGCCTTTAATGTTCATTTTGTAGTAACAAAACACAAAATGACTAATGAACAGAATGTGATTACTGACGTCAGGGGTGAGCAAACTTTGTCTAAGGAGGGCCACATTGAAAACTTGAATGTTATCTGCGGGCCGCATACAATTTGTCTACTTCAATTACAATTTACAACGTATGAAAATCTAATAATAATAATAACCATGTATTTGTCATTATATTTCACATTCACACTCTATTACACACATTACTTTTTGAAATTTGAGCTTAATCAGTTGCTAATTTGGTAATAAAACTTACTATTCATAATTATTTCAACAAAAATGTATTGTTACTTTCATACAAATTATGAAGACGAAGGAAATTAATCGACATACAACCTTATCACAGAGTAGAACAATAAGTAATGAAAAGTATGTAACTGTTCACAATTTTGGGATAATGTTATTGAACTGTGGAGCCAATTTACTGTTGTGATTCGCATGACTGCACTTTAATTTGCAGTCAGTCAACATTAATCTGTTCTTAGACTTGTTTATTTTCATACAAGAAAATCCTTGCTCACAGATGTATGTGGACCCGAATAGTGACAAAGTATTTTAGGTGTGGAAATGCCGCTTCTGGCAAACATCCTGAAAACTCCAGAACTGACTTGAACTTCTCCTTCAGGTCAAAATCTGCTTATAGGTCAAGCAGCTTTAAAACTAGATTCAAATTAAATTTAAAAAATATAGCGAAAAATCTAAACAAAGAGAATTAACATCGACATAAGAATCGCGTTCGGGCCGCATAATGTACTCCGAAGGGCCGCATGCAACCCGTGGGCCATTGATTGCCCACCCCTGACTTACGTATATTTTTTGAAAAATACTGTTTATAATTATATAAATATTGTTTCTTTGGTTGTTACACATAATAAAACTAATTATTATATGACATAATTGGTCATTTGCTTACCGCGGTCAAAATGACCGCTTCAGTCATTTAAGGTAGTTCAAAAAATCCGTCGTTCTAGTGTTAAGAAACAGTGCCGATACCGCTTCCCTGTTACTCAGGTGAACAGGTATTTCACCCCTCTCATTCCCCCCTCAGATTTGATTATAGCTGAAGTGATTTTTTTTCTTTAATTCAAATTTGTCTTCTAAGACAGGATTTTGTCACCCTTTGAACCGTAGAATGTCAAGGCCCATATATATATATATATATATATATATATATATATATATATATATATATATATATATATATTATATATTTGCAATATTGAATACGTCATCATTTATTTTACACCTGTAATATTGTTTTCAATGTAGTGTACACATTTTAATATCTATGTCACTTTTTTCACTTTGTGAAATAAAAAAAAATGCAAATTATCTATCTTTCTGTCTTTTTAGAGCATTTTCGAAAAAAAAATGCTCTATTGTCCCCGTATTGTCTGTCCGTGTACACCCTAGATCTCAACAACCATAAGTCCTAGACCCATGATGTATATATCATTTTGTAGGTCTTGGCTTGCCAAGAAATGAATTTTTTTTTCATTTCGCGATCTGACCTCTCAGGGCCGTAAAAGTGGCCTTAGTACCGTTTTTTACTATATAAGCTATATTAATAAAGGAGCGCTATATCTCAGCAACTATAAGTCCTAGACCCATGATGTATATATCATTTTGAAGGTCTTGGCCTGCCATGTGTACATCAAAAGTTCATTTCGCGATCTGACCTCTGAGGGTCGTAAAAGGGGGCTTATAAAGTACCGTTTTTTACTATATAAGCTATATTAACAAAGGAGCGCCCTAGATCTCAGCAACCATAAGTCCTAGACCCATGAAGTATATATCATTTTGTAGGTCTTGGCTTGCCAAGTGTACATCAAAAGTCCATTTCGCGATCTGATTAATCAGGTCCGAATATAAGACTTTCTTAGGTACCGTTTTCGCTTTATTTTAAATATAAATAATAAAAGCTAATCAAAGGGGCATAATCATTATTTATTTTTGTAATAGTTATTCAACATGATTACTTATCTCTCTAAATTTATGAAAATCCATACGCGTTTAGCAATATTTATGGCAGTAACCCGGAAAAAAATACGGATTTCGTCTGGCGTAACCGTAGCCACTGCGTACACGAAAATGCTCTAAAATGTCCTTTGTCCGAAACGGAAAAGACTTAAATTGCTTGTTTTACTATGCCACGCGGTCTTGGGGGGGGGAGAGGGGCGATTAAAAAACAAACCCTCTCAGCTACATTTAAAAACACAGGTTTTGTTTTGTTTTTTTAAAGACATGACGCACTACACTAAAAAAAAACTCATTACGAAATTCAATAATATGAATTTTTTTCTAATCGTTTGGATTCTAACCTAAGTAGACTTGTCACATAGTTGGAAGACAACTCAATGACTTAAAATAAAATACTATCCCAACTCGAGAACTAACTAGTTAGCTCAAAGAGCCTGAACTTGGCACACTCTGTCTCAAGTGAGCTTATATCTGTACCCATGGGCTGCTTGTGGACATGTATCGACTTTTCAAGGAAGTCGGCCCGGTCATTCCCGGGTACATCCATATGCCCGGAAATCCACCGAAAAGTCATTATCAAAGGCCTTCATAGAGAGACAACATTTTTTTTTATGTGGGGGGGGGGTAGGGGGAGGTTACGAACATTTCTTCATGCTTTATTTCATTGACTTTAAATAATGTTTATTTAAAAATAAACATATAAGGTTGTTTTTTTTTCCTGGTAGCATATGACCATATATATTTCCCATAAAGCAATGCTTTAATACTTAATATAAAATTTTATTAAGTTATACTTCTAGCGTTAGGGCGATTTAAAATAGAAAAAAAAATCATAAGTCATTTTTAGCTTTAGTTATATTTCAATGCCCATCAATAGGAGAAAATTATTAACTTAAGTTAGCCGTTCTCAAACTTTTTCACGACTGTACCTCAAAGGGTGCGAAAAGTATCTCGGCGGGTACCATCACAAGTTAGATGACATTTTTTAATAAAAAAAATGTGCTCACCTTTCTAATGTGATAGTTGGGGGTGTGGCATGATGATGAGTAACAGAGCCAACAGGCAACCTTCTACAAACTCTTGGTAGTTTTAAAAGAAAATTATAGCGCTGCGTACTTTGCTCATCATTCCCCATATGGATTAAGTGGAACGTTTTAATTTCAGATACGTTTTGTTTAAATATAAACCTATTACGATCTGTGGCAGGCCTTTTTAGTTAGTTTTATCGATCTATCCATCTAGGGCTGCTAAACATACAGATTGTCTGGCGCCACAAACCATAGATGGAAAGCTGTGAATGAGGTGTTAGTTGCTTCTATTTAATCCAATACACAATAAATATTTTAGTAGCAAAAGTACAATAACTATATTTGTTATTGTCTATCATAAACGACTATTATTTTATCAGATATTGCTGTTCTCTTAATTTCTGAGCAATGAATTCAATGAGACATTGGATTTCAAGAGGCTGAAAATAAGGGAACAAAATGACTTCGACTTGCCAAGTGTCTCATTTGATGGTAAAACTTTTGCAATTCATCAATTCAGGACTCACAACGAATTTTATTGTTTGAAAAGAGACCTTTTAGAGGCGTCTGTGATTTATCTACACAATGGAGATTCTCCAAAATTTAGTCACTTGTTGCTATTTTTTTTCGTGCCATTAACTAATGGCGAGACTATGAGCCGTATCTGGCTTGTTAGTTCAAAACATAAAAATTATTTCCTTTTTTTATTGCAAGCTGTTTAGCAATTCAACATTAACGCATGGCCGTTTGAGTGGATTATCACTATCAATGATATTAGTAGAGCAAACATAAGTTGACTCTCTTAGAAATACAGATGTATTCAAGGATTTTGCAAAGATACAATTAAACCATGTGCTAATTAATTTAAAAAGTAGAAACATTCAATTAAAATGTTAGCCATTAGAACATTGTAAGCATATTTATTTTGTTTATTAAGGTCCATAGTACAAAATAGAAATAAAAGTAACAATCAACAATTTAATAAAAGAATATCATAATAATTGAGTTTACCCCTATTAAAAAATTGAGCATATTAAGCTATGTATAAATTTGTTTAAAAAATGTAAATGTAATATTTGGTTTTAAAAGGGGGGATCGCTCAACCCCTAACCACAACAGAATTATTTTTTTTTACAATAAGACAATTTATTATTAACTAGATATTATGTCCGGCGTTCCCCGGGAAATCTACGTGTAATGTTAAACACCTTCCTAATCAATTTAACTAATTTAATTAGGTGCTGATTTATGAGACCTTCCTAATGTGCAGAAATGACCTACATTTCATACGTCAAAAGATGTGGCTGCCATAAGCAACAAACCATCATCAAAAAGTAATCCATCGAGGGAACAATAACCTCCAGTACACAATGTTAACAAACTATAATAACTGAACATGATTATTAAATGCGCAGCCGATTTACGTGAAATCAAGTGCAGAATTATTATTTTTTTTTATTTGACGTCACAGAGGATTTTTATTTATAGCGTTTCGCCCTGAATTCTATTTAGTTAAAATCAAAACAAAGCATTACAAAAATGCACTGAAAAGTAAAAAAATAACTACACTCATCGGGAAATGACGTCATAGAGGATTGTTTTTTATTTATAGCGACGGCGCTCACATTCTTCAAAAAAAAATGTAATGTCGGGACGTCATTGTTCATAGGTTATTTACGAACACGCTCGCTAGTGACCTAGTCTGATTAAAACGCTATCTGTTGTAATAAAAACTAAAATAATTTAAATAATATTATATAATATTATTATTATTATTATTATTATTTAATTAGGAATTTTACATTTCATAATAAAAAACCACAGAAACTATTTAAAACTGTAGATTTTTTAAATAAAAATATCGAATCGATTAAACGCAAGACGCCATTTTGAATTATGTTTTCGTGACCTCGCTGGTCACGTGATTACTTTATCAAATACTGGAGGCCGTTTATTTATGGAACGTATTCCCAACACACCGCGACCCGGACAAGCTTAGCGTTTTATAAGTAGGATAGTTAAAGAGTCAGCATATATGTAGTTACTTTAATATGTGCTTATTTTTATGTGGCAATTATTTTTTTTTTCGTAAATTAACTTGCAATTAATTAAGAGTCGCCATAGTTAAATTACTTTTTTTTTTTAAACTATATTATCACACATACAATATGTGTACACAACCATATGTACACACATACACCCATATAGGCCTAATTACACACATTTAAATGTGCACACATTTATATGAACAAACTCACATTTATTACACACTTAAACATAAAGTATATTTTTTTACTTATTTCAAGCCTTTCAGGTTCGCAATATTGCCATCCCTTTCAGTCCCGCCTAATTTCAATGTGACAGTAAGTCCGCCTCATTACTTGCTAGTCGGACACGCTCCAGTGGCTAATGCAGTTAATGGTCTGGTAGGATATATCAATCTTATATAAAATGGCAGCGAATAGTGGGTGGGTTGAACTGAGAGGCCAACTGTCGGGCCTGAGATAGGCCTAGTTTGGGCTGCCCAGACTGTTTACAGTTGTACAACGCATGAGGATACTTCAAGCCACACTCCATTTTTTTATGTTGTAAACAAATGTTATAAACACTCGTGCTATAATCAATTATACAAGATTTAGTCATGAATTAATAAAAAGAAAGAACTGTTTCATAAGGAGCCCCATTCAGCTAAATTAAAAGCTGTGACGTTGACAACTTTTTGGCATTAGACCCCAAAAACGTGAGTATTTATTACAAGGTGTCACTTACACTTAGCAAGTTGAACACAATATATATACTAATACAACAAAACTCGAGTAACTTTTGTCAGTGAAAGATTGTACAGTTTCGGTTTTAAGTAAGTAATGAGGATGAATATAGCGTCTTTGGCCTACGTAGGTCTATAACACAACACACATACGCCTGAAGTGTCACAGTCTTTTGACTGTTTACCCATGTTACTTTGCTATGTAAAAAAAAACGTTTAGTTTGTAACAGTTGACGAAAATATCTTTAAATCCTGACCTCTTTAGCCATTGTACCTGGCCCGTTGCCATTCTCTAATACCAACATTGACAGCACTGAGCCTTTAATCGAATAATAAATGAAGAATTTAGTCTACAGTTGTAATAACTATAAAACTTATACTTGGTATATTTGGAGCTCTATACATTTTCAAATAGTGGTACCTGACAGTCTCTGTTTGTACGAGTGAAACAACAATTACATAATGGGGTCAAATCGAATTTCTCAAAGTATGTATGGTGTGGACATAACGATTTTTTTTTAAATAGAAATATATCAAAGTAACACTGAGGTATTATGGAACCATTAGAAAGCCGAGGCCTTGGGTACATGCTCGGTCCATCCGTCTTTAACCTGTCTCTGTCTATTTATGTAAGTGGATACTTCTATGTATAGATCGTACAACTTTAGTTAATTTATTAAGAGACAGATATGATATAAATAAAAATATAGGTGACATTGCTAAATTAGGTACCTTTTAATTGCCAAGATTTCTGGAATCACATAGGCCTACTTAAAATAAAGTTTATACGTAGTTCATTTATATGCAGGAGGAAACTGATTGTAATCAAAATTAGGTTTAAAACTTTAAGCATGAAACTGTATTTCTTTCTTTTAAAATAAGTAAGTTTTATTTAAATGAACCTGTACAATTTTTTTTAATTATAATGTTGTTCAATGCTCTCACAGTTTAATAATTGAACGCACAGGCATGAATTCCATACAAGACCATTTAACAAATACAACAATAAATACAACAACCATGGTCACTGCTCATGCCGGCTTCGTTACTCTCTCTCTCTATCATGTTTCTGTTCTACGTCATCGCTGCAGCCCGTCACCGCGTTTAGCTACAAACTCCACGGTGCGCTGACAAAGGGAATTCCCAGACACGACCGAAGGCAACGAGGGAGCCATAACACTGCCCCTCTTAAGTCCTTTTGTCCCGAACAGACATTTCACGGATGTGATATTATACAGGGTGCTGAGATGCTTTGAGAATTTAGATCCCATCAACCGAAGTACAGTTTCCTGATTCAGCAGGTAATCCTAAGAATTATACTACACAATGACAGTCTTCACGTTGTATGAGAAGCCGAACCCGATTATGCTCTCAGTGTGACAATAAAGGCCATCTAAGAGCATGTCTTGCGTCAGGTAGAAAACAATGACATTCAGGTCGGTGTGGTTGTGGAAGTTTACATCCGTCCACATGTCGAGCTGTAACTTCTGCATTCGTTCATTCTCTCCCGAACACACATTTAGCCGCCTGATCTCCTTGCAGTATATAGCATCCGGTATGCTGAACGTCCCTTTGATGTGACCCAACATGATCAGGGAATGGTTGACGTAAACAATCATGACGATGGCGAAACACATTGTGTGGCAGAAAGGACGTATTTTGACTTTGATTACTCTCTCTGTGATATCTTTGTTGATTACCACTGACGATTTATCTGGTTCTGAACTGAACAGAGTCACAGTTCCATCTACACAGCATATCACGTTGGTGAAAAACACGAAGTATCAGTAAAGCAGTGTTTTGAGTTTGACAGAGCTAGGATGAATATATAATGGATTGACTAGATTAAAGTCAATGGCAAGGTTCGTCTCTGTCCTGCATCGTTCGCCTCTGTTCCAATATGCTCTGCTCATATCCCTCTCTTCTGTACCTTTCGTCTCTGCTCCTCATGTGGCTCATCTCGGTTTACCAGCGTCTCAGGTGGCTCATATCGTGTCGCCAACGTCTCAAGTGGCTCATCTCGGGTCACCAACGTCTGAGGTGGCTCATCTCGGGTCACCATGGTTTTCTGGCTATTGAAGGGCGGCAGATTGTGTTCGAAATTCAGACTTGTAGGGGTATGCAAGGCAACAGATGCAGTTGTTGCCAGAAACGTTCAGACATTCAATAGGCGTATCATTAAAACAGCGGATCGAATCACTGTTTGGCTCTTTTTGGATTGATTTATTCTCATGCGCAACTTCTTTGATGAACATATTCTTAGGTACTTTTTTCTTGGATGACTACATCCTCAGGCACCACTTCTTGGACAACCACATCCTCAGTAACAACTTGTTGAATGTCTGAATCTGTTTTTGTGAATATATTTGTCTGTTTCTGAATCTTGAGCTCTTTTGTCATTTCCTTCGTCGCTACTTTCATTGCTAAAGGATCCCTCTTCCTGTTCCATTACATTACTTCAACCGTCCAAATTCCGTTTAAATTATCCGTGTTTCATGGTCTTTTCCCTCTGCAATTGAAGCATCTTTAAGTCTAGTAATTTGTTGTTGATTGTTACAGGCTGTAGGCAAGGATCTCTCTTCCAGCTCTTCTTTAAATTTGCTAACTAAAAGCTCATTATTTTTTTCTACTTGCCATTCTACAGAATATCCCACTTCAGTTTAACTACAAACTCCACGGTGCGCTGAAACAGGGAATTCCCAGACACCACCGAGGGCAACGAGGAAGCCATAAAAATATGTATTGCCAAATACAGTAAAAGAAATATATATCGTATAGTCTCTCCTGTCACACGCACAGACAGGGTGAAAATAAGACTGTTGACATAAATTATCTATATTTTATTAAAAGAAATGAATCAAACCAATCAAAAAAGAAAAGATAGATAGAAATAATTTCATTTTAACTCGGGTAAATGCGTGTGTAGTGTTGTTTTCGTTGACGAAAACTAAAACTAAAACCTTTGTTGACGAAAATGTTGACTTTTCGTCAACGAGAACTAAAACTAAAACTAAAATTAGCAGCAAGACTAAAACTAGACGAAAACTGAAATTATTACAGAAAAAACGAAATAAAAACTGAAACTAAAATATGGTGTTGCTTTCGTTCACGAAAACTAAAACTAAAACCTTCGTTAACGAAAATGTTGACTTTTCGTCAACGAGAACTAAAACTAAAACTAAAAATTAGCAGCAAGACTAAAACTAGACGAAAACTAAAATTATTACAGAAAAAAACGAAATAAAAACTGAAACTAAAATATGACCTGGGACTAAAACAACACGCAGCGTGTGGACTTATAGTATAGCTGATATATTGTAGAGTGTATTACGACCACAATTCCAGTTACCAGCACCACGGACTGCGTAAAACCTCATTGGTCGCGGTGTCACCACCATGAGATGATGCCTATAAATATGTGCTATGTCAATAGAATGGTACCCTTATGCCATCTCTTCTATCTCAACGCTGTTTTATTTTGAGATAAAAGAGTTAGAAATGTGATATGTTTTGTTTTAAAGTAATATTTCTTATTCATATAACAACACAGCTGCAAGCTAATAGTACATTATAGTACCAGACAACATGGGGATGTCAAAGTGAGAAATATTGATTCATTATAACTGGATGGCATTTGTGTTGTCCAGTGAAGAAAAGTGTCACTTAATAAGTTTTAAATAATTTATACAGTTCCAGAAGCGATAACGCGTATTACATAGATCACTAATACATCAACTTTTTATACTCACAAAAGTTGCCTTTAAATTAAAATATAGAATTATTATAGACATCAAACAATATTCAACATAAACTGCTGATAAGATAGTGAAAACTTTTTATGTTTTATTGTTTTAGTGTATTTTATAAATGGTAGAAAAAACCAATAAATAAAAAAGATATATGGCAAGGTGTTGAATAAGTAACACATTTAATTTACGGTGGACATCGACATGGACTTTAATAATGTATTACTATTATATATATTTTTTCTTTTAGGAGTTCAAGGCCTTAGCATGAGTTCCTAATACTCATATATTATTTTAGACATAAAGAAGGTGCAATGCATACTTTATACAATTAAATTAGTTTATAGTAAATTATTTTGAATGTTGGTCGCAATGGACATACATAATTAAGTGACGCAGTTTATTAAATCTAGTCAAATGATACTATATTTTTACAATTAGAATTTCCAACATAATACATGTGGTTCTATTTTGATTCTTTACACTGACTATATGGTTCTATAAACAATTTTCACTCACTTGTTCCAGCTCTCTTTCCTCCTGAGAGTTGTTTCCTAGTTGGTCATCTGCCACATCCCCTGCAACATATCCGATGGTCAACAGAGTCATCATACACATGACTAAAAGTAACTTTTTCATTTTCAGCAGCCTGAGATAAAATAAAATGTATACAATGAAAAAAATGTCTGAAAGGATAAATCTACACTTTACTGTATTTATTTGATCAAATAGTTAAATTAAAATTGATTCAGGTATGTTGACGAATATTTGCTCAATATTATAAAATAAATTCATACAGATATTTCAGCATGCACTAGTCAAGGTTAACGTTTGGTCAGAAAGTGTCTTCCAGCGAATTGAATATGATAACACAAACTTGTCTCCCTTTATACAGGTTTCTGAAACAATAGAAATGTATCATCGATTTAATTTCACCGATATATCTACCACCTGTTTACATGTGAGGAATAGTTTGTCAACAAGTCACAAGGGGAATATAGGCGACCGATATATTATCTCATGGTGTAATAATGTCGGTTGAATAGTAGGTCAACTTTATTGTGTCACACACACGCACATACACACACATGTATATGTTACGGCCAAAGCCTTATGTTCGGCCAGTTCATGGCCGAGGTGTGTGGCCAATGTACAATGAACTAGAAATATGCTACATAATCATTACAATATACAAACATACATAATCTTTAATGACATTTTTCTTCCGACTTTGGCCGATCGCCCCATGCCATTTCGCAAACTGGTTGGCCAAACCACAAAACCTAGAAAAGATCGGACATTGGCCGATCATTGTCATGTCAGATTTTGGGCTTTAGCCGTAACATACATACATGAGATATACTAAAGTTGCCGCTACTGGTCTATAAGTCTCAAGGCCACTCACTATTTATATGGTAAATGTACAACGTTTTGTAACAGCTCTATGTAAACTAGAGTTTAGAAATGCTTACGATTGTTTTTATCACTTGTGTTGTTGTTTTTTTTTTTTTTTTTTGTTTTTCAGAGTTAAAAATCAAAGAGCGCATTTTCAAAATTTGATATCTATTAATTTTGATTTATTTAATCTCCATTACCAAAAAAAAAAGTTAAAAATAAAACTTGGATCCTGGTTGGGGGGGGTATTGATCGACTTGTCCCCAACAGTTTCTGGCCACGTGTCTCTGATTAAAACACCTTTTTTTTTTTATTAAAAGCAGATTATGTACCTGACGGAGACATTAACAACATGGGCAACGGAATTATTTCAGATATCACATCTTACGGTGCCCCTAATGTTACATACAGTTATGGCTATCTGTACGGAATGTGACACGCGCCCAGTTTTAACTAATTTTATGAGAACTTTAATGTTTGTTCAAGGACGAGAAGAAAACAATGACAGTAATTACATGGCATATGAAATTATTCGTGACACAACAACATTTTAAAATACATCTAAATAATTAAAATATAAATATGTTAATTGAATGAAAACACATTAAAATATTGGCTTTAATTTTAACATTTTGAACAAATCGTATGATACTGGGCTGCCCAAATACAATTATCTATTTCCATTTTTTTTACTGTGGTGTATTTCTCTCGAGATTGTGCGGCTGTCTATTGACGAAACAGAGGGGCTAAGCGGCTGCGGGTGGCAGTGGCGTTGAAGCTTTGGTGGAGAGATGGTGTGTGAGAAGTTACATCTCGTCACTTGGGCGCCCACATTTAACACACAAATTAACAAACATAAGTAGGAAACTGGCTACGTTATAAAGTGTCCATTTAAGTCCAGTTTAACTGTATACATCACTGAACCAGTAGACACAAACTGGCTGTAAAAAGATTTATCTGGGCTCACACTGCTTAGTCACTAGGTGGAAATGTTAAAATTTACTCACGGTTAAATTGCCCGAAAACATGAACACCTTTTACATTTACTATAAATAATGAAACAATAACAAAGAGACATCGAAATGGGGACAAAATTATATTAATGATGGCGGGAAACAAACGCAAGATAATATGACGTCATCTGATACACAACTAGACGGTCGTGCAATTAACGTTTAATGAAACTCGACATTTTAGGTTCGTATGGTTCGTAGTTTGAACACAGAGGTCGTCCCATTGTTCGTTACGCGAAACGTTTGTCTGAGGTGTTCACTAAGTGGAGTCTACTATTACATTTTGTTGTATTGTCAGGGGGAGGGGATTAGGGGTGTGGCGAGTGCGTTTTTTTTAAAGGTGGCGGTAGTCGCACAAATTAAGAACCACTGAACCAGCATCACAATTGTTGTCTTATCGATTTATATTATTGATTTTGTATGAAGAAACTTGAGACTGATAGTTGCATGATAAACTTTCTCTTTGCTTGTTACGAACTGTACAATGAGATTCACGTGTTCTATAATAATAAAAGACACAGTGTGTTTAGCTAACAGACAAAAACTTCACAACTTGTGTTGCATTATCGACAGACCACGATAGTTGTTGACTTAATGAACATATGTTTTATTTACTGTGAGTCCTAGGACATACACTAAGACAAGAACTTTCTTATTGAGAGTAGATTGTTTCATATAGAGGGCATGATTGTTTCATAGTGAGAGCCTGATTGTTTCATAGAGAGTCGGATTGTTTTATAGATAATGTCTGATTGTTTCAGAGAGATAGTGTGATTGTTTCATAGAGAATGTCAAATTGTTTCATAGAGAGAGCCTGATTTTTTTTATAGAGAGAGTCTGATTGTTTCATGGAGAGTGTATGATTGTTTAATAGAGAGAGTGGATTGTTTCATAGAGAAAGTCTGATTGTTTCGTAGACAATGTCTGATTGTTTCATAGAAAATGGATGATTGTTTCATAGAGAGAGAGAGTGCGAATGGTTCATAGAGAGAGTCTAATTGTTTATAGAAAACGTCTGATTGTTTCTCAGTGAGCGCCTGAGAGGTTCATAGAAAGTGTAAGATTGGTTAGAAATAGCGACTGCTTGTTTCACATATAGTGTATAATAGTTTTACAGTGAGCACCTGAGAGTTTCATAGAAAGTATATGATTGTTTCATAGAGAGCGTTTGATTGATTCATATAGAGTGCCTGATTGTTTCATAGAGAGCGTTTGATTGTTTCATAGAGAATGCCTGATTGTTTCGTAGAATGTGGATGATTGTTTCATAGAGAGTATGATTGTTTCATAGAGAACGTATTATTTTTTTCACAGTGAGCATCTTATATTATCACAGAGAGTGGCTGATAGGTTCACAGAATAAGTCTGATTGTTTCACAGTGAGCGTCTGATTATTTATTACAGAGCATCTAATTGTTACACGTAATGCGATTGGGGACGGTGGTCGAGTTGTGTAAAGCTCTTGACTGTCGAGAGGAAGTTCCCGGGTTAAAATCTCAGTGAGAAACTTAGGACTTTTTCAGGTCCTGATGAAAGTTTCCTAAGTCCACCCAGCTTTAAATTGGTCCGTGATATTAAGTTTGGGGAGTAAAGGCGGTTGGACATTGTGCTAACCACACAATCCCTTTTATGCAAATTATACACTTCATCTGCACCGATCTGCCCTTTGGGGCCTATGAGAACTTTACTGATTGTTTCAAAGTCAGTGTCTGAATGTTTCTCAGAGTATGACTGATTTTTCCACAGAGAGCTTCTGATTAATTCAAAGTGAGCTTCTGATTGTTTCACAGAGTACGAATCATTGTTTCACAGTGTAAGTCTGATTGTTTTACAAATAGTGTCTGATTGTTTTTTTTTAGAGTACGCCTGATTGTATCACAATGTACGTATGATTGTTTCATAGAAAGCGACTAAAAATGCACATCGTGGACTGACCAGTACTTTCCATTTCATTGTTTCCATTGTTATACTTAGTAATAAATGGTTTAAGACAAGCTCAAATGTATATCAGTTTATGGAAACCTATTGAAAACCATTCTGCTATAAAGTTTATACGTAGTTCATTTATATACAGGAGGAAACTGATTGTAATCAAAATTAGGTGTAAAACTTTAAGCATGAAACTGTATTTCTTTCTTTTAATATAAGTAAGTTTTATTCAAATGAACCTGTACCATTTTTTTTTAATAATTATAATATTGTTCAATGCTCTCACAGTTTAATAATTGAACTCTCGGTTTCCCAATTCTAAAGAATACCATTTAACAAATACAACAATAAATACAACAATCATTGTTTCGTTTTTGTGTGATAACCTTTTACTATCACAGGCCCGTAGCCAGACGGTGGATGGAGGGGAGGGTAGGGCCCCACCGTACATGACCTGAGCTCCCCCCTCTTTGCATGGTTCTAGCTTTTTGACACAATTTTAATAGTAACTGTTATAAAACATCAATCATTTTTTTTCAATAAATCAATAATAATAAAAACTTAAAAGTTTATAGTTTCGCAGTTATTCAGGCTATTTTACTTACAAATATAGCTTATCTAATTTTTGGGCATAAAAGATTCAATCTTATTGAAGTTCACTTTTTGGTATTTTGGGCAGCATTGGCATTTGGGGCTTCAACAGCCGTAAGTGAGAACAGCTTCTCAACCATTACAGGAATGCTCACCCCTTATCGCAGATCAATGTTACAAAAGCGTTTAAGCAATCTTGTCCTGCTTGCATTTGAAAAAGATTTAACAGACATACTGAATGCTGAAGCATTTTTGGATAAATTCAATGCTAAACTACGACGTTTGCAGATTTGAAACGTATAATTTAAGTTGGCAACCTTGTAATAATTTTATATATTGATATTTTCTGAGGAAAACTTTGAACTTAAATAAGCTAATAAAATAACATTGACTTCTGACTTCATTTAATTCTTATATATAAAAAAAATAATACAGTACATAGTGCGTGATTTCTGAGTAGTGTTATTTAATTTGTAAATTGACTTTTTAGCAGAATTAATTTAATTTTAAATTTAATAATTGCGGCTGATCAATTTTTTGTTGATAGATATGTTGTTTGTTTTCAATATTTTATAACACACGTTACACAAATATCTTAGCTATAGGCCTATTCGTGCATCTGTGTCGTTCATCCCGAGTTGTACGTTAAACCAACGGTGTAATAATATAAATTATAATATACATATATTATGTAACAACTGTGTAGCAGAACTAATGATCAATATATTTAAAACAGGAATCAAGAATTGCTCAGCCTCTATGAATTTTCATCATTAAACTCTTTACTATTTAAATTATTTTTAACAAAACTGCAACATTCCCATACATTATTGAAACGGAGTTAAAATTATATATTTCTAATTAATAGCTAAACAATCGGTACCAAAATGCACCATTCCAGTTATGGAACTGCAAACAATTTCTTGAGTAGGGGATTCACCGACATCCCCTCCCTAAACCCCTCCTCCCCGTTCGCACGCGTTTGGCGCTTCGCGCCTCCATCTTGCCCCCCCCCCCCAGATGATTTCTTCTCTCCTCCCAACAATTTCTTCGGCCCCCTGAAATATATTTGCCCCCCCCCTTCCCAATCCAATAATCTTGGCTACGGACCTGTACTATCAAACCAATATTGTACGCAGGTGAGGAGACTAGATCTCATATAGCAGATAAACCAAGTACTGTTCAATGAACGTGTTAGTTTAGTGACAAAGAATACACGGCCACGCTTACTTTTGTTTCAAGATAGATCAAATATCTGAGAACAAAAGGTATCCCATTCACCCTCAATAAAACACGGTAAGCTCTGATCTGTATACAAATGAAGCGTATTACAAAATCAATAAATGACTTGTACTTCATAAATGTACATTAGTTCTCACCAGTCTTCAATAAATACTGATAAAAAAACAACAAGTTTTACAAAGGTCTAGCAACATGTGTTGTGACGAATAAGTAGACTGGCTGCTGAAAAACACTATATTTATGTTGTATAATTTCTATAGACACATTAGTGTGTGATTCAGGTTACGCGGAGTGATACGTTATCGAGAAAAAACAATTCCCCACTAGGATTTTGTAAAACTTATAATAATCTATGTACATTGCAGCCAAGAAGTAAAAAAAAAATTGAAAACATTTAAGAAGGTAAGTATTTAGAAATAGAAGTGTAATATATTGATACATTAAATAATAATTATTATAAACACAGCAGCATAACTAGATATAGTGAGGCACGGGGTAGACGCTGAAAATATTGACCCATTCAAGTGGCGATAAAAATACTTGGCGAAAACGCCGACACTTGTTGAAGGCAAACTCTATGACGCCAAAGACAATTAGTTCCATTCGCTCCTCCTAGTTGCGCTACTCTTTACACTGCAGGCTGCTGTTTCCTATTATTTTTTTATCGTCATAGATATATATTTAATTCCATATTTAGGATGAATATTTATGAGTTTTACAAATAGTTGTTTGAATATTTTAGGACCATCGGATAGATATTATTAAGTTTAGTACAACCTTTATCTTTTGTTACCTCTGTATAGCTTATTGAGTTATGGTCCATTGCAATGGTCATGGAGAGTTGGCAACGAATAAAGAATATACATTAAAGAGACTGTCCCCTTAATATACATATATATTTACATTAGGGTGACAAACCAATGCTTTCTATTTTTTTTTATGATCTCAACCTTTTATTTAGTTTCATTTAACGAAAAATATATTTGCAAATATGGGAGACAGTCCGTTGAAGTTTAGGTGTTGCTCAATGCAGTTTAAGTTTGCAAGGTTACGCGAATCCAAATTTTTCATATGTTTTCATATTTGTCTTTTCTATTTTAATATTTAAGTTGACAAAGTTATCAGTATTTTATTACTGGTTACTTTTATGAGTCATCATACATAATATCCATCGTTATTTTTTGGGGAAAAATAATAAGTTAAAAACAAAATAAGTTTGCCGGCATTCATAACACCCGCTATAATATTGCACAACTAAACAAGCTTTAAAAGATTGGGACATTTCTTATGACAAATTTGTGGCACTCTGTTTTGATACCACCTCTAGCAACACATGTATACATTTAGATGTGTGTACCATGCTGGAGAAATTAATTGGAAAATATTATGCACAGCAGGTCGATACCATGTTAATGAAGTGATTTATCTCATGTTTACAAAACATGTTTTGGAGCATCATCTTGTCCAGAGATTAAGTTGTTTCAACGATTTCGTGATCAGTAGAGTAAACTTAATTCTGAATCATGGCATTTAACTGATGCATATCTCAAAGTTTATGGGACGATTGTACCATCAGCAGTGGAATTTGTTGTAATTATGCTTCAAGGAACAAAACAACCTCTCGGCAATTACATATAATTTTGCAACTGTCAATTTTTTTTTAGTATAGACTCCTCCAGGCCAAAACAGAATAACTTTCCGTACTCCTGGGGCTATGCACCAAGCACAATGGATGGCGTAAGCACTGTACTCTATTAAAATTTATTTGTTTCGACATCAGTTTCATTTATCAAAAAATTAAAAAAAAAATCTTCTACGATTTTTGATTTTTTAACTTTCATTTACATGGAACATTAGTTTAGGCCTCCCATCTCTTCATCTGGTGCTCACAATGACCTGAATTAGTTTACGAAGTTGAATAATTTCAAAATATTTGAAAAAGATATCGCTGAATCAGACTTTAAAGCCATTGCATAACTTTATGGTTTTTAACTGGAAACCTGGTGAGTCTCTCTTTTTCCAGCAACGATGTTTTATAACCAAACTAAAGAAAACATGTTGATTGCACTTGAAAAGCAAGCCGAAAAAAACAAACAGGTAAAAAGGCTTGAAGGCAAAGGATTAAAGGAATAATATTGTAAGCATTAACTTAGATAATTTTGTAACAGAGAAATCAAAATATTTATTTGAAGTGCTTGGAATAAATTGGACATTTATGAAAGAAAATCATCCAGACACTAGCAGTACAGCGACAGAATACAAGGAAGCACATACAATTTTTAATTCTATGCAAGCTGTAAATGATACAGCCAAAATAGGGGTGAAACTCATTTCAAATTTTGCAAAAGTTTAAACGAGAGATGAAACTCAATTGCAAATATATTTTGCAAACCGTGGAAGAATATCGACGTCAAAGTGCGGAAGTCTACAATTGTGAATGCATTAATGAAAACAAACGAACAATCAACAACTGAACATTCTGAAATCAAACGTTGAATAAAATCATATAATAAAAACTTAATTTGAATAACATAATTTAAACATTTTATTAGAAAATAATTTAAATGCATTCTTTTTTTTATTTTTTGGTGACCCTTAAATATGATAATTTCAAGTTCTTTGAGCAACATCTAAATATAACCTTAATATATATATATATATATATATATATATATATAAATATATATATATATATAGATAAGATAGATAGATAGATAGATAGATAGATAGATAGATAGATAGATAGATATATATATA
>JAGDYQ010000075.1:3127023-3144761 GCA_021962125.1 Bulinus truncatus | reverse complement strand
AAAATAAATATTATGTTTTAAAATAATATTTTTTAAAAGGTGGAATACCAGACAATGTAGATCTATAAAAAAGATACCAGGGGCGAGGCGTGGCGATGTTGCCGGTCTAACTCTTAGAGAAAAATTGATTGATGTTATTAAAGCTATATACTAGGGGTGTGCCTGATCCGTTTTTTCCAACCGGATCCGGATCCGGATTTTCTTATGTGAATCTGAGGGAAAGTCAGACTCATCATCTGAGTTCATCTAGTCTTGTCATTTGCTCATTGGATGATGGATGCTTATTGCTTATTGTTATTGTTCAAATGTTCATAGTTTATTATGTGTATTGAAATGGATAATTAATTGAAAAAAACAAATAACAAGATTGAATGGAATTGAGATTCGAGAACAATAATTCTGTATTTCTGTACTTTAAAAATTGAAAATTGAAATACAAATTTTAATGAATTCCAATTGGCATTTGACACAGCCATTTAATTCAAGCCTAAAGTAAGAATAGAATCTTTAATTTAATAACTATTGACTATTAGTTTGTTAACAGTGTTAAGTCACTCCAAGTCCACAGCCAAATAATGTACATTCCAGTGATGCCACAAAATCACAGCTGAGCGCCGCGGTTTGCTGGCTACGTCATACCGTCTTTAAACCAGGCTTGCAGAGCCGCCAAATTTCCCCCGGCTCTGGCTCCAACTAATTTGACAGCTCCGGCGGCTCGGCTCCTATTATTATCACACGAGACAAATTTTTTTTGTAATTGCGCCAAGCAAACATGCCGCTGATAAAAAGTTATGCACATTTTGTCGCGTTCACCCCCATAGCAGGCCGTAGCTTGCGGGCCCTTAGGGGGGCCAGGGCTCCATGCGTTTTGTCTGGCCTCCTCTGCTTATTTGTTCTACTTAGTAAAATGTATTACCTGCCCCCCCCCCCCCATAGTCAGGAACTTGAAAAATATACGCATGTCGGTTTTACTAAAAACAAACCGTTTCCAGTGCATCCAGAATCATATCATTATTTTCGACCAAGGTTTCACTAGTCGCCATTTTCATAAGTAATAAAAGTTATTTCAATGATCAAATTAGCAAATAGTAAAATGATACATTATTTAAAATATTTTAAAGACTTCAGTATTTATATTTATTATTTATAAATTCGAAGTGATTATTCGGACCCGGGTACCAATAAACTCCGATTTTTATTCGGACCCCGTCCCAATAAAGTCTGATTGTTATTCGGGCCCGTGGCCAATATGCACTTAGCTTAGCTATACATAAACTTCATTATTGTTTTTTTTATAATTGTTTGAATTGTATGATTTAATCGTTACTCAGTGTCTAGGGTTCCACTAAGCGGACTCTGTATTATTATTTTTTCGGGTTCCGTCAAATGAAGTTTAAATATAGCTAAGCTTAGTGCATATTTGCCACGGATCCGAATAACAATCAGATTTTATTGGGACCCGAGTCCGTATAGCCACAGCCTTATAAATTTATCTACTCTATTTCAGATATTCTGTTTATAATAAAATTGTTAAATACAGAAAGCGACCATTTTGTTTTTAGTCTATTACAAATTCGCGGCAGCCCCGTAGCGTGAAAATTCTACAGCAGGGGCCAGGTATTCTACAACAGGGGCCATAGGCAATAGCAGGGGGCAGGTAGCCCTGTTTTACTAAGTAGAGCAAATAAGCCCCCCTGGCCCCCACACGCTACTGGCCTGATTCGCGGTCAAATAATAATACGAAATGACGCGTCTTGAGGGGACGGATGGTCGTGCGGTAACGCGTTCGACTGTCGACCTGAAGGTACCTGGTTCGATCTCCGGTGAGGACGAGGGAAATTTTCAGGTCTTGGCTCAAGTTCGATATGTCTCCCATTGGTGCCTCCCATGGCCATTTAACTATCGGCTATGGTGGGGATGAAAGAAGGGCACCATAAAACCATCCCATTAGTGGTTTATGGGATCTAAGGGATTTCATCTCATCCTTACAGGGACTTTACACATTTGTCGTCTTAGTAAAAATTTATTTTTAAATGATGGATACAATTATTCTATGAAATAAAACTGTTTTAAATTTATATATAACAAAATAACATATCGTTAAAAAAATTTCGGAGGGTAAACAAGATTTAAAACGAACACAAAACGATTCCCCATTAAAGATTTCTTGTAGTGATGTGTGCGTGCACGCTATCATTTTAACGCTGTTACTGTTGTGTCGTTCCTAAAAAATAACAACATTTTAAATTGTAGGAGGCAAACAATCAAACAAATTTGGAATTTTAAAGCTAAAAAAAAAAAATTCTTGCTGTAAAAAAAGCATTTGGGAGCCGTGGAGCCGCCAGATTTTTTCGGCTCCGGCTCCGGCTCCAGTAAAAAGTAGCGGCTCATTGCTCCTCCGCGCCGGCTCCCGGCTTCGCAAGTCTGGTTTAAACCAAAGAGCACAGATCATAGCGCAAGCGAGAATCGCCGAAGATGGCTTGGTGACATAGAGATCACCAAAGACCTTTAAATTTATACTAGACCGCTAACGTAATGTTAATTTTTACTCAAAAATGATACGCATTTTTAACAATTCAGTGAACGATAATATAAATCAAAATATGAATTAAAATTACGGTAAATTTTTTTTAAGCATATTTGACTTTTAATTCCTAGTTTAATTATAATAACCTTTATTATAAAATAGAATTATACAATAAACAAGCAATTAAGCATGTTCCATTCTGGACACAGGACGTGTAAGCGCATTTTCATGTTATGTATCAAAGTACGTTTGTTAGCTTTCAGTACATATTTGTAAATTTTGGAAATGTTTATAAATTCAATTGTGTAATGCATATATATCTGTTTAAAAAAATATTATAAAGACGTTTCTTTATAAATTTACAAGAAAAAAAATTATTTTCTCTTAAATCTAACTACAAGTGGTTTGTGGTTACTGAAATAGGACTCATAATTGAAAACATTCGAAATTGTAGTCATTTAATCGTCCGAAAACTCCGTCAATTGTTGCATAGCTCTGATACTTTCAATTAAACTCAGAACACAAGCTTACTATTTCATTTGATGAGTTTCTTAATAATTCTTGGTGAAACTACGTGCTGCAGTATTTCGCACCAAATGAATGAGTTATTGAACGTACAAGGTGTAGAATGGGGCCATATATATAATATATAAGCCCTTAGGAGCCAGAAGCCCGGCCCTCAGAGGTCCTATCGCGAAATGAACTTTTGATGTACACTTGGCAGGCCAAGACTCCACACAATGATATATACATCATATCTAGGACTTATGGTTGTTGAGATATAGGCGCTCTAATATAGCTTATATAGCAAAAAACGGTACTAAGCCCCCTTTAGATGGCCCTCAGAGGTTAGATCGCGAAAATGGAAAAGTCATTTCTTGGCAGGCCAAGACCTACAAAATGATATATACATCATGGGTCTAGGACTTATGGTTGTTGAGATCTAGGGTGATGACAGACAGACAGACAGACAAAACGGGGACAATGAGGCATTTTTTTCGAAAATGCTCTAAAAATTGGGGAAGGAATTGCTTTTAATGGAAATTACGTTAGGGTTAGGGTTAGATTACCAACTCAGTGACTTGTTATATTAATTAGTGTTAGAGAATTAGTGTTTCTTCACGGAAATTTCAGAATGGAAAAATATTCTATTTTTCATTTTACAATATTTAATATTCATATTTGAACTATTTTTTCAACAGGAAATCTCGTGGGTGATGCATTTTAATTTAATAACAAAGACATCTTTTCCGTCTCTCAGAGAAATCTAAATAACTTAAATGTTGAATTTATCAAAACCATTCATTTCTGTTATTTATTTTGTGGCGGGCTGGCGGCCAGGTGCTTGGGCAGTATAGTTGCTTATTATTTCTGTTACAACGTCATTGGTGATTGCGGTTAAGATGACGTCACGAATAATAATTACCCATCCCCGCACTATCATGTATGGGATTGGGCCGATTGGCCACTATTAGCGTGCTGACTCTAGCCTCTAGTATGTTCAAAACATTAAACAAGCTCAACGCTCGAAACAATCCACGATTAATGTATCGTGATCGTGTAGGATTCGGGAAAGATAATTACTTTTATTTCAGATTATGGTCCGTGAGTCACAAAATCTGTCAAATTCAAAAATCCGGTATTTACCGGATTCCGGAATCCGGTTATTCCGGATACATGTAAATCCGGCAGAACCGGATTTTACCGGATAGTGCAAAATCCGGCGGAACCGGATTCCGGTACACCCCTACTATATACAAAGCACAAACGAACAAAGATCTATATATTTGTATAAAGTATTGAACTAAAAACATATACAATTTATATATAACTGATGTTATATATATTGAAACTTGTAGTCATTTTATAATGAATGATTATGCTAACTATATTCAATACACACAAGACCATTTTACAGTTATATAGTGGTCCTGTGTGCATTGAATACATTTAGCATAATCATTTATAATAAAATGACTACAAGTTTAAATATATATAAAATTTATTTATATAAATTGTATATATATATATATATATATTGTTAGTCCAATACTTTGCCCAAATATACGATCCCTTTGTTGCGTTTTTGCTTTAGAATACTCCGCATATAATAACATCAATCAATTATTCTCTAAGAGTCAGACCGGCAACACTCATGCCTCGCCCCTGACAGAACCAATAAATTAAGGGATACAAAATCTGAATCATTTTCCAAAGACCTCTCTTTGTCCCTACCAAAAAAAAAAAAAAATCAAAAATTAACTGTTTCTTTTTGTTTTAGCTAATGCGTCTCGAGCCCCCACTAAGCTAACTAGTGGTCTCCACTAAATCGGTGCTCAAGTTAAGAAAAAACCCGGTGCCCAAGGATAAAACAAATTTTCTGCAGAGCCGGGGATAAATGTCTATCGATTTCATCCCTGGATGAAGATAATATTCGGAAAACAGAGCCGGGGATGACAGTTCTCCGGTATCTCCGGCATCCCTAGCGGTAAATCGATCTCTGCCGCTGATATGGGTGATCATTTCAACATAGCAGTACTACACTGTGGGGGTCCCTGGGTCCAAGTAACTGGACAGGTCAAACAATGTTTACTTCAATGTCATATCCATTAATATGGTACACACAAACAGTCTCAGTAAATACATTCATTAACACATTACACATAGTCTCAATAAACACAATCATCAACACATTACACACAAACAGTCTCAATAAACACATTCATCAACACATTACACACAAACAGTCTCAATAAACACATTCATCAACACATTACACACAAACAGTCTCAATAAACACATTCATCAACACATTACACAAACAGTCTCAATAAACTTCATTCATCAACATTACACACAAACAGTCTCAATAAACACATTCATTAACACATTTACACATACGTCTCAATAAACACATTCAAGCTAACACATTACTACACAAACAGTCTCAATAAACACATTCATCAACACATTGCACACAAAACAATACTCGTCAATAAACTTACATTCATCAACACGTACACACAAACAGTCTCAATAAACACATTCAACACATTACACACAAAAAGTCTCAATAAACACATTCATTAACACATTACACATAGTCTCAATAAACACATTCATCAACACATTACACACAAACAGTCTCAATAAACACATTCAACACATTACACACAAAAAGTCTCAATAAACACATTCATTAACACATTACACATAGTCTCAATAAACACATTCATTAACACATTACACACAAACAGTCTCAATAAACACTGTGACGAGCTAAAGTAGATGTAGATACTGAGACAATCCCCTTTGACGTTTTAATATAATAGATATCTAAGAATTAGGATTAACACGAATAATAGTGACAAGGTGACAAGGTTGGGAAACAATAGAATAGTAGACAGCAAAGGTGTGAAGACCAGGAGGCGGCGTCGGACAGGCGAGTAGGATTAACAATGACGACCAGGTGACGTTCCTAGAAAGATTAGATAGTTAGGACAATACTGAAGAGACTGTGTCGTACTTAGGGAAATTAGGGCACGGACGTTAGGGGTATAAATAGGGGCTGGATTCGGACATTAGTTAGTTAGGGGAAAGTTCGGAGTTAGGAGAAGTTATGAGAGGAATTTGGACGAGAGTTAGAAGATAGAGATAGTTACGAGAGATCTAGTGACCAGAGTTTTAGGGACAGGAATTATAGTTAGTCAGAGTTGAGGCAGAGCAAATTACTGTGGATTTAAATGTGTATTCGTTTATGGACTTGTTGTATTCTGATGTACATTTATGTAAATAAATCGTTGTACTAACAACGCATCGAGTTTGAGAGGTTTTTGAGTTGTGACAAAGGAGTGAGCAAATAAGAGTGAAACAGACAGACATTAAGCTAAATTGACATCTCGACGTTTGAATTAAAAACGCACAACTCATAACATAAACCAAAGGGCCTGAGACGTTTATTGAGCATAAAACCAAAGAGCCCGCAACATTTATGAAGTATATAGAAAGGACCCGTAACAAACACATTCATCAATACATTACACACAAAAAGTCTCAATAAACACATTCATTAACACAATACACATAGTCTCAATAAACACATTCATTAACACATTACACACAACACTGTAAATGCTGCCCTATCCCAGCGTCCATGACCACTAAAGTTGTGAACATGCCGCTCCTTGGTTCACAACAAAGCAAGTATCAGCGCCTCCTCCGTCTAGTTAAGCCAATAAATGAAGGTTACGAACACAAAATCTATCATCGCTGTTCACTTTAATTCTACTCTAATTATAGCACTCACGCCATGGCCTGGGGGGAGGGGGGGAGACGTACTGAGAGAGCATTAAATGGGGACTCAAAATATCATATCATTGGCTACCAGCGCTCGATGCGGAGATATGGCATATGGAGTTAGTATTTTATCCTATTATCAACTTATGGGATTACTCTCCATCAACAAATTGTTTCTCTAATTTTTTTATTAACTATATATATGGACAAAGGCGTCCATTTAATGAGGACAAAACATTATCAGTCATGTTAATAAGAGTTGAAGAAATGTTACCTTTTCCTCTTCACCGCCCTCTCTCTCTCTTTCTTCTTCTTCGCCTCATTTTCTCTCTTCCTCTTCGCCTCATTTTCTCTCTTTCTTCCTCTTCGCCTCATTCTCTCTCTCTTTATTCCTCTTCGCCGCCCTCTCTTTCTTACTCTCCAAAGCCCTCTCTTTCTTACTCTCCGTCGCCCTCTCTCTCTTTCTCTTTCTTCCTCTCCGCCACTTCTTTAGGTGTCCTCTTTCTCTGTCATCTTTCCTACCCCCCCCCCTTTCCCTCTACATCATAATAAAATTGATAAGTAGTACCACAGCCTTTCTTATATTTGTAGGTTCCTTTGGAGGGGGAGGGGGAGCTCTAAGTAAAGTTACACTGGGGGGAGGGGGGACTTAGGCATAATTATAGCTGGGAAGGGCCTATTAATCTTAAACAACATGGGCCCCAAATGTTAACCCACAGTAGACATAAATGTCCCATCGATGGGAGGCTCCGACCTGTTCATGAGTACGGCCCTAAGTAGTACGGGGCGTTGGGGTGGAGGGGGTGGGGTGTAATATAGAAGTAATAAGAATAGAGAATATACACAGGACTAGACCCGCAATTTGATTCCTTCTATAATTGTCACATTGTGTGTGTCCACAATAGAGCAGACACGAAGTTATCCAAGTGATATCATCCATGATAAATGTCGACACTTGATATTACAATAGCAAAACACATTACGTGTGTCTGTGTGTGTGTGTGTCTGTGTGTGTGTGTCTGTGTGTGTGTCTGTGTGTGTGTGTCTGTGTGTGTGTGTGTCTGTGTCTGTGTGTGTGTGTCTGTGTGTGTGTGTCTGTGTGTGTGTCTGTGTGTGTGTGTGTCTCTGTGTGTGTCTGTGTGTGTGTGGGGGGGAGTGTTTGTATTTACCATGTCTGCCTATGTGTGAGTGTACGTCTGCCTATGTGTGAGTGTACGTCTGCCTATGTGTGAGTATAGGTCTGCCTATGTGTGAGTGTAGGTCTGCCTATGTGTGAGTGGATGTCTGCCTATGTGTGAGTGTATGTCTGCCTATGTGTGAGTGTACGTCTGTCTATGTGTGAGTATACGTCTGCCTATGTGTGAGTGGATGTCTGCCTATGTGTGAGTGGATGTCTGCCTATGTGTGAGTGTATGTCTGCCTATGTGTGAGTGTACGTCTGTCTATGTGTGAGTGTACGTCTGCCTATGTGTGAGTGGATGTCTGCCTATGTGTGAGCGTACGTCTGTCTATGTGCGAGTGGATGTCTGCCTATGTGTGAGTGGATGTCTGCCTATGTGTGAGTGAGTAAAAAAATATTCCTGCAGCACGATTTCTCACGGGTCGATTCTTGTGTCACGATATCGAATGGAAATATGAGAGCAATGTCTATGTGATTTACAGTGTCAATTCTCACTGGCTTACGTCATCACCAGGGATCGGGCGGGGAAGGGGTTTTGCAAGGAAATACACACATTTGTGTTTATGGGGGGACAGGATTTGATGAATGCTGGTTCATTTAATTAAAGAGTGAAATTGTAAATTGTCTATGTAAACCCTATGTCTATGTACATATATATATATTTTTTTAAGTTTAAATAATGATAACTTGTCTTCAACCCAGATGTAGATCATTTAATTAACACAATAAAAATAAAACTTGTTAAGTTGAATGTCCTTTCCAGCAGGTCCGTAGCGTGGGGGGGGGGCAAGGGGGGACGGGCCCCCCCTGCGTTTTTGTCTGGACCCCTCTGCTTATTTGCTCTACTTAATAAAATGTATTACCTGCCCCCCCCCCTCCCGCTATTGCCTGGCCCCTGCTGTAGAATTTTCACGCTACGGGGCTGCTTTCCAGTAAAGAGTAGTGTGCATGAACAATTTAGGCCACAATATTACACGGAGCTGGGATTCTCATGGCAATCTTGTTTTCGAACATTTTTACACAATTTAATCAAATATTTTTTTGTTTGGTAAGAGTATCAAAAATTATGATTTGTCATTTACAGTTTTCTGAATTAAAAATATTAAAATTTTTTTGAGTGTTAGTCCTATTGGGTATTTTTTTAATGAGATCTTTTGACGCATAAGTTGAAATGAAAGTGAGTCATCTGAAATGTACTTTGAAATGATATTTATAAAGTTTACTTTGATAAAACATGTTACTAAATATACATCTACTTAAATCTTCACTATAACGCAGGACAAAATTTTTTTTTTCATAATAATTATTTGAGCGTTTTGTTTGTTTCAATAAACACATTTGTGCAAGTGGTTCTTTGAGTAACGCTGGATAGCGAAGTCGATAGTTAATTCGACTCACGTGTAATGGGTGCAGGGCAAAATATAATGTCATATTAAAAAGGAAATTATAACGTAGGTCACAGATCGGGAATACCCTAAACGCCATAAATGAATTAGTTCAATGCTGTACTTCACTTTGAAGCGAGCGGCGGCCCAGATTAAAAAGTCCGACGGGCTGAATTTTGCCCGCGTGTCTTAGTTTACCCATGGTTAAAAAAGAATATAGAATATAAAAATAACAGATTGCGAAATCTCGTTTTGTATTCGTATCTTAAATGTTTTTATGTCTTTTTGGATACAAAATAAAGAAATATTACTGTAATTGACACACAAAGCAGTGTAAAAAATTTATCATATTGCATCACTTCCTTTCTGGAGACTTCGAAGATTGGAGTTTCCAAAACGGAAGTATCATAAACTATTCAATGCTGGGAAATTGATTGTATTAGCATGTCGATACATCTGTTTTTAACACCTTTATTTTCAGTTGAAGGCGATAGTTTCAAGAGTTTTATATTTTTGTAAAGATTGATATACGTAAATTTATGGTTTAACCTATACTATTAGAATTAAAATCAGTCGTATTGTATGAAGAACAGTATACACCACGATCTTTTATAAACGCTCTAGTGAATAGGTTAAGAAAATATATTATACCTTTTCATACTTTTGATTAAAATGTAAAATATTTCTCAAAAAAAAAACAACGGAAGCGTCACTGTAGTATAGCAGGAAGGGTGAAACTTAATAACATTTGCATTGGCTAATGATAGATTTAGTAGAACGTTTAATAAAAAAATAAATTACTGAGCGATCGCACAAGCTGTACAATTTTCTTGCAAATAGCCAAATATATATATATATATATATATATATATATATATATATCAGGGAATAGATAACAAAGACAGAAAAAAGTCGGTGACACGTGGATTGAATTGAAGTTCGACGGAACTTGACATGTGCCCCCCTTGACTACACGACCCTGACACAGTCACTGTTGCTCCGGCTATTATTAACATCAGATTGTTGTCAGTCTTGAGTTCTCAAACTGTAGAGATGTAGACACTTCCCACACACTGCAGGCTTTCTCGTATAACACTTTCTCAGCTCAAGCAGGTCCGTTCTTCAGGAAGGACAGGTTGAGTCCCCACCACCCAAATGCCCCCCCTTTTTTTCAAGTTTTAATTTCAATTAGCTCTAGTGCTCCTTGGATTCCCGAATGGTATTTTTTGTACCATTGCCGTCACATACATCTGCAATTCTCTGAGCCCAGGGTCCTCAAATATCTACGCAATTCTCTGCCCAAGGGCCCTAAAGACCCGAGAATGTCACTGAACTTATAAGTGAAACCTTCATTTATGTTCATAACCACATAGTCTGTTTTCATGACCTTACAGGAGGGTATTCTGACCATATAAGAATACAACACCTGCAGTACCATCAAAGGGTACTTTCATCACAGGGTACTTCCATCACAGGGTTCTTCCATCACAGGGTACTTCCATCACAGGGTACTACCATCACATGGTACTTCCATCACATGGTACTTCCATCACAGGTTACTACCGTCAAAGGGTACTACCATCACAGGATACTTCCATCACAGGGTACTTCCATCACAGGTTACTACCATCACATGGTACTTCCATCACATGGTACTTCCATCACAGGGTACTTCCATCACAGGTTACTACCGTCAAAGGGTACAGGGTACTACCGTCACAGGGTACTACCGTCACAGGGTACTTCCATCACAGGTTACTTCCATCACAGGGTACTACCGTCACAGGGTACTTCCATCACAGGGTACTTCCATCACAGGTTACTACCGTCACAGGGTACTTCCATCACAGGGTACTACCGTCAAAGGGTACTTCCATCACAGGGTTACTTCCATCACAGGGTACTACCATCACAGGGGACTTCCATCACAGGGTACTACAGTCACAGGGTACTTCCATCACAGGGTACTTCCATCACAGGTTACTACCGTCAAAGGGTACTACAGTCAAAGGGTACTACCATCACAGGGTACTTTCATCACCGGGTACTTCCATCACAGGGTACTTCCATCACAGGGTACTACCATCGCAGGGTACTCTCGGTAAGGAACGAGAACCGCCATCGATCTAAGTGTATTTCGCTCAGAAAGAAGGTATTTTCGAATTAGCGCTCTCACATGGGCTTAGTTCCAGAACTTGAAAAGGAGGGAGGGGGTGGTAGAAGGCTTAGACTCTATAAGATATAAAAAAAATGTGTATTAGTTGTCATCGATGCTACAGGCCAAGGGCGTAGAAGTACCAGTGACACCCCCCACACACACACACACGCACACCTTCTCACCCCCCCTCCCCCATCTTCTGGCTGGGTCTGTAGCTCTGGTTTCTCTGAATACCTTTGTGTAACTTACCGTTGAAACAAATTAGGTGTTATTGTGTATATACAACATCGGAGATACACCTTGATGCTGCTATTATTAGCATTTTCAACGCCGCAGAAAGAAAATATAAAGGTCATACAACGTCACCCGCCTAGTTGTCACGCCCTTGGATTTTGATCAGCATTTCGACGGCGGTACTTCAGTCAGGTACAGAGAAGACAGTCAAAAGGTCATTGCTATCCGTCACGTGGGATTTTTTTATATATTTTTTGTGTGTGTGTGTGTGGAGTGGGGGAGGATGGATGGGGGGTGGGGGGCGAATAACCTAAATGGCGTCTGAGAAGATTTGACATGCAATTACTTCCGTCATATAAGCATAGGTTTATAACCACTACCTTCACGTGCCTTGCAGTCACGTGGCAACAAAAAATGGCAATTTCCAAAACAAAAAACAAAATAAAAAAAAAAGAATGATTGCCACATGGCAACAGTCCCTCCCCCCCCCCCCTTCTTTCTTACAAAAGAAATGTCGCTAGTATTGTGATTTGAAAGAAGAAGATTTAAAAAAAAAAAAGATTATGGTCTTTCTAACGTATGCCCTTTTTTGTTTTTTTCACTTTTTAACTTTAAATTTTTAATCAAGAGAGGTTTGTTGTCAATATGTCCATTGGAACGCGCCCCCCCCCCCCCAGATAATCAGACGTAAGGTCTGATGACACGTCAGATGACACACGTAAGTCTTCCCGTTAAATACGAACCCATAGTGGACAAGTGCAAGTTAAAAAACTTTCATTTCGATCTCAACGAATCAAAACAATGAAGTCCCGGACAAAACACTTGTTGTCCTAATTCTGTATTTGTTTTTGTTCTGTTTGAATGGAGAGTCTAAAACTGGACATAATGCCATCAACATATGCCCCCGGGCTATGAAGGAGTTCCTTCGTCAGAATTAGACCCAGGGTTTTCGTTGACATCTTGTTTCGAGGTTAGCAGAGTGCTTCGGATTGCATTAGAATATATGGCAGGTTTGGGGGGGGGGGTCTTTAATTGTTATTATATTTAAGAGCAGGTTATACAAAGTTTGGGCTCACCCGTAGAAGTTCAAATGTGGTGTAACAAAATAAAAAAAATTAGCACCATATTGTGTGGTTAGCACCATATTGTGTGGTTAGCACTATAATGTGCGGTTAGCACCATATTGTGTGGTTAGCGCCATAATGTGTGGTTAGCGCCATAATTTGTGGTTAGTACCATAATGTGTGGTTAGCACTCTATTGTGCGGTTAGCACCATAATGTGTGGTTAGCACCATACTGTGTGGGTAGCACCATATTTTGTGGTTAGCACCTTGCCCAGCTACCATTACTTCAGGTACCCATTTAAAGTTGGGTTAAAGAGCGTCTACATCATTCGGTAAACCTGCCTCCATATATATATACCTAGCTTGATGTACAGGTGTGTACTAGTTTCGATACAAAAGTACCTCCGCGATTTCAAGGTACCCCTTCGATATTTAGATACCTGCCTCGATATATCCCCCTTCGATACAATGGTACCCGACTCGATTTAAAAGTACCTGCCTATATATAAAGTAAATGTCATAATACACGAGATGGGTTAGGGTGGGGGGAGACTTCGTGGATATCCCCAACTTTTATTGACCATAAACCAGGATGGCAGTGTGCACTACAGTTAGGTACCCGTCTATAGCGAACTTCGTTATTCGTACCTTATATAATTACGCTATAATGATAAAAGGACAAAACCCCCCTCCCCCCACCCCCCCACACACACTTCTTTAATCCAGCATTCACCGGGCCGATTTGAACGCCGAGGTGTACTCACAAAAAACTTGGGTTTGACCCCCCCCCCACACACACACGCACAATATTTATTGACCGGTCGGCAGTCGGGCGCTGGTGGACGCTGGCGACGTAATTGGTGTGCGGCGTCGATTAACGAGCAGTGCGCCATCGTCTGTGGGCGTATATTGAGTACAAGTTAATGCCAGGGCTCGGGTTACAGCTCGCCATGAGTTATGTCGCCGTCATGTGACACATGATATGACCGACTCAAGTGAACTGACACTTTGCCAGTCGAGAAAAAAAATTTGTTTTTTTTTTTAAATATAAAAGCACAATTTCCAAACATGTTGTGTCGTCTGCCAAGTTCGTAACAAAGCGTTAGCAAAAGCTTGAAAAAGAAAAAAAAAAGGAAAAGTAGACGAGGTTAGGGTTCACGTTAAGTTTAATCCAAGTTCATTGAAGTCAACTTCCCACAAGTTATTATAGAATACTAGCTGTAGCCTGCAAAACCTTTGCATAGAGTTATATCCCCTTAGGCTTGATCGGTAGGCTAAGTTATTTTTTGGTTTCGGGTAGATCCGATTTTTTCATGATTGTATTTCAAACTGGAATACTGTTGTATTCATTTTTTTTACTTTCGATTTAACGCAGAACCCAAAATCACTATTATTTTATTAGATATTCATGATCGATGATATTTCAGTGCATAAATGCAGCTACTAGGCTACTTATTATTTTAGTTATAATACGGAAGAAGATCACGGATATGCTGAATGGGTCATGAGCAATGACCATCGCCATACCGAGCCTTGGTGCCAACTTTAAATGCACAACAATACACACATAATATATATCATACAGAGAGCGCATTTCTATTTAAAAAGTCCTGTACCATCCATAGGAAAAAAAAGGTCCGCCATTTGTGTTATTTTCCTTTTCAATTGCGTACCGTCTACATATTGAAACACAATAACAAATATGGCGGCATCGGAAATTTCAATTATATTGGCGATGAACACTCTGTCATATTTAAATTCTGTGTCGGAAGTTATTTCAGAGATTTTAAAATCTAGCTTGATGACTTTGCTGAAACAAAGTTTAATTTTTAGTGCAATTATTTGTTTTTTCATAAAAGGGTGCATTTAACTTGTATCACCGGCACGAGTCACTTAGCACCACACTTAGCACCACAGAATAAACAAGGTACAGAAAGTGTATCGCTATTTAAAGTCTTCTGATAATGAATACAAAAAACATGCCGTCATTTATGGTTTTTTTTTCCTTTTTAATAGTGCAACACCCATAGATATATAATACTTTATCGGTCTAAATCATGTGTTTATATGGTAACACCTTAATATTGATACACAACAGAGTAATACACAAATATGGCGGCTTGCGGAAATACCCATTTAAATCTAAAAGAAATGTTACACTGCTAAAAATGAATGTATTAAATTAATGACACTTTATTCTTCTTTCTTTTGAGGTAGATTTTTCTCTTCAGCTAGGGCAAGGGTCGGCAACCTTTTGAGACGGAAGAGCCAAAAGTTATAATTTACAATTTTCTCAGTTTTTAAAGAGCCACTCAAATTGTTCTTTCAATATTATGGTATTTGATTAGGCCGCAATTTGACATCGAAAGAGCCACATGCGGGGGGGTGGGGGGAAGCTCAGATTTAATATGTGATTATACTTTTTTGTGTCCCCCCCCCTCCACCCATGTACAGTTGTGGGGGGGGGGGGGTTCACCGATGTGATCTATTTATAGGAAAATGTCTGCCGCTGGATGTATTGTACATGTCTGGGTGAGATTCTTAGCGTGTAGACATCAGACAGAGTAATGCCAGTTAATACAATCTAGTGACAGAGTAATGCCAGTTAATACAATCTAGTGACAGAGTAATGCCAGTTAATACAATCTAGTGACAGAGTAATGTCAGTTAATACAATCTGGTGACAGAATAAGTTCAGTTTATTCAATATAGTAACAGAATAAGTTGAGTTTATTCAATCTAGTGTAGAGACAGAATAAGTTCAGTTTATTCAATATAGTGACAGAATAAGTTCAATTAATTCAATATAGTGACAGAATAAGTTCAGTTTATTCAATATAGTGACAGAATAAGTTCAATTAATTCAATATAGTGACAGAATAAGTTCAATTAATTCAATATAGTGACAGAATAAGTTCAATTAATTCAATATAGTGACAGAATAAGTTCAATTAATTCAATATAGTGACAGAATAAGTTCAATTAATTCAATAAAGTGACAGAATAAGTTCAATTTATTCAACATAGTGACAGAATAAGTTCAGTTTATTCTATCAAGTGAAGAGAGTTCAATGAACATTGTAAACAGCGAGGACATCGTAAACAAGTTCAGTCGGTTCTTTAAAAAAATTTTTTTTTAAAAAAAAAACAGCTCACGGAAGAAAAAAAAATCATTTGTTGAATAATCCGAAAATAAGCTTTAATCTGTTATTCTCAGAATGATTTCCAAGAGATTACCCGCTTCCCGGAAATGTGGGGTGGCACCCAATGATGTAACTCGAAGTTGTAACGAAACGGATGCGTAGTACGAAACATAGGCAGAGACGGAATTGTCACACTAGAAACGAATCAATTGACAGTTGGAATTTCTTAACTTTGATCTAATTTTTTTTACAAGAAGCTGCTAGATTCTTCTGCCTTAACAAAAGCGCACCACGGACAAATACAGAGTTTATATTTCTTACGAAGGTACGGACCTACGATTGCCAACCTCACCCTTGACACAGTTTCAAAATGGCGAGCAAAGAACTGAAGTAAAAGTAATCAGAAGTTTAATGAAAATGGAGGAGGACGTGTTACGGTGGGGGGGGGGAGGGGGAGTGGTTGGGTACGTGCGTGCGTGCGTGCGTGTGGGAGAGGGGTGGGTGAAGTTGATAAATCAGAACACCGGCTGTTTGTACTGATGGATCCATTTTTGGCGTTTGTGTGTGTGTGTGTTTGTCTGTCTATTAGTTTCCTTTCAAAATGAAACTCAAACTAAGTTGTAATCTGTGTAGGTGAAAACAAGAAAACTGTAACAATGGATTGACCTTGTTTTAAATTATCTTTAGACTTCAATCAAATAGATTATTTCCCCTTATTTGCTAATTTATTCAGTGTTATCATTTGATAACTCATGATATACAGACAGTCCACGATATACAGACAGTCAACGATATACAGAGAGTTCACCATTTACAGACAGTCCACGATATACAGACAGTCCATGATATACAGACAGTCCACGATATACAGTCAGTCCACGATATACAGACAGTCCATGATATACAGACAGTCCATGATATACAGTCAGTCCATGGTATACAGACAGTCCATGATATACAGTCAGTCCATGGTATACAGACAGTCCATGGTATACAGACAGTCCATGATATACAGTCAGTCCATGGTATACAGACAGTCCATGATATACAGACAGTCCATGATATACAGACAGTCCATGATATGCAGACAGTCCATGGTATACAGACAGTCCATGGTATACAGACAGTCCATGATATACAGACAGTCCATGATATACAGACAGTCCGTGATATACAGACAGTCCATGATATACAGACAGTCCACGGTATACAGACAGTCCATGATATACAGTCAGTCCACGGTATACAGACAGTCCATGGTATACAGTCAGTCCACGGTATACAGACAGTCCATGATATACAGTCAGTCCACGGTATACAGACAGTCCATGGTATACAGACAGTCCATGATATACAGTCAGTCCATGATATACAGTCAGTCCATGGTATACAGACAGTCCATGATATACAGACAGTCCACGATATACAGACAGTCCACGATATACAGTCAGTCCACGGTATACAGTCAGTCCACGGTATACAGACAGTCCATGATATACAGACAGTCCATGGTATACAGACAGTCCATGATATACAGTCAGTCCATGGTATACAGACAGTCCATGGTATACAGACAGTCCATGATATACAGACAGTCCATGATATACAGACAGTCCATGATATACAGTCAGTCCATGGTATACAGACAATCCATGATATACAGACAGTCCATGATATACAGTCAGTCCATGGTATACAGACAGTCCATGGTATACAGACAGTCCATGATATACAGACAGTCCATGATATA